>JAQPCC010000036.1:1200000-1800000 GCA_028392965.1 Lindernia subracemosa
CCGTTTATGGGATGGATCGAAAGAAATCCCTGTAAAATATGTGACACGTGAGTAGTTGCACCAGAATCTAACCACCAGGTATTATGAGGCACTTTAACATGATTTGATTCAAAACATACTGAAATAAAGTATGTACCTTTCTTTTCGAACCAGACCTTTCTTTTCAGACAATCCTTCTTCAAATGACCCATTTTCTTGCAAAAGAAGTATTTATTCTCCTTATGGATCTTGCCCTCTTTGTTCTTTAACATGATTTTTCCTTTTCTTTTGTCTTTAGCCTTTTTAGAGCTTCCTCCATCGTGAACAGTAAGATGAATAGAGTGTTGCTTCATTTTCTTTAACATTCCTTCCTCTTGAATCAACATGGCTTTAACTTCTTGTAAGTTCCATTTTTCTTTCAAGGTATTATAGTTCACCTGGAACTGGCCAAACTCAAGAAGAAGTGAGTTTATAATAAATTGGACTAAGAAGGTTTCACTAACATCCATCTTCATCGATTTCAGCTTCGATGCCAAATTCGCTATATTTTTCACATGATCGTGAATGGGCTGAGACCAATCAAATTTCTTGGTTGTCAGCTCACGCATCAAAGTGCCCACAATAGACTTATCACAATGTTTGATTGTGAATACTCTTTCACTTTCATCATAAATTCTCGTGCATTGTCTGTTTCGGGCATTGATGACTTAACATTTTCAGCCATCGTCATCTTCATTAAGTTTAAGCTTAACCGATTAGACCTTTCCCAAACATCATAGAATGATTTTTCGATTTCTGTATTGTCCTCGGTTATACCTGCGGGCTTTTCCTCGGTCTCCAATGCTAGGTCCAAATACATTGCACCCAGTTGAAACTTGATTTGTTCGGACCAATCAATATAGTTCAGCCCATTAAACTAGACAATAGAATTGCCCAACGCGAACATGTTATTAGTTGCTGCGAACAACAAATAAGCTCAGATATTAACTTTAAATAATAAATTTTGCATTTAAGTTCATCTTTGTACGATACTTAAACAAATATTTCCAAGCAATAATGATGCTAAAATAAAATACTTAAGTAGATAATCAATTATAGATATGCATGCTATCTTTGAATATACAAGCACAATTGATTATTAATATATCTCAATATTAATTTTATGCAATAATCCACCTTTGGGTGAACTTCTAGCGATATAATTACTGATCTCGTTTATTCATTTCTTTTAATAGCATCATATGAATAAACGATAACATTCAATGTTGAATATTTAATATGAACTTAAACTAGGTCACTTTGGCAACCAGAAAATTTAATTCATAAAAAATAATATTCAACCAAATCGAATACATATGTATATTACAAAATCTATATAGTTAATCGAAATCATCATGTCATGTTTCACTTTTTAAGAAATGGTTTCAACTAATGAAAGAGAGAGAAAGGATTTAAACCTTATACTTTAATCTTTAATATAACCATCATATTAGATATAATTAATATAAAGTATTATTTATTATTTATATAACATGAGCCATTAATAAATCAATTTAACACAAAATGGGCAAAACTAATTGTAAGAGGTATGAAGAGTGTCTTGCATCTCAGCAACAACATTATTTGAACGATTGTCTACATCACTAGATAGGCCCGTAGCTGAAGAAATAGGGACTTGAAGCGAATCTTGATATTCGGGCTCGAGACCATTTTTAAGTTATTTTTTCCTAATAAGATACGTAATATAGCCTAAATCTAAACCGTAAATGTAACTTAAATAAAGAAATACAAATATAAATATAATTCATAGTGGAACGTTCCACAAATACTTAAACTAATTATATTAATACTAATTGTCTATATATTTTATAGGCAAAAAAATTGATCAAATCTGCATAATCTAGTTGCCCGACCGATTCTTTTCACTCGACAACATTGCTAGCTTATTCAATTGAACACATAATAGGCCTTTAGAATGCAAAAACAATATACCAGAAATACGAATTGCACAAAAACAAAGTCAATTATAATTTATGAAAATCTTCAAGATGTTGTATTGAAGCTAAATTATTTTGCTTATGACGAGAATTGAGAGAGACATATTTTAAAAAACAAAAAAGTGTGCAAAAGTAGTTAAAATCTTGTGTTGACTTGTGAGAGTTTGAATTTTTTTTTTGTTTTAATTTTCTTTGAAGTTCGACTAACATTTGATTAAAACAACTAAAAATAAAAAAGATCATCTCATTCTCATGTCACGTAATTTATAACATGAGATATGCTCACATGAAGTTTTTTTATTTGATCAGCCCCAATCACTATTTTTTGGCCCATACAAAAGTAAAATAATTTTGGTATACTATACAGATATCTACATGTATAAAAAGTATTTGGGCCCCCTCCAAAGCTGGGCCCGAGGCGATTATCTCACTGGCCTCGCATAAGCTACGGGACTACATCACACAGGTGAGTGAGTATTCGTCCTATTTCATGGATGTAAGTCTCGATTGTTTCATTTGATATCAAACACACAATTAAGTCATTTTTATTTTTCTTGTTTCAGTAGCTTTATGGATTCGTCCTCGTTAAATCATAGTACCCACGTAAATGAGAATGATGAGGTGGAAATAACAACAGTTTAGCCTGAAAAATTGAGGCCCAACCCGCGGGCTGCAGGCCCATTTGACGGCTCTAACTATAAATAGTCTATCTGCGTTGATTTGCAAGAGACACACAAAAGCTATAAAGCTCTCCCTCCTTCCTCTCTATCTCTATCAATGTTGTAAAATTCGCTAGGCGCTAGTCGGACGCTCGGGGTGGGCCTAGCGCCTAGACGGCCTAAGCGGTTTCTAGGCAGAAATTAGTCGGTATACTTATCTTTTTATTATTTTTATCTTCCATATATCAAATATGTTAATATTTTATCAAAGTAAAGTTACATGAAATTTATCCAAACATTTAAAATAAATATCCAAATATTCCAAATAAATTATGTCAATCCCAATAATAAAATTCTGTATTAAAATTCTTTTTTCCAAAATAATAAAAAATAAAAAATAAATTGGACCGCCTAGCCGATGTTAATTTTCCGGAGCTCTCGTGAATGATTTAGTGAACTGAATGGTTTATGTTCTTAGCTCTCTGTTATAACTTGATCATGCTCGAGGAAGAGGAAGAAAAGCAGTTCACAATATGTTTTCTTACTGGCTCATCTATTACAACCTCATGCATGCATATATATATATATATGTATAGCTATATGACAAAAAAAAAAACATAACGTGCTTTGGCTTTGAAAAAAAAAACTAGTTTGGGGCTGTGCGTGTGTGCGCAGCCCATGCCTTGTCTGATATATATATATGTATATTTTTCCTTTCGGGCCCCGCATTTGAGATTATTCAACAAATTCCTCTCTTAATCTCAATGCCTTCCGATCTTTCATCCCGAGCATCCTTTTAAAAGTTTCGAACGTATTTGTCGGTAATGGCTTCGTGAAAATATCTGCAACTTGGTTCAGACTCGCAACGTGCACCATCTTTACTTCTCCATTTTTAACGTGCTCTCTGATAAAATGATACCGAGTATCAATATGCTTGCTTCTCTCGTGATGAACTGGATTTTTCGCCAACTCGATCGCTGACTTGTTGTCTACTCAAATTTCGGTTGGCTCGACTTGTTGAAGATTCAACTCGAGCAACAGGTTTCTCAGCCAGATTGCATGACAAACGCACCACGATGCTGCCACATATTACGCTTCGCATGTTGATAAAGTCACGATCGGTTGCTTCTTCGATAACCACATGAATGCAGTGTCTCCTAGAAAAAATACATAACCGCCCGTACTTTTTCGATCATCGATATCTCCACACCAATCACTGTCCGAATATCCGAGCAGTTTGCAGTCAGTCGTCTTAGAATAAAATAGTCCGAGTGATTTAGTTCCTCGGATGTAACGTAAAATCCTCTTGATTGCTTTGAGATGTGACTGCCTTGGTTCTTCCATGTAGCGGCTAACGACTCCAACGCTGTAAGCAATGTCGGGTCTCTTGCAAGTCAAGTATCGCAGGCTTCCCACGAGACTTCGATATTCGGTTGGACTTACTGATTCTCCTCCCTCAAACTTGGACAATTTTGTACCAAGTTCCATCGGTGTTGCCACAGGTTTGCTTTCCTCCATTTTGTTCTTCTTCAATATGTCCTTCGCATATGCTTCTTGTGACACGAATATTCCCGTGCTTCTTTGATCGACTTCGAGACCGAGAAAGTACTTCATCAGACCAAAATCCGTCATCTCGAACTCCTTCGCCATCGCCTTTTTGAAGTCTTTGATTATCTTGTCGCTGCTCCCCATGAAAATGAGATCATCGACATAAAGAGCGACGATGATCATTTCCTCTCCTTCTCTTTTGACGTACAAGGCATGCTCAAATGGACACTGCTCGAACTTATTGCTTTTGATGTATCCCTCGATCCGGGTGTTCCATGCTCGAGGCGCTTGCTTCAGCCCGTAGAGCGCTTTCTTTAACTTCAACGCTTTGCCTTCTTCTCCTGCTTTTGAATATCCCGGAGGTTGTTCAACGTAGACTTCCTCCTCAAGCTCCCCGTTCAGAAATGCGGACTTCACGTCCATCTGATAGATCGGCTAGTTGAGTTGTGCAGCTTGCACTAGGAGCAAACGAATCGTCTTCATTCTTGCAACGGGAGCAAAAACTTAATCGTAGTCAATTCCCGCTCGTTATCGGTAGTCCTTCGCGACTAGTCTCGCCTTGTAACGTTCGATTTTTCCTTGAGCGTTCAGCTTCTTTTTATAAACCCATTTCACTCCTATGGGTTTGTGCCCGTCTGGCAACTCTGAAAGCTTCCATGTGTCATTCTTTTCAATTGCTTTGATTTCCTCATCCATTGTTGCCTTCCATCTTTTGTCTCTTACCGCCTCTTCGAAACTGATTTGTTTCGAGTTGACTAGCAAGCAGACTAAGTGAACCTCCTCGGTTGATACATACAGGTCCTGTAAGCTCCTCGTCTTTGGTTGTCTCGGTTCGTCCTCGTCGTTATTTTCTTGAGATGGTACCAAGACAGGTATTGGTGCCACGCTCAATGGTTCTCCTTGCGTTGTTTTTTCTTCATTCTTCCAGTCCCACGAACTTTCTTCGTCTATACGAACATCTCGACTCACTGTCACCTTCTTATCTACTGGATCGAACAGTCGGTACGCCTTCGTCTTTTCATCGTACCCAATGAACACGAGCTTTCTGCTTTTGTCGTCGAGCTTGGTTCTTTTCTGATCAGGCACGTGTGAATACGCTACACTTCCAAATACTTTGGTGCTACGGTCGGTTTCTGGCCACTCCATGCTTCTTGTGGTGTTTGACTCCCGAGATTGTGATGTGGACATCTGTTCTGAATGTACACAGCACAATGTACCGCCTCAGCCCAGAACTCCTTTGGCATCTCCTTGCTTTTCAACATTGATCGAACCATGTCAAGTATAGTTCGATTCTTCCTTTCGGCCACGCCATTTTGTTGTGGCGAATACGGTGCGGTGAGGAACCTCCTGACGCCTTGTTCCTCGCAGAAGGTCACAAAAGCACCTGACGTGTATTCTCCACCTCTGTCTGATCGGAGCGCTTTGATGTTCAAGCTTGTCGCCTTCTCGACCATGGTCTTGAATCTCTTAAACGTTTCCAGCGCTTCTGATTATTCTTTCAAGAAATACACCCAAGTCTTTCTCGAGTAGTCGTCGATGAAAGTGATGAAGTATCTCTTTCCACTGAAAGATGCCGGTGTGATCGGCCCGCATATATCTGTGTGTATGAGTTCGAGCGATTTGCTTGCTTGAAATTCTGCCTGCTTTTGAAACGCCATCCTTGATTGTTTCCCGATCATGCAGCTTTCACAAAGCTTCTTTCCTTCCTCTATCATCGGCATCACGTGCACCATCCCTTTCTTGGAGAGCTCTTTCAGGCCTCCATAGTGTAAGTGTCCGAACCGCATATGCCACAAGTGGTCTTTGTCTTTCAAGTCGACTTGCAAACATTTTTCTTTAATCGTCTTCAGATTGAGTGTGAACATTCGGTTCCTTTCCATCTCAACCCGTGCAATTATCTTGCCATCCTTGTTTCGTATTTGCAGTGAGCGGTCCGTCATGAACACCGAACATCCCTTCTCAAGCAGTTGGCCCATGCTTAAGATGTTGGTCTTTAACTCTGGTACGAAGTAAACATCCTCGACCGATCCTTGTTTGCCGTCCTTTTGAGAGAAACATATTTTCCCTCGGCCTTTGACTTCTATCTTTGACGCATCTCCAAAAGACACGTGTCCATCCTCGATCTTCTTCATATCAGAAAAGAGATGTTTGCGCCCGCTCATATGATTGCTGGCACCGGTGTCAAGATACCACACCATGTCACTGCCCGGATTTGTATCATCGAGCGCCATCAAGAGAACGCCTTCGTCTTTTGGCTCTTCTTGTGCGATTAGGTTTGCGTTTTCTTCTACTTTCTTTTCGGACTAGCAGTCTTTCGTAAAATGTCCGAACTTCCCGCAGTTGTAACATTCAACGCTCGGTCGATTTGAGCGACCGCCTCGTCCTCGGGCTCGACCTCGTCCTCTCCAATTTTGGTTGGTAGTTTGTTCCTTTTCTTGGTGGTATCCTCGTCCTCGGACCGTATTTTGGCCAAAACCTCGTCCTCGTTGGCCACGTCCTCGTCATCGGCCGTGGTGCGTATACAACGCCTTGTCCTCTTTGAGTGACAATTTCGTCTGTAGGGCCTCGTCCAGAGACTCCTGCTTTTTCTTTTTCTTTCATTGCTCGTGAGCTTCGTGCAAGCCGGAGAGTTCATCAACCGTCATCTTCTCAAGGTCTTTGGATTCTTCAATTGCGCACACCACGTTCTCGTAATCGTTCGTGAGGGAGCGTAGAATTTTCTCGATAACTCGGGCGTCTGTTAAGACCTCGCCGTTTCTCTTCAACTGGTTCGCGATGGTTTGAACCCTCGTTATATATTCGGACACGCCTTCGCCTTCCTTCATTTTCGTCATTTTGAATTCGCCACGGAGAGTCTGCAACCGAACTTGCTTTACTCAATCGGCACCTCTATACGCTTTCTCCAACGCCTCCCAAGCTTCTTTCGAAGTTCTCGCCCCGGCTATTTTTTTGAAACCGGCCTCGTCTAGAGATTGGTGGATGATGGAGAGCGCGGCGCTGTCTTGCCCGCTAGATTCTCTCAACGCCTTTAGTTGGGCTTCTGTGTATCATTTCGTATCTTCGGGTTCGGTATGTCCGTTTTTAACAATTTCCCATACATCCCGAGCACTGAGAAACACCTTCATCTGGATGCTCCAGTTGTCGTAGTTGGACCTGGTGAGGCGCGGAATGGATAGACCGTTGGTTGCTGCGATGAACGACATGGCTCTGATACCAATTTGTTAATTTTTCGGAGCTCTCGTGAATGATTTAGTGAACTGAATGGTTTATGTTCTTAGCTCTCTGTTATAACTTGATCACGCTCGAGGAAGAGGAAGAAAAGCAGTTCACAATATGTTTTCTTACTGGCTAACTATTACACCCTCATGCATGCATATATGTATATAGCTATATGACAAAAAAAAACATAACGTGCTTTGGCTTTGAAAAAAAACTAGTTTGGGGCTGCGCGTGTGTGCGCAGCCCATGCCTTGTCTGATATATATATATATATATATTTTCCTTTCGGGCCCCGCATTTGAGATTATTTAACAGCCGATTAATCGGTTTAATCAATTAGGCGGCCCGCCTAGACGATTTTCGCCGCGGGAGGGGGGCGCCTAGCGCCTAGGCGCCGGCTATCCCGAGTTTTACAACAATGATCTATATACAACAATGATCTCTATACGTTTATATATCATAATATTTTATTATTGACAGTATACATCTAATATATACTTTAATTATAATAATACTTATATATTATAAAATAAATATTTTATAACAAATACTCATTTAATGCTCAATTTTCATGTATCATTATGGTAGTTGTATGGCAAGGAATGATGAATTGAAATACTACCCCGTACATGAAGATGATATCAAAATTTATTATACAACAAATACTAAATATATTTAATGATAGAATAGTGGCATATGTTATAATTTAGATGTCGAGAACCTTGAAAGAGTCAGCCACCACTTTAAGCTGATTACGGACTCGTCTCCATCGTCTATCATTTGCTCCGACGATCAACGTATAATATCTCCCTATAGAATAGTTTTCTTACCATTTCATAATTATATTTAAAAAAAATAAAATATTATAGATTCCCAGAAATTATTTCTTTATTTTTTATATATCATATTATTTAATGAAGCTAGTGTACATATACCATTTCCAATTGCTATAGTTGCAAAGGCTGATCGAGCAAAGTTTGTAGATGTCAGTGTGTATTCGAATGTGCAGTAGCTTTTACCATCCAATGTTTTCTGCAGAAAGAAGCTTAAAAGGGGTTGTTAGATGAATTATGTCACCACTATGATGCGATTAGTCACATAGAGACCAAAAAAAGTAAATCAAATTTATAATATTGGCAGATTATTATTATTCATCCAATATGAATAATATATTCTGAAATATAAGTAAATTTTTTAATTATTTGTTCGTGACAATATATATATAAATTATTACCTCTTGGATACTCATGATGTCTGCTACTTGAGTTGGGGCTGAATAAATATTATTTACAAGATTCGAGACAACCTAAAATATATTGTCAACAATACGAAAGGATATTTAAAGTTTGAGGATAAATTATAAAGAAAATAAATAGTAAATTATTAAATATTGGAAAATGTATGTGGTTTAGTTCATCACATCACACCTCTTCCATTGGACCAAAGTCGTGGATATCAGTTTTATCAGTAGGTATAAAACTCAACCTCACATTCTGCAATTGTAAGTATCTGTCTTTGAAAGCAGAGTCATGCCCTATGAATTCAAATTCCTGTGAGAATAATAATAAATGAACTAATTATAAAATGTATGCAGATTAAATAAATGCTAATAATATCATATGATAACTGCTGCAAGGAACTCACCCTCCAATCAGCTGGATAGTAGTAGGAGTAACCATCATTTTTGTCAACAAAAATCTCATAGTTCTTCGGCTTTTCTGCAATAATTAAATTTTGACATGTTTCCTTTTTTTCTTTTAACGAACAATATAATTTATAATGATTTCAAAAGCTACAGATGAGCAGCAGGTACGTACGTACCTTGTGCGAAAAGTGGATTAACTGGGAAGTTATTCATCGACATTGCTCCTAATCCAACCACAAGTGCTCTCCTCTTACATTCTCCAGATTGAGCTGTTATCGCTGTATATATATACACAAAATTAATTATCTACTCCACACAACTATATTAATAAAAAATAGATGCTTACTTTTGTCTTCTAAACTGTTTCTCGAGCACTTGGTAATCCCAGCAAAAGACGAGGCTGATGTGCTTCCACAATACTGAAATTAATTATATATATTATTCCACACAAGAAGAAACAAACGTAAGCTTAAATGAATTGTTTTATTGGATCCCTCCCTATACATAGATAGATAGATAGATAGATAGATAGATAGATAGATAGATAAAGGCTGTTGAAATGATGAGATGGTGGTGCTGATGATTATACATAATGGCAGACCTTGTTTGTCAAGGAGTTTGAGAAGACGCAGAGTGATGCCATGGTTATTATACTTTGAACTGATTTGATAAGCTTAGCTTTTCTAAGCTATCTTCACTATGGATTGGATAATTATTAATAAGCCCATTTTTTGACTGTCTGTGGCCACAGAAGAGAAGACGCGCGGATAGATCAGATGACAAGAATACCTAAATATTCTTTTTAAAGGTGAAATATCATTTCCATCCCTCCAATATGGGATGAAGTGCACTTTGACCCCGAGTTTTGAACAATACAATTTTGAACTGTCTTTTAATTAGGCGGTTCAATTAATATAAATTTTTTTTTTATAAGTTTAACACTGGCAAAATTTCTTAAAGATTTTATAAATTTATAACACAACTGTTATCCCGATATTTTTCTACGGCAAAATATTCAGCGAAGGTAACGTAACCAATAGACGGAAGTCAACTCACGGGAAGTCCAGACCACTAACCTCGAGTCTAAAGCGCCATCCGGAAGTCCAGACCACTAACCTCGGGAAGTCCAGACCACTCACAGCATCAAGAGACTCGGGCCGACCAGGCCGTGGGCCGTCCGAGCTTTGTTGAGGTGTTCGATGAGACCTATACTAACTCGAAGCCGATCAAGCGCCATCCGGAACAATCGACGAGACCCGACACCAAGAGGGCCGAGCCGACCGAGCTTAAGGCCAAGTGATCGAGCCGAGCTATAGGTGTAATACCCGTGGGTTTTATAATGTAATTATCATTATAATTAGAAATTTTGATATATTATTTAGATGAAGGATTCGAAAGCTCGGGTGAAGAGTATGAATAATAATAGGAACACCCGAATTTTGATAAGTATTTGAAAATAAAAAAGGCCAAAATTCGGGTAAGAACAAAGGGAAGAATTCGGGTAAGGACAAAGTGAAATTCGGGTGAAGTGTAAATAATTTTCGGGCAAGACATTTCTTAACCTAAGAGGAAAAACTCGTCACCTCCTTCTCACCTACTTATCATCAATTACCTCAAAATATATCTACAACTTAAAATACCTAAAACGGGGAGATAAAAATATTTTCTGCGGAGGAAAAACGCAAGGAAGAAGGAGAGAAGGAAAAACAAAGCAGTGCAAATTCCTGAACATAGCTTGGACTTAAGGTAGGTGAAATATTTCATCTACAACACATAAATAATATATGTTGCATGTGATAACAGGTCTTATAATCTTAAATGAATTTTTGGGTGATTACATGAGCTAAAACCCAGATTTTCGGTGACTATGTGAATTTGATTCTAAGTTATGCTTACGTGATTTTGTGTGGTGTAGGTGAAGATTTCATCTACATCACGTAAATATTTTCGTGGTTACTTGCAGACTTGATTTTATGTTTAACAATCCAAAATTTGGATTTTGGTATGAATATACATACTTATGTGCTTAGAAAATAGGTCTGATAACTTGAAGAATTGAATAACTTAGTGTTTCTCGCATACTGTTCTTCATTTTCGGTGTTTACATGTGTTTTCGGATGATTTCATGTTTTCGGGCCGAAAACTAGTTTACGCGGGCCAGAGAAGTTTTGCGAATGAAAGATAAGTACAGGCCGAAAACTAGTTCTCGCGGGCCGAAAACTAGTTTACGCGGGCCAGACGGATTCGCGAATGTGAGATAGGTGCGGGCCGTAACCCAGTTTTCGCGGGCCGAAAACCTGTTTTCGCGGGCCAGAGAGAATTCGCGAATAAGAAATAGATGCGGGCCGAAAACCTGTTTTTGCGGGCCAGAGAATTCGCGAATAAGAAATAGACGCATGCCGAAAACCAGTTTGCGCGGAGGCCGACTTCAGTTTTCGCGACCTGTGAGACAAAATAATTCTTTTTGCGGGCTGGGGACTGTTTTCGCAGGCTCAGTTTCGTGAATTTGAATTCAAATGAACTTTTAAAATATTTGGGTGTTGACCGAATTCCATATAAGCACATTTTCAGGCAAAATCATTTATTTTACAAGCAAATGCTCTTAATAAAGTTTCGGGTTTTGACTAAGTTTCCCCTGGTCAACGATTATTTTATTTTCAGCAGTAAGTATTATTTTTGAAAATTAAAAAGATTTCCGAATCTTCGAGTTTTACAAGATGTGATTATTATGTGCGACTTGTATGACATACATCGCATATCACGACATATTGAGGTGAGATTGGATGACCGTATTGATACGGTGACACCTTAAGGTGTCGTTGAGCGGGGTAGAATGTGACCGATGCTGGTTGTCGACTCGAAGTCGAGTTGAGGTTGGTACTAGTTGCACCTGACGGTTGGTGCCGTCGAGATGGGTGGTAGGTGCCGCCCAGCTTTATTTATATAGACGGTAGGTGCCGTCGTGATTAGTGGTAGGTGCCACTAATGAGTATGGACGGTTGGTGCCGTCGAGATGAGTGGTAGGTGCCGCTCGAACTTTACGGTAGGTGCCGTAGGGTTATTTATGAGGTGCATTAGTCCAACCTAGGGCCCTGTGGTTGAGATAAGATAAGATGAGATGAGATGAGATGAGATGAGATGAGTTGAGGTTGTGGGACGACCGTGCATTGCATGGTGAGGTGTCGGGATTGGGGTTGAGTGCACGCTGCATTCACGCATGTTTTCACCTACTGGGCAATCGCTCAGTTTTACGTGTTGTAGGTATTACTGAGCCCGACGTCGAGGTACGTTGCGACTGAGGCAGGCTGATGGCGGTGACTCCACGGACTTTTGAGGGCAGTGCGGTACATGGATGCGACCTGTGGAGAGCGTAGGAACTTTTGGATTTTGTTTTGAGGCCGAGGCCCGTGTAAAGATGGTTGTGCTGTAAAAATAATATTTTTATATATATATGCATCTTAGTTTGTTTTAAAAAGTTTTTGTAAAATGGGTCTTCCGCGGCTTTCGTTGCGGAAATCCGCCACTAATCGCATTTAGAAAATGAGGGTCGTCACAATAGGCCGCTCAAATGAAATCCGAACAAGGTCGAACAAATTAAGGGACCCAGAGTTATTTTCGGGAGATATTCGAATCCTAACTGTAAGAGATCTTTTTGGAAGGAGGGAACGTTCAAACGGAAGGAACCAATACATGAAGATAGGCGAGTTGAACATTCAAATGGAAGGGGGATCCCGAATCTCGGGAAGGTAGGTCGGTTCATCCCTATAAATACCCGAGTTCATTCCATATCCAATGTACGTTCATAATCGTTTACTAAAGAAAGAAAGAATACCTTGTTACTTAGGCATCGGAGTGGCGTCACCGAAAACGGAGCCTTCCTAATTTATTTATTCGTGTTGCAAATAATAATAATTCACCAGAGGGCGAGATTCACGGAAGGAAGAGGAGGAGCAGTTCGCCGGAGGGCAAGCGGATTTTTTCTAGTATCATCATTGACGCCGTCTATGGAAAATGGTAGACAAATAAATATGGTGAGCATCAAATCAAATCAGGATCCACCTCTGAGAGAACGTCTCAACGGGGAAGATGCCGCTCGTTTGGTAGAAATGGCCGTGGAAATCATACTTTTAGGGAGATCGTAGTTCGCGTAATTAAGGCTAATTAATTAGAGAAGAACTGAATGCTATGAGGGAAGAGCAGGCGAGAAGGAAGGGTTCGGAACTCCCATCAGAGGAACCAGACGCCTCCAAGACAAGGGAACCAGAATATTCAAATGTTAGACATGATGAGCATGTGACTGATTCCCTGTAACATGAAGATTATGAGAGTCCAGAAGAGTAACTCAGGGCGGTGAGGGAAGTGTTGGAGGCTCTGAGGCAACGCAAAGAGAAGCTGCCCAAGTAGAGCAATGCGCAGACAAATGAGAGAAAAATGAAAGAAGAAGTTAAAAGACTGAAGGACTTGGTAGATCCTCTATAACCCGTGCAAACCCCCAGAGGAAGCCCTTTCACAATAGATTGAATGCCCACTACCTCCACACTTCAGACGATGAGAACAGACACACAGAAGAGCACTAAACATTTTCGAAGGAAATGCCGCTCTATATCAACTGGGTGACGCCATCAAGTGTACGGTATTCACCACAATGCTAGTAAATGGTGCCCAGAAGTGGTTCACCCTGTTGCCTGTAGACGACACTGTAGCGACGAAAACTTTAGTGCCGAGAACTTTTTCTATAAACCTAAATGTGTTTTTTTACCGAGAATACAAGTTCTGGTACCAAAAACGCAAATCTGGGAATAAAAACTTCTCAGAAACTGCAGAAAAGACTGGTAACTACTGGGTAATGAGCTAAAATAATAAAATCAACTCAAGGCTACTCAAAACACCAGTTAAAACCCAAAGATGAAGCTAAAAAGCAGTTCATGTTCCGAAAAGTCTGAAAACGGGTTTTTCGAATCTTTAGCAGCGAAAACAAAGTTAAAATCGATCCAACGAAGTTAAAATACCTCTACCACCTCACGGTGGCTTTTGATACCACTTGTAGGTCCCGAAATCAACCTAGAACTCTTTGAAATCGATGAAACAGTGAACACCTTCGAGTGTGTGTTTGTGTATATTTTTTATTTGAAGGTGGTGACTGTTTTATGCTTTGGAGTATTCATACTTTTCTTGGTTTAGCTCAAAAATAGACTTTTTACTAATGTGGGAATGTTACATTAAAATGATCCCTAGCCTACTATATATGCCAAACATATTTTGGTGTATTTACAAAAGCACCCCAACTCACACACTAGATTAATACAATGATCCATACAAAGTAAATGTCATACAAATGTACACAATGAACACTATTAAATTATTTCTAACACGCTCACGCTGCATACCAGTCATTGTTGTGGAGCAACTTCCGGAGTACCAACCATGCTGGGATGTTGTGGTTGCTCTCGTCTCGTCTCCTATCGATCATGAGTATGGAGCAACCATCTTCTAATTACTACTCATGCCCGGGGTACATTCAAAATATTAGCGGGACTTTGGTACCCATTTTTTTATGGGTCCTCCATGATTAGCCGATAACAATTTATGTTTAAAAAGTGTCAAATTTGGTCCTAAATCATCTATCGATGTATCTCTAGGTAACCAATTAGGAGCAATTTGACACGGAAAAGACGTTTCATCGCGAGTGAATGGGTGTCTAGGTTTACTAGATGAAAAGATCTTCTCCTTAGCCAGTCGCATAAGGTGTTTTTCCGAATGGACTTTGACCGGATATTTTAAGTAGGAATACGAAGCTATAGCATTGCAAGCATGTATAGATTACTATTTCCTACGAGAAGACATTACACTATTCACGTTATAATGATGGATTTTGATGGAATTTTGCTTACTAGAATGATAACCAGTTTTTTGAGTGGGTAAGCAAATCCATTTCTATCATTCTTAGACGAATGAGAGAAATTATTGGAAGCTTGAGAAGTTTGCTTGCTCGAGTTTGGAACTTCTTCTTTACAAACTTCATTTTTAATAGGAGTAGGAGAAGGAAGATCTTTAACTTTTTCGTCCTTAACTTTTGAAAATAACGTCGATTTTCCTTTCTCCTTCCTAATTTTTTATTGTTCCTTAACACTTTTAAGTGCTTTGCTTTTACTTTTCATTTTTGTGCCAGTCAAAGGTGACTTAGAATGCGTATGTGCTTTTGTCACCGTTGACCTAGAACTATTAGCACAAGTTTTTGCAGTTTTAGGAACAAAGACGTCAGTTTGTGTTGCCTTATCCTGCTTTGTGGAAGATATTTCTTTAGAATAATTATTTAAGACGGGTAAGGATGGAGAATTTTTGAGATTGAAAAATTTTCTCTAAAAGTTTTTTCTTTTCCGCTTGGAAACCTACTCTTTCCAATTCCAGAGATGCGTTTAGTTTGACTATTTTACTAGAAACCTCTGAAATTTCCCAACAAGAAGTAGATTTTTCATAATGTAATATATTTTCCCTGTTGGACGCTAAGTTATTAGTTTTGTCTTTCTGACCCTTTTCCGCAAGAAGGTGCTCTAAGTGTTGAGCTTTAGAGTACCACTTACGGCGTTCCTCAAATTGCTCAAATCAGTTAAATAATTATTGCGTTCAAGTTCGCAATTTTTAAATTTATTTGTTAGATCACTAATTTGAGTTTTTAGCTGAGACTCTAGGTTAGTGATTTTCGCATGCGCGTTTTCTAATTGACACGTAAGCCTACCTCTTTCCTCTAAACTCCTGATGAAGCACTTGTAATTATTGTCTAGTCTACTCTCTAACTCACTTATGGTCTTTTCGTGACTTATAAGTTGAGTTTGGCCAAGCTTAGAGGAATTTACCGGAAAACGTAATTTTTTTTAGACATTTGTTATTTAGTGTCAATTTTAATTATATTGTATATCATTCAAGGTGTTGTTGTGGTTTTTGATTATTTTAATATATAATACCTTTATAATAGCTTGTAGCAGTACAATTTTAACAGATTGTTGTTCCATTTTTCAGGAAAATAAATATGTTTGATGTCTATAAATGGAATTCATGGTGAACAACCATTCAGATTGTGTGTTGATAAAAGAATTCACACTTAATGTATTAAACATTTTAATTTGCACAGTTTCATTTCATCAGTGAAGAAGAATATAAAATCTGATTGCAGCAGATGCGTTTGTTTGGACTATTTCTTGATTTGAGGTGAAGATTAAGAATTTAACGAGTAAGATTAAATGCACATATTCAAAAAAGTTGGGGTTTGATCGATGCATGATGTTTTGAGATTTCGGGTAGGTTGAAGATTATATTCGATTGTTTAGTTTTTTGTTCTATGCGCTCAACTTTGCTATGCTTTGATATGTGTATGTGTTTGTATATGTTGAATGGATTTTGATTTATATCAGATTTTAGAAAGGTTATTCATTTTTCGGCTGATATGGCTATTGTTTTCTGTTTTAAAGCGCGGTACTGCATCATACAGATGTTAATTACCACATCATATCAACAAAAGGTAACGCGAGTTGATTTAAATGGTACTACAAACACGTTAAAGATGGTAAGACAATGTAGAAGCCGTAGGAAAACAAAATAAAATATGTTTAAAGACAGTATCTGACACATCAGAGAATGTTTAAAATGTCCAGAAAATATCAGAGCATGTCAAACATTGTTTATAGCATGCTTTAAATAGTTGGTACAACAAACTTGTAGCAAATGGTATCATGTGTCAGCGGAATAAGTACCGCAGCATGGTAATATATGGGACACTATCCTTTAAAAGTTTGATACTTGATTTTAGGGTATGTGTTATTCGTCGCATTTCGCAGGAGTATCGATGCAAAACCACCTTAATATACTTAAATAATTTCTTTGTTTTATTTCGTATCATATTTACCAGGTTAATCCTCTGAATCACAGTTAGACCCATGTTTCAGTATAAGAGAGAGTTCCATGTAACAACAATTCAAATTAGTTTAGAAATTTGAAACCTTCAACTTATATTTTTTGAATAAGATGTTTGTGGCTTGATATTTTCTTTATCTATTGATATATTAGTTTAACGTATATCGGTTTGAGGTAATGATCGACTATTTGTAGATCATAAATGGAACGACTATAGAAGGTATTACCATCATTGTAGTTTAGGTACTGTATCTTGTCATGTTTACGTACACCTTCATTTTCTTATTATGGTACTGCATCATAGCATATTTAGGTAACATACCATTCAAAAATGTGGTACTATCTGGTAAACATTTTTTATTGCATTTCGCATTATTTTTTATGTCAAACCAATTTTGTATACGTAAATATTTTATATGTTTAATTTCATGTCACATTTAACGGGTTAATCTTCAGAATAATTACTTTGTAGTTTAAATCTCATGTTACAATATAAGAGAGAGTTCCTTATAAAAATATTTCACTACGTAGTTTGGAAATTCGAAACTACCAACTTATATTTTTTTTAATAAGATATTTGTAGCTTAATATTCTATTTTTTTTAGTGATCTTCAGTTTAAAATTTATCAATCTGAGGCAATGAAAAACTATTTGTAGATTATAAATAGACAAACAATATAAGATACAACATTCTTAGTAGTTTTAGTATTATATCTTGCCATATTAAGGTATCGCTTCATCTTGTATTATGGTACTACATCAAAGAATATCCAGGGACTTCTTTGTTTAGTATTAGTGTAAGCGTTCAACTTCTCAATTCACATTGGTTTCGATGTTAGATCACATTATTATACTTAAATTGTTTATATGTTTTATATTTAATGGTTTAATTCTCAGTGCCATGTGTATATAGTTTACTACTATATTATATTGGTGATAATACTTCAAAGCAAATTATGGTATTTCCAGATGAAAGTTCTGAAATTAAGTGAAAAAACAATCAAAAGTATAACAAGCGAAACAAATGCTATAAAAAGTAAAATTCAAAAATATCATTAAAACAATTAAAAATAAAAATAAATAGAATAAAAACAATAAAATTCTGTATAAAATACACGTAAAAACCATGTCTATAACGAAATATGTCTGAAATGCACACATAACATACTATTATGATTTCAGCTCGACTCTTTTAATGCAATCTAACATCGTTCGATGTGTCGTTCCTCAAATCATAAGGAAGAGTAACCTTTAAGAGTTAATTTTTGTTTTATTCCATTACTACATCAACGGAAAACTGTTATTTTAAATATCAGATCGAATGATGAGAAGGTAAACTGAAATAGTTTGTGTGTGTGTGTTTGGACGTGGTATTTTCTTACGAGGACAAAATATTTTATAGCACTGCTTCTTTTCTTTCTATTACACACACTCTGCTCTCTTTCCTTTTTTCTCTTATGTTACATGCTCGCACCACTCACCTCTCTCTGTCTCTTTTTCACTCACTGCTTTACTATCTATCTCTCATGCATATATATATAGATATAGATATATAATATATTATACATAAGACAACACTTACCATGCGTGTTGAAAAAATAGAAGACTTTTCACTCACTGCTTTACTATCTATCTCTCATGCATATATATATAGATATAGATATATAATATATTATACATAAGACAACACTTACCATGCGTGTTGAAAAAATAGAAGACTTTGGGGGCTGCGCGTGTATAGCCCATGCGTTGTCTGATAATTAATTTTTTTTTTTTTTGAGATTATCCAACAAAAACGACATCAACATTGTCAAAATACAATTTCAAACATTTAGTACCAATATAAAAAAACTTCAGTACCATATAATACATATAATGTAATAAAACATGATTATAAGGTACCAAAAACATACATAAAATGTATTTGTTTCCACCGGGTTTTCCACGCGATAAAATATCTGGCAGAAACGAGCCGAGCAGTGAATGGACGACAACCCAACGCTGACTGATACATTGGCGTGCAAGAGGAGTAGAGGGATGGGCACGAGAAGGACTGCATGAGATGAGCCTTTTCGTGTCATTTCCACCTACAAAAACATATATGAGTTGGGAGAAAATAAATAGCGCACAATATAAGTACCCCTGTGTTTACGAAATCCGCTAGGTGACATCAACCATGCCGTAAACTATCGTGCCTATGTGAATCTTAAGTAAGTCGCGGTAATTTTCTACTCACTCCTAAATTTGTTATCGCCCCACACGTTCGTGAGACTTTAATTCATAGATTACCTAATGCAAGGATCAATTATTAGATGTCGCCCTCTAATCGAATTCTAACGTTTACGAAGAGCCTAATCGTTTATTTAGCTATCGTCCTCAAATGATATACCACGTAATCAAAGCAATACATAGATATATTGAATTGAAGAAGAAAAATTCATAAACAACAAATAATAAGAAACACGTGTTCAAGAGTAACTTCCATCAAACATCAAATCTATCTAGCGTTCATCTAATTTCAAACAGAAATGGACTTAGCTACTCATGTAGAAGGAAGAAACAAAAAATATTATGCATAACATTAGGAAACTATAATTCTTCCCTATCTATAGGTTCCAGGTTGATTCCGCGTACTTTGTTTGATTCCTTGATAAAATCTACGTTAGATTTCCCCCTATTGCGTCTTGATTTCTAGAGTTCTTGAGCCCCTACTTCAGTCTATCGGTCGTTCACAATAGGTTATCGTATGATATCTTCCTATTTAGGGTTAAATCTCAGCCTATTTATACTAATTTGGCATCTCCACAGTCACGTGCACGGGCCTACACGGTCGTGGACATTGCGCGGACTCGAATGTTAAAGTCATTGTCTTCGTCCACGGTTTCGGAAATATATGTCCACGGTCGTGGACATTCTTTATCATTGATTGTTGAATTCTGTCTTTGTTCATTAAAGAGGACATGTATTGCACTTGAAGGTTGAATTCTATGCCCTTGTTCACGACCGTGGACCTGTCATGCTTTTGCCCGTGAATTTCTATGTCTTCATTTACGACCATAGACCTTTGATGTTCTTGGAGGATTGATGTGCTTTGGGTGGAAGTTTATATCCTGACCCACGACCTTGGTCTGTTGCTGCACGAGACCGTAGACCTTAAAATCTTGGTCTTTTCATTCTGTTTTCGCTCGGTGTCTTAATTATCGTCTTCTTTTGCTTCACTAGCAAAATAAGTGTACAAGCATAATTAACTACACAACAAAACTCTTATTAGCTCATTTTACGACCTAGTTATAGCAAAGAAAATACGTTTATCAACACTTCCCGCGAAATAAGACATGTGATCGTACGATTACAAGTCATTGTCCGAATACTGTCAATCCCTCGATTCGATTTGTATCACTGTCACGGTCCCCCACTTTCCTAGTGAATGATTGGCAAAATATTTGTAGAGCAGTCAACAGATAAGTCGTACTCGGTCGTCTAGTGCCTGACTAGAGTCATAGACTTATGGACGTTTTCTATGTTTGAGGTTTTGAGTCCACTGGTGCCGTCCTCTCTCATCTCATGAGAATCAATAAACTCGATACATGTGGATTTTAGTTATTTATTTATTCACCGAATGCCAAGTAAAAACTTTTTTAACCAATAAATAAATAATATTATCTTCCCACACAATTGTTTCATATAATTCGAAACATAATAGTCGAGTGACAAAAATAAAGCACATGTCCTATATAATCTAATCATCATACGGCATTCCAAGGGCATATCCCTAATAACATTTACTTACATAAAATATGAATATAAAAATCAAAATAAAGATCAGATAGCGAAAGCGAGAGAAAGATTGGTTCTTAATTACTTTTTATTTTCACCAAGATAGTGTAATAAATACTTATTGTCGTAATTATTTATTGAAATCAAATAATAAAATGTAGGTTATATAATTTTCGAAGTAAAGCAGAGTCAATAACAATCATTATTACAATTTTAAGATATTTATTAAAGCAAAAAAGAAAAAATTTCGAAATCATAAATATCATATTCTCTGTTAAATCTTTACGCCCTACTTTTTAGTATTTAAGGAACAACGTCAACATTGTTCCTCACACTAAATTTGTTAGTCGTCTCAACGTCACTGTTAATTTTACCCTTTGTTGAGCAATTAGAATGTGCAGGGTAAATCTACAGGTCAATTAAAGATGTCAACACCTCCATCTTTTTTCAAAGGCTTTTCGTGCAGATTGTGAAAGATTAGTAAGTCGTGTTCTCTAACGTATACATATATATCATTTATAGCTACGAATAATACTCCAGCAGAGACAAAACTACGGCGAGGCTTAGAGGTCCGTTGACCCTCCAACCTGCTTGATTACCCCTTGGGTATAGCGGCAACAACCCCGCCGCAGCTATTCCTCCTCTATGGAGTCGTCGCTGCAGGGAAAAAAGACAACGGGCTGGACTAATAAAAACAGGCCCAGCAACTTCAGCGGTTGGGCTAGTAAAAAAGAAAAGTACTGGGCCTTTATATATTTTAAATATAGAGCCCCGCATTCTTGGTCCCTAACATATGCACTCTAGCTAGTCTTCGTGACCAATCTAGTTAATTCGTACATGATAATGTTTATTACTTTGTTGTTGTTGTTGTTTACAGAAAATTCCAACATCATTCATTTATGAAAGCCTAAACGGCGAAGAGCTGCCAGACACAGTATTACTCAAAGATAGATACGGCAATATCTGGGAAGTGAAAGTCGAAAAGGTCCATAAGATGTGGTTCTTCACAAATGGTTGGAGTAAAGTTGTCGCAGACAATTCCATTATGGATGGCCATCTTTTATTTTTTCAATATGAATTCAATGGTCTTTTTACTTTCAAATTGATGGGACTATCATCATCTATCGAAGAACGGGGAGTGGGTTCCTTTGTTCAAGGTGACTGCAGCGCAAGGAGATAAAGATTATTGTATTGATTCTCATCATAAATTTGTTAGCGTATAATCTCCGTTTTAATCAATGTTGTATTTCTTTAGCTTAATGATCTAATGTTGAGATGCTATTTTCATTGTTCTTCATTTACATTCAAACTGATTGGTCCATTTATTTATAATGGTGGTGCACTAGGGCAAGAACGAACATGCCTGATGACAATATTGATTATTATCAAACAGAACCTTCAATTGATGATTGCTGAAGAGAAAGAAATTAAAAACAAGAATGATCTCAGAAGAAGATATCCTCATCATATCGTATACCATTCTTGGCCAGACTTATCAAGGCAATAATGGCCGCTTACCATATCCAGACGCAGCGAAAAGAGGCTAAGATCCAGCAATTAGTATTGTGTAAATCAAATCATATAATTTAAAAAAGGGAAGGAATCAATTAGTTGACTTCAGCTCAGCACCACCGTTTGTATTAGATGGTTCCCATCCCAGTATAATAGGCTCCATGTATACTTCAAAAGAATAAGACAATCAATTGATACAAGTTATATTTTTATATTGTTTGCTCTATGAAACTCAACAGGGCATTGAAACTCAATCCAAACCACGCAAACACACGAACCAAAAAAAAAAAAGAGTCGGCATGGCTAATCCAAAACCTTCCGCTGACAAAAAAGAGTCCATCCTGCTTAACGAAAAGAAGTACGTAAAGTCAAGGGGTCAGTGTGTTGGGTTCGCTAGGCCGCACGGGATGATACGCAGCGGAAAATTCAAAGACAAAAGCATGCATCTATCATATAAATGCTTATCTCGCCGGTCCATCTAGCGATAGTGACGAACGGCATCTTTTAAAATCACGCGCATGGTACGAATTTTGCTTTGTTAGGGTTTAAGAAATAACCTATTCCTTAGCTTCTTTAGTGACGATGAAGAGGGAATCAATTCCCGGATTTGTGGCTACCACCGTCTTTTCGTACGTTCGCCGTAGGGATTCAAATGCCTCCCCTCTAATCGAGTCCACCTTTTGGATTATGACACCGCGATGATTCTTCGCTAGTAGAAACTAACTCGGATATTAGTATCGATACTTTAGAACTTCAAGGAATAACAAGAACCTTTCTTCTCGGTGAACTCACGTTGCAAACCACACACCCTTGTTGTGTGTGTTGTATGGTTTTTATATGAACCAATACACACTACATTTACATTTGTCATTATTGCAAAGAAACGTTTACATATATATGTAAAACCATTTTACATTGCTTAGTAGAAACTGTTTCCCATGATGTACTCTCATTAGAAATTAATTTGCATTTACTTTGGTCAAAACCATAAGACATGCACAAGAGAAAACGTTTCTCTTAATTTTCTTTAAATTTGAATTTAAAGAAATTAATGCCAAGATAGAAACTCTTTTCATTTACTTGATCATATATTAATTTCCTTTTTTTTTTCTTGCATTAGACGTGTGAGACTTCTCTACATGTGTTAGGCTTTAAATTATTTAAAGTCCAACTTAAAATAATATTAATTGAGTAATTCTTATAATTACTATGTAAAGCCCACATAATCAATCTTATTGATTATCTTTTTTCTTTTATTAAATAATGAAATTATCTAATAATATTTAATTCAACAATTGAATTAAAGTTCAATCCAACTATTGGAAATATCAACTTCATGTTGTCATTCTCCAAAACTTCGTGTGACCCTTTTAGGTTCACGATTAACACTAGTAGTGAATTTACAACTCCTTGTAACTAATTGAAATTAACTCTTTAATATCAAGAATTCACTAATTACGGTAACACCTAGCAAGTAGCATGATTATCTAGTGTTAAGTGAAATAACGAGTAAACCTTTTCAAATGCAAGTGCATACACGTAAAATCCTTTCAACAACTAATTTCCCGATTAGACCATGGGCATGGAATTATAAGTCGACCCCAATTGATCTAATAAATATGAATTCATTTCAAGTTTAAATGATTCCTTTATGAACTCTATTCATCCCGCCTTGGCCAAGGACTGTGAATCATAAACTATGAAAAGCATAGGAAATTCACTTATTAATGTAAGTGTCGAATTCTATGTTGGCCACAGACAAATCTCCATGCACACTAATACAATACCCAAAATACCCCTTTTGTGATTATCCAGCAATCAAAGGATAAATCTAAGTAAAGCATAATGCGCACAAGACTACTATCGTGCCTCAAGTCAGAGGATTAGTCATGTACTATTGCAACACGAAAATTCTTCTTCGACATAAAAGTTTCCAATTAAGAATTTTCATCGGGTCAAGTTCAATGAACTTGTTCCCTAACAAGCATCTGCATATATGCATTTGCGTCTCCACGCTAATGTTAATGGAACGCAACATTCCCGTCTAACAAGCATACATCATATGCACAAGTCTTTCTGGGTTATTCAATATCCTGTCTTGAAATATCCATCGACTTGGAACTTATTTAAGATCATAGCCTAAGACATGTTCCATGATCACCATCAAATGCGCAATCATGTCCCTCAGCTTATAACGATCTAAGGACTATATCGTATGTGCAAATAATGCATAAACATAAGATAAAACAATGCCTTTTGTTTGATATAATTTCCAACAAATTGTCTTACAAGTAGAAAAATATCCAATCAAGTTGGAACGTCGGGCATTCTACTCTAACAATCTCCCACTTGCCCTAGTTCCAATTGCCCATGTATTTTAGGCCCATCTTCTCGTGATGTCCGTCAAATACTTTCTGCGACAAGGGCTTAGTCAAGGGGTCTGCTACATTTTCTGCTGAAGCGACTCGATCCACAACAACGTCGCCTCTACCAATGATCTCTCTAATCAGGTGGTATCGCCTCATGATGTGTTTGGATCTTTGATGAGATCTGGGCTCTTTTGCTTGCGCTATAGCTTCATTGTTGTCACAATAAACCATTATTGGATCAACAACAGACGGGACTACACCCAACCGTTGGATGAAGTTCCGCATCCAAACAACCTCTTTTGCCGCATCTGAAGCTGCAATGTATTCAGCCTCAGTAGTAGAGTCAGCAGTCGTCTCTTGTTTGGAACTTTTCCAACTAACTGCAGCTCCATTCAAGGTAAATATGTATCCGGACATTGATTTAGAGTCGTCTTTATCGGGCTGAAAACTAGAGTCAGTGAATCCTTCTAGTTTTAGTTCTCCACTGCCGTATACCAAAAAGATATCCTTAGTCCTTCTCAAGTACTTAAGGATCATCTTAACGGCTTTCCAGTGTTCTTCCCCTGGATTGGACTGATATCTGCTCGTGACGCTTAGAGCATGAGCCACATCAGGCCTAGTACATAACATTGCATACATAATGCTACCAATAGATGATGCATAAGGTACACGAGCCATTCTTTCTCTTTCTTCAGGCGTCTTTGGAGACATAGCCTTAGAAAGCGAAACACCATGACTCATTGGCAGGTATCCACGCTTGGATTCCTCCATGTTAAACCTTTTTAGCACCTTGTCTATGTACATCGACTGGGATAGTCCGATCATCTTTCGTGATCTATCTCTATAAATCTTTATCCCTAAGATAAAAGATGCTTCTCCCAAATCTTTCATGGAAAACTGTTTAGACAACCAAGTCCTTGTTGAATGCAACATTCCTACATCATTCCCAATGAGTAGAATGTCATCAACATAGAGCACGATAAATGCTATTGCATTTCCACTAACCTTCTTATAAACACATGGTTCATCCAGATTTTTATGAAAATCAAACATTTTGATCGTTTCATCAAATCGAATGTTCCAACTCCTTGAAGCTTGTTTAAGTCCATAAATGGACCTCTGGAGTTTACAAACCATTTGCTCGCTCCCACTGGATATGAAGCCTTCTGGCTGTTTCATATAAATCTCTTCCTTAATGTTGCCATTAAGAAAGGCAGTCTCCACATCCATTTGCCATATCTCGTAGTCATAATACGCAGCTATGGCTATCATGATCCGAATGGATTTAAGCATTGCAACTGGTGAAAAAGTTTCCTCATAGTCAACACATTGCTTTTGAGTATAACCTTTTGCAACAAGACGCGCTTTAAAAGTACTCACTTCTCCATCTACTCCAAGCTTACGCTTATAGACCCATTTACAACCAATTGGTACAATACCTTGTGGTGGGTCTACCAAGGTCCACACCTTGTTTGAGTACATGGAATCCATCTCGGACTGCATTGATTCTCGCCATTTATTTGAGTCAATGTCGGACATTGCCTCTTCATAGCTTGTTGGATCATTATCCAATCCCTCTTCTTTGTTCTCTAACAAAAGGTTCAGCCTATCAGACGCCCTTGAAGCCCTAATAGATTTTCGAAGAGGTTGTGCCTCAGACGGTCCAGGCTCAACTGGTGTATTATTTGTGATAATTTGTGGGATACTTTGTGGTTCTCTTTTCTCGTTAAGTTTTACAACTTCGCCACTATTTTCAGAAAGAAACTCTTCCTCTAAGAAAATAGCATTCCTCGAAACAAACACTTTTTGTTCGAAGGGATCGTAGAAATAGTATCCTATAGACTCTTTTGGATACCCCACAAATTTATATAAAATGGATCTCATATCCAATTTATCTCCCACTTGCTGCTTCACGTAAGCAGCACAACCCCATACTTTGAGATATTTGTAAGAAGGTGTCTTGCCACACCACATCTCATAGGGTGTACTTGGGACAGCTTTACTTGGCACTCTATTTAGGAGATGTGCCGCTGTTTCTAAGGCATAGCCCCAGAATAAAAGAGGTAAAGTAGTGAAACTCATCATTGATCGAACCATGTCTAACAGGGTCCGGTTCCGTCGTTCTGAAACTCCATTAAGCTGCGGAGTACCAGGAGGAGTCCACTGTGAGAGAATCCCGTTCTCTTTTAGATAATCAAGAAAATCAGTGGTCAAGTATTCGCCTCCTCGATCAGATCGAAGAGTCTTTATACTACGACCGCTTTGCTTCTCTACTTCATTTCTAAATTCTTTGAACTTTTCAAAGGCTTCAGATTTATACCTCATAAGGTATACATAACCGTACCTCGAGAAATCGTCAGTAAATGTTATGAAGTAGTGATAGTTCCCTCTCGCACTAACACTTAGTGGCCCACAAACATCTGTATGAATCAGATCCAACAGACATTTGGCTCGCTCCACTTGTCTCGAAAATGGCGACTTGGTCATTTTTCCTTTAAGACATGACTCACATGTAGGCAACTTATCCTCTCCCCGAAGGTCGAGTTTTTGCGCTAACTTGTGAATCCTCTTCTCAGATATATGACCCAATCTAGCATGCCAAAGTGTGAATGAACTATGATTTTCTAATATTCTTTTATTTTGTTGAATTGTTAGGACAGGGCTTTGAGGTGTAATGGTGTATAAACAATTTGTCAAATTACCGGAATATATAAAAGCATTATCTTTGAAAATAGAACAGCTTCCACTCTCAATAATAAACTTAAAACCTTCTCTATCCAATACTGGAATAGAGATAATATTTCTTATAATATCCGGAACATAAAGACAATTATTCAAACATAAATTAACACCAATATTTAAAGCTAGATAAACAGTCCCAATAGCTACTGCAACAACTCTTGCCCCATTGCCCATCCTAAGGACCGTTTCCTTACTGTCTAGCTTCCTGCTTCTTGTCATTATCTGTAAATCATTGCAGATATGTGAGCCACAACCGGTATCTAATACCCAAGAAGCATCATTAACTGATAAGTTAACTTCAACAAAATACATACCTGAACGCTTCAGACTTGCAAGATAGTCCTTGCAGTTCCTCTTCCAGTGCCCCGTTTTGCCACAGTGAAAACACTTGTGATCAGCTTGAAAATTAACCTTTTCCTTTCCTTTGCTCCTAGCCTCATTGCCATTTGCCTTCTTGTTGGGCTTGGCGGGAACCTTTCCATTCCACTTTCTTTTCTAAGACATTGCTGCCTTTGACTTGAAAGTGGATCCAACAAGAAACATCGGCTTATCCTTCTTAATGGTGGATTCAGCCGTTTTTAACATGTTCACCAACTCGGGGAGAGAAGTCTCCATGGAGTGCATGCTAAAGTTGACCACAAAGCTGTCAAATGAGGGAGGCAGAGATTGTAGCAACAAGTCCACAAAGAGCTCATTATCTATAACGACTCCAAGTGACGTAAGCTTTTCAATGAGGCCTATCATCTTCAGCCCATGGTCTTGGACTGAAGAGCCCTCAGTCATACGACATCTGAAAAGCTCTTTAGATATCTGATATCTCATTTGCCTAGTTCTCTCACCATACAACTCTTGTAGGTGGTGAAGAATCTCTTTAGCATTATCAAATGTCTCATGCTGACTCTGCAACTCATTCGACATAGATGCTAGCATGTAGCACCGAGCCTGGAGATTGTCATCACAATGACGAAGATACTCCCCATACTCTACTGATGTCATATCCCCAGGAGCAGGAGGTGGTGCTATGGTAAGCACATATTCCTTCTTTTCAGATTGAAGGACAATCTTAAGGTTTCTCAACCAATCAACAAAATTTGGGCAAGTCAACTTGTTTTGCTCAAGAATACTTGCAATTGGATTTTTAGCCATTGTAGTAGAGAAATCTACAAAAAATAAACGAAGCAGAAAATAAACAAACTATGGAAAATATAGATTTAATATAAGGTCTTTCATATTAAATTGCTCCCACTATTTTATTTAAACCCTTAAAAATTCTGAAAATCTTATTTTCATAGTGGGCTTGAAGTCCAATAAAAATAATTCACACCTCAATTTTATGAGCCCATGAAAAATTTATATCGGTAGTCAACTCTTTGACAATTGTATCAACATACAACCTTCAAGATTATTTTGCCTCACTCTTCCTATATGCCCCAATTTTATGAGCCCATATAGTACTAAGTGTCAAATTAAACCCATCAAACCTTCGTATAAATGGAGCATCAATGCGTCCCACGACTCGTGGCCAATGCAAAGACGAGTCCAGCTCACGAACATCTCTATGCTAGGTAGAGATCACAGCTTTCAGCACAAGACCACTCCACGACTCATGGCCAGTGATCAAGCGCAGTAGCATCGTCATGTCATCTACCTTTTGATGGAAGGCATGGATTAATAGGTCACCACCTATTTTTATCCATTTTAATTTGATATGGAACTAATCGAATTAAGTTCCTTCAAAGTTTCATAAACTTAGGGTTTTCTTTTCAAGACCTCATCAACCTCATGCAATATTAATCATATGAAGCGCAAGCAAATAACATATAATAAAACTAGCATGCACCCTATGGGATGATCATATAAAACATGCTAAAATATTCATCACATGAAATTAAAACACATAAATTCACCAATTTGCGTGTTAATCTAATCTTCGAATGAAAACAGTTTTCCATCTATCAAAAATCAGCCCACATAAAAAGTTGAGTGGTTCGCAAACACTCGCGTATTTATGTTGGTGACCGAAAAGCTATCCGAAGAAATTAACTTGTTCATTTGAAAAACAAACGTTTTGCTAATTCACAGCAACCCATACGCATGCATAAATCATTGAGAATAAAATATCATTTATTTTATTATCATAAGACAAAAACAGAAACTTCATTTCTATGCTAATGAACGGACATGAACACATATCATGAAAACATTTTTCATCAAGAATGAAGTTCCTTTTTATATGTATCATAACTGAAAATTTCAGCAAGCATAAAATATTCCACTTAATATTTTAACATCAAACGTACAGCAAGAAAACCCTTTTCTTGTTATAATAACCAATCAATTGGTTTCAACTCAAAGTTCCAAAATTAAATCACATAGAACATTTCTATCACACACAAACAAAACACTATTTAACAATTAAATATGTTTATCACATAAACAACAACAATGCAAAATCTAATTTTAAAGATGCTTAACCCGTGGCTCTGATACCACTGTTGGGTTCGCTAGGCCGCACGGGATGATACACAGCGGAGAATTCAAAGACAAAAGCATGCATCTATCATATAAATGCTTATCTCGCCGGTCCATCTAGCGATAGTGACGATCGGCATCTTTTAAAATCACGCGCATGGTACGAATTTTGCTTTGTTAGGGTTTAAGAAATAACCTATTCCTTAGCTTCTTTAGTGACGATGAAGAGGGAATCAATTCCCGGATTTGTGGCTACCACCGTCTTTTCGTACGTTCGCCGTAGGGATTCAAATGCCTCCCCTCTAATCGAGTCCACCTTTTGGATTATGACACCGCGATGATTCTTCGCTAGTAGAAACTAACTCGGATATTAGTATCGATACTTTAGAACTTCAAGGAATAACAAGAACCTTTCTTCTCGGTGAACTCACGTTGCAAACCACACACCCCTTGTTGTGTGTGTTGTATGGTTTTTATATGAACCAATACACACTACATTTACATTTGTCATTATTGCAAAGAAACGTTTACATATATATGTAAAACCATTTTACATTGCTTAGTAGAAACTGTTTCCCATGATGTACTCTCATTAGAAATTAATTTGCATTTACTTTGGTCAAAACCATAAGACATGCACAAGAGAAAACGTTTCTCTTAATTTTCTTTAAATTTGAATTTAAAGAAATTAATGCCAAGATAGAAACTCTTTTCATTTACTTGATCATATATTAATTTCCTTTTTTTTTTCTTGCATTAGACGTAGGGGTGAGCAAAAATATCCGAAAATCGGATTCCGATCCGATATCCGGTTTTAAAAAACTGAAAAATCGGATATCCGGTTTTAAAAACCGGATCGGATATCCGATCCGCTTTATTTTAAAACAAATCGGATCGGATGCGGATAGTGTTCGGCCTAAAATTCGGATATCCGGTATCCGGTTTTATATTTTTAAAAATACAATAAACTAAATTATGGCCCAAAAAAAAAGAAAAATGTGGCCCAAAAGGAAAAAAAATGGAAAAGCGGTCCAACATTTATTATTGGACTATGACACAATACAATATACAGAATTTATATTGTTCTTGGAAAAACGTGAATATAAAATTCAAAAAAAAAAAGAGAAAAACCAGAGAAAAGAAAGTGAAGAAAAGAGAAGAACGAAAAATGAGAGAATTATAGTGTGAATTTTTAATAGAGTATCATCTTGTGATGCAATTTAGATCATATACATACTATTTATAAACTCTCAACGCTCTATTATAATCACTTATCAAATAATTTGGTATATAATTTCTAATTACAATTTTACTCTTTTTATTTTTATTTAATTCAATGATATTCCCACAAATCAATTTTTCTTTTATAAATAATAAAAATTTAAAATTAAAAATGTTTTTTATTGACACGCTCGAATACTAGCAAGTGTACTAGGTCGTGCAAGTAGTAAAATGGACGAAGTCCGAGTATCGATCCACGAAGACAACTCGATTAATTCTAAGAAAATATTCTTAATCCTAATTTAGACTAAAATATGTTTTTCTGATTTTTATAAGATTTGATTAACGATGAATTAAAAGATAACGCAAATAAGAAAACTAAAGCAAATAAAGATAATGGTTTGAAATCAATAAACGAAGCGTGATCAAGACACATGCTCAGCACAAATTACTCCTACGTCGTCATGCAATCGAATCTATCTAATCAACATGAATCTAAGTCAAGGTAAAATTTCCTAAAACAATCGCTACTCGTTTGTCCCGCAATAGCAATCCTATGCGATAGAGAACCAATCCCTATATGTCTATATGACTGTAGTTTCTATGCATGCATTCAATCTCTATGAAATTCCCCGAGTTTAGACGCTTTCGGCGCCTAAGATCTCAGAAACCACACATACGAAACCGAATTCCATGTCTGGTCGGTTTTACGCAGTGGTGTTCGATGCTTATTGTTCTAATCGGTCTAATCACTTTGTCCGTCTCATAAACCAATCAAAGATCATGCATATGTTGATCAGGCACACACAAGCATTAAAATCAAGCATAGAACACATAACATAACTCATGTAATTAAATAAAATACGAATAGCATTAATACGTAGTCATAATTCGGCCTAACACGGTCTTAATCACAAAAGAACTTAGCCAATCATATTAATAAACGAAATCAGCAACGAATTAAAAGAAAACATTGTTGAAAATAAAATATTAAAAAGATAGAATTCTTCCCCTCACGGTATTCGAATTGTCACGTATCTCCTCGGGATTTCCCGTCGTGATTGGGAAGAAGAAACACCCTTGCAAGCCGTCTAGATCTTCTCGCTGCCCCTCTGTTCTTCGCACGAGACGTAGCTGCTTGCTTCGGGAGGTGGCTGCTTAGAGGGCTGCCGTGTTGAGGGTGAGAGGTGACGTGAGATTGATGGAAGGTGGCTGCTTCGGGAGGTGGCTGCTTAGGTGAGGTGTGCGTGAGGGCTGCAGGATGAGAGATGTGGCAGCCGTCGGATGTTTTGATTAGGGTTGAGAGCTGCCCTTTTTATGGGAGATTACTTCTTGAGCATTAAGTTACATGAGATCCTTCTTTCCTTGTGTGTATCCTTGAGCCTTGCTATGGAAACTATTCTCTTCTAGATTTAAGGAAATAAATATCCTCCACTTTATTCTCTCATCTTCTCTTATAATTCTCTCTCTCATCCGTTTGTCTTGATTCTCAAGGAAAAGAAAATCTTCCCCTTTGACTCTTTCTCACCAATCCACGTTGATATGCTTCCTTCACTTTCAAAAATTAGTTAAATTGCATAATTGCCTCAATACTCCTAAATATTGCAGAAAAACCCCTAAAGACTTAAATTATAGTGATTATTCCAATATATCTATTCAATAAGAAATGACATGCAAACATAAGATATTCAAGAATGTTTAAATAGATAACGATCAAATATGCAAATTTAAGGGTATAAAAATCACGTAATATCCTAATTTATCAACAACCCCCAAACTAGCTTCGATCGTCCTCGATCATAAAAGCGAAACAAGAATAAATCAAGTTAGGATTGCACAACATCATCAAATGAGTCACTCCTGTTTTATCTCAGAAAATAAAAGCACAATAGATCGAGATCGTCATCAGCTAATGAATGATTCAGGCAAAACACGAAACATGAAGTGATAGTTCGTAATCATATCACAGCAACAAAGATATTTTCAGAATTCTAACACGTATCACTCAACAACTCTCACATGGATCGCTCAAATCACTCAAAGTGTTTAATGGGATATGTATCAAAACGCTCAATTCACAATATGGAAAGATATTACTCTAGGCTTGCAAATATATCACGTCACAATCACTTAGTCAGAAGTCATGCACGAATCAAAGGGTCTTTTATCAACGGTTGTAATGGGGCTCGGGTTAAAGAGGTATGTCATATGGGATAAGTGAGCTAAAAGAATCAAGCATATTAATCACTGAATCGCTCTTCTCATATTCTTCTCACTTTGCTCACGCCGGTGCTTATTCATTTCTGCCCTTCATTTTTTTTTTTTTTCATCTATGCCCTTCTTCTCTTATTTTCAGAATGAGAGATTATCGCGGGAAGGGTTCTTAGTATTTTTTTTTTATATATAGATACTATGCTCCTCTTCTTTCAATCCTTTTTAGGATGATAGATTATCGATGGAGGAGTTCATAGCTCGCTTTTTTCTTCTTTTTTTTTTTTTTGTGCACCGACGTTGCATTTCTCGCTTCTCTCCCACCAAACGATCAGTAAATAACACGTTGATAGCGGGTAGTAAGGCTAAATATGAGGCTAACATGGCTTAATATCTAGGCTCCATATCAATAAATAAGTCAAATAAGGCTCAAGGGGCTCACTAAGTGATAAACATGTGAGGCATGGAGATATTTAGGCCAGCGACTCAATCCTAGGTGCCCTTCTCATTTTCGCGCATAAAATCCACATAGTAATGTTGACATGCATAACAAAGCAAGTTCGAAAATATTCAGTCCATGCGTGACACTCATGAAAAACACATTGAGCATGTAATGAGTTGCTCTAATAATCTTTTCTGAAGGCTCAAAAACTCACATATAACGCTGGATTTGTGTATCATGATACGCATTATCTTCCTAAAGCAATCAATGTAGCCAAATAATCATGCTAATATCAAAAAACATGTCAGACTTTCACATTCAACTCGTTGAATCTTATCACGACACAAAATTAAAAAATTTTCATCACAGACAGGAGCTTTCAGAGATGATGTTCCAATACCAACTTTCTTCAATCAATACATCGATACCTAAACATGTGAGCATATAAATCTAGCATGTGTCACCCCACCCCCAAACTAATTATCACATTGTCCTCAATGTGTAAAAATTAAAGCAAAGAAAGAGTTTAAGTGATACTGCCCTGAATAATGTGTTGATCGATGTAGGTGGGGACGTAAGAAGACTTTGGTTGCTCCACAGTAAACGAGCTACCTCTTTATGATGGATCACCCCCAAACTAGCTACGATCCTGTGAGGAAACACGACTAAACGAACACCGTGATAACGAATTATAGATATATAATAAAAGATAAAATAGGACTGAAATAATAAATATGCATCGATAAGACTTGGGTTGCCTCCCAAGAAGCGCTGTTTTTAAAGTCGTTAGCTCGACTCTCGACCCGATCAAGGAGGATCGGTATCTCGGCTTGCTTCATGGTTCTGGAGGTCCTTCAGCTCGCTGGTATTCTCTCCAGACGAGGTGTCCCTGAAAGACATAGAACGATAAAAAGCCGAGGTGTCAGTAATACTTGGTTCCTCAAGAATTACCGAGATTGTCTCTCCAATTCCCTTATCATTGTATAATTTCAGCCGGTGCCCATTGACCTTGTGAGAATCCTTCCCGTTGATTAGGATCTGTACCGCTCCAGATGGGAAGATTTTCTCCACGATGTATGGCCCTACCCACTTACTTTTTAACTTTCCTGGAAATAGTCGTAGCCGTGAGTTGAATAATAGGACTTGATCTCCGACCTTGAACTCTCTTTTCATTATTCTCTTATCATGCCATTTCTTTGTTCGCTCCTTATACAGCTTCGCATTCTCGTATGCATTTTGGCGAAACTCTTCCATCTCGTTCAGCTGGAGCAACCTGTTTTTACCTGCCTCAAAATTATCAAAATTAAGTTTCTTAATAGCCCAATATGCACGATGTTCTAGCTCAACAGGTAAATGGCATGCTTTTCCAAAAACTAGACGAAAAGGTGAAGTCCCTATTGGAGTTTTATATGCGGTACGATACGCCCAAAGTGCATCATCTAACTTCAACGACCAATCTTTCCTTGAGGCGTTCACCGTCTTTTCCAAGATCTGCTTCAGCTCCCTATTCGAGACTTCTACCTGCCCACTCGTCTGAGGATGGTATGGGGTAGAAACTTTATGCTTCACACCATACTTAGACAACAAATTAGCAAATAACTTATTACAAAAATGAGTACCACCGTCGCTAATTATCGCCCTAGGTGTACCGAAACGCGTAAAGACATGCTTCTTAAGAAAACGAATAACTACACGTGCATCATTTGTCCTACATGCTTCAGCCTCTACCCACTTAGACACATAATCTACTGCAACGAGAATATACTTATTAGAGAAAGATGTAGGAAAGGGCCCCATAAAGTCAATACCCCATACATCAAATAGTTCAACTTCTAGCATAATATTCAAGGGCATCTCATGCTTTCTAGAAATAGCACCAGTACGCTGACAGCGATCACATGAAGCCACATATGAATGAGCATCTTTGAACAAGGTAGGCCAGAATAAACCTGATTGAAGTACTTTAAATGCAGTCCTAGTAGGCCCATGATGTCCACCCGTTAAACCAGAATGACAATGAGATAGGACAGAGTTTACCTCTTCAGAGGGAATACATCGCCGGATTACTTGGTCAGAACATGTCTTGAATAGGAATGGATCGTCCCATAGATAATGCTTCGCATCAGAAAGAAACTTCTTTTTCTGATGAAAAGTTAGACCAGCTGGTACTTCACCTGTAGCAGCATAATTCGCAAAATCCGCATACCAAGGTAATGATGTATCAAGTAAAGCATATAACTGTTCATCAGGAAAGCATTCATCGATAGGTAAATTCCTATTCTGCTCATGTGAATTGTCTAGCCTAGATAAATGATCAGCTATCACATTCTCAACACCCTTCTTATCACGAATTTCTAAGTCATACTCTTGCAGCAATAAAATCCAACGAATCAACCTAGGCTTAGCATCTTTCTTAGCAAATAAGTGTCTAAGTGCAGCATGATCAGTGTATACAATAACTTTATTCAACACAAGATAAGAATGGAATTTGTCTACCGCAAATACCACAGCCAGTAATTCTTTCTCGGTAGTAGCATAGTTCCTCTGTGCATCGTCTAGAGTCTTGCTAGCATAATAAATTGTTTGAAATATCTTATCCTTACGCTGTCCCAACACAGCTCCTACCGCACCGTCGCTGGCGTCGCACATCAAAATGAATGGTAGAGTCCAATCTGGTGCAACTATTACTGGGGCTGTAGTGAGTTTCTCCTTTAAAGCTCGAAAGGCCTGCAAAAATCTTCAGTGAAGTTAAAAACAACATCTTTAACAAGTATATTAGATAATGGCTTAGCTATTTTCGAAAAATCCTTAATGAAGCGTCGATAGAATCCTGCATGGCCCAAAAAGCTTCGAACCGCCTTAACCGACGTGGGCGGGGGCAGCTGCTCGATTGCATCAATCTTGGCTTGATCTACCTCGATTCCCTTGTGTGATACCTTATGACCTAGAACTATACCTTCCTGTACCATAAAATGACACTTCTCCCAATTCAAGACAAGGTTAGTCTCCTCACAACGTTTAAGAACGAATGCTAAATTATCGAGGCATGCATCAAACGAAGGGCCAAACACAGAAAAATCATCCATAAAAATCTCCATAAACTTCTCCACTACATCATGAAAAATAGCTAGCATGCATCTCTGAAAAGTAGCTGGTGCATTACATAATCCAAATGGCATACGTCTATATGCAAAAGTACCATAAGGACAGGTAAAAGTAGTTTTTTCCTGATCCTCAAGCGCTATAGAAATCTGATTATAACCCGAATAACCATCTAGAAAGCAATAAAACTCATGCCCAGCTAATCTTTCTAACATCTGATCAATAAAGGGAAGTGGGAAATGATCTTTACGGGTGGCATCATTTAATTTCCTATAATCTATGCAAACACGCCATCCAGTAACTGTCCTAGTCGGGATCAACTCATTAGAAGCATTTTTTAAACAGTCATACCCCCTTTTTTTGGGACTACCTGTGTTGGACTAACCCACGCACTATCAGAGATAGGATAAATAATACCTGCGTCCAAAAGCTTGATTACCTCATTCTTCACAACTTCTTGCATTGTTGGGTTCAAGCGCCTCTGTGGTTGTACGACTGGCTTGTACGAATCTTCCATCAAAATCTTGTGCATGCAAACGGTCGGGCTTATTCCTTTGATATCGGCCACCTTCCATGCGAATGCCCGCTTGTGTTCCTTTAGCACCCTTAATAGTTTTTCTTCCATGAGACCTGTCAATGAAGAAGAAATAATCACAGGTAAAGTATCAGAGGTGCCAAGGTAAACATACTTAAGATGACTAGGTAAAGGCTTAAGATCTAAGGTCGGAGGGTCTTCGATTGATGGTCGTGGCAGCGATCCTAAAGGTCGATCGAGTGGCTCAACTCTTGGTCTGGCCGACCTTCGATGAGGTGGGTTAGCTTCTAGGCTTGCCACAGTATAGTCTAAATCAGCTTGATTCTCTATATCCTCTCCTGCTAGACATGCTTCCAACTCATCCTTATTCTTGAAAACGCTGAAATACTCGAAAGCACACAGGTCAATACTATCAACAAAGGAACATGAATTGTCATCCGTAGGGTGTTTCATGGCCTTGTATACATCAAACTCTACCTTCTCATCCCCTACTTGTAGGATGAGCTTACCATTACCGACGTCGATTAGAGCTCTTGCCGTGTTGAGAAACGGCCTACCAAGTATCAACGGCATGTCAGTGTCTTCTTCCATGTCTAAGACCACAAAATCTGCGGGAAAGTAGTGTTCTCCCACCTTCACTAGCACATCTTCTATGATTCCTCTAGGGTATGTGATTGATCTGTCCGCCAGCTGAAGAATCGTAGATGTGGGCTTCGGCTCGCCAACTCCTAGTTTCCTAAGAAGTGAGAAAGGCAGTAAGTTAATGCTCACACCTAGATCACATAAAACATTAGTAAACGAGAGTGAGCCTATAGAGCAAGGGATAGAGAAACTCCCCCTGTCTTTGATCTTCGGTGGTAGCTTTCTTTGTAGTACGGCCGAGCATTCTTCACTCAGGGCTATCGTACCATGCTCCTCCAGCTTATTTCTATTTGAGAGTATGTCCTTCATGAACTTTGCATACTTTGGGATCTGCAAAAGAGCTTCACAAAAGGGGATATTAATCTCAAGCTTTCTAAATATATCGATAAAACGTTCAAAATGCTTATCATGTTTTCCCTTTCGTAGTGCTGCAGGAAATGGAGGTCGGATCTTAATCGGTGGTGGTGGCTCAGGTTTCCTTTCGTCCTCTGAAAAATTCGCATTCTGACCTTGTTCACGGCCGTGATTGCTCTGGTCTACATTTTCCTTGATTTCTTCTTCCACTTCCTGAGTCTTTGGGGCTGCTTCTAGCGTCTTTCCACTCCTTAGCTGAATGGCCTTTGCAAACTCTTTCGGGTTTCTCTCGGTGTTGCTCGGTAGTGTCCCTTGCTTGCGCTCGGACATGGAATTGGCTAGATGATCCATCGTAGATGATAAATTTTGTATTGAATTTTCTATCTTATTTAGCCGCTCGTCCATCTTGCGATTCTGCTCACCTTGGAAGCTTGCCATTTTCTCAATTGCTATTTCCCAGTCGGCTTTTTGTTTCGGCAGTGGTGGCTCCTGTTGGTTTTGATATCCTGATGGCTTCTGATATGGAGATCGTTCTTGCTGATGTTGTGCCTCCGCGGGTTTCAAATAGTGTGAATTTCCATAGGACAGATTCGGGTGGCCTCTCCAACTTGGATCATACGTATTTGAGTAGAAGTTCCTTTTCCTTGACTGGATTTGATTAACCTCGTCGGGACTTTTGGGTTGAATCTCGTCTAGTCTCCGATGTATGGCCTCAAATTGCGCCTCCATTGAGGTGCTTATCTCGTGGACGCCCGCTGCCCTTCGGTCCAAATCTTGAACAGTGTACCTTGCTGGATAGGCCGCGATCCTCTCGATGGCTGCAAGTGCGTCTGCATCATCAAGTTCCATAAAGTTCGTGTTGCACCCTCCGTCGACAATGCGCTTGTTCTGGGTGCTAAGCCCCAAGAAAAAGGATTGCATCTGGACGATCAGTGGTATGCAATGATTTGGGCATTGTCTGAGGAGCCTCTTATATCGACTCCAAGCGTCGCTCAACGTCTCGCCACCTTCTTGTTTGAAATTCACCAGCTCGCTCCTTATCTCGCTAGTCCTCGAGAGTGGGTAGTACTTGCCTAAGAAACACTCGACCATCTGTTCCCAGCTTTCGATCGATGCATGTGGCAGCGACGAGAACCATTCTGATGCTTTTCCTACAAGGGAGAAAGGAAAGAATGTAAGTCTAATTACCTCAGTAGAAACCCCCGGGTACTTGATCGTTCTGCAAATTTGCTGAAATTTGATGACGTGGGCATTGGCGTCTTCATTAGTTAGCCCATGGAATTGTACCGCCCCTGTCACCATATGCAAGGTCACCGGCCTGATCTCGAATTGATTGTTAGGCCCTTCGGGAATCACTATCGGGTCATTATCATCAAAGGGGCCCGGAAGGGCTCGGCTTAGTAGAGTAGGTCGTGGAGCAATGATCTTTTGGTGTTGCTCTTCTTGATTTTGATTCGCCATCCTTTGTCTGCGAATTCGATTATTGCGTCGCAACGTAGCTTCGAGTTCTGCGTCAAATAGTAGTGGTTCCTTATTCGAGCTTCGTGTCATGCACAAACGAGAATCTCTGCCAAAGATGATGAATCAACGTAAGTAAAAGAAGTTAATAAAATAATAATGAAAATATGTAGATAAATAAATAAGATCTAAACTAAAATCTAGAATAAACCCTAGAACCATGATACCGTTGTCCCCGGCAACGGCGCCAAAAACTTGACACGCTCGAATACTAGCAAGTGTACTAGGTCGTGCAAGTAGTAAAACGGACGAAGTCCGAGTATCGATCCACGAAGACAACTCGATTAATTCTAAGAAAATATTCTTAATCCTAATTTAGACTAAAATATGTTTTTCTGATTTTTATAAGATTTGATTAACGATGAATTAAAAGATAACGCAAATAAGAAAACTAAAGCAAATAAAGATAATGGTTTGAAATCAATAAACGAAGCGTGATCAAGACACATGCTCAGCACAAATTACTCCTACGTCGTCATGCAATCGAATCTATCTAATCAACATGAATCTAAGTCAAGGTAAAATTTCCTAAAACAATCGCTACTCGTTTGTCCCGCAATAGCAATCCTATGCGATAGAGAACCAATCCCTATATGTCTATATGACTGTAGTTTCTATGCATGCATTCAATCTCTATGAAATTCCCCGAGTTTAGACGCTTTCGGCGCCTAAGATCTCAGAAACCACACATACGAAACCGAATTCCATGTCTGGTCGGTTTTACGCAGTGGTGTTCGATGCTTATTGTTCTAATCGGTCTAATCACTTTGTCCGTCTCATAAACCAATCAAAGATCATGCATATGTTGATCAGGCACACACAAGCATTAAAATCAAGCATAGAACACATAACATAACTCATGTAATTAAATAAAATACGAATAGCATTAATACGTAGTCATAATTCGGCCTAACACGGTCTTAATCACAAAAGAACTTAGCCAATCATATTAATAAACGAAATCAGCAACGAATTAAAAGAAAACATTGTTGAAAATAAAATATTAAAAAGATAGAATTCTTCCCCTCACGGTATTCGAATTGTCACGTATCTCCTCGGGATTTCCCGTCGTGATTGGGAAGAAGAAACGCCCTTGCAAGCCGTCTAGATCTTCTCGCTGCCCCTCTGTTCTTCGCACGAGACGTAGCTGCTTGCTTCGGGAGGTGGCTGCTTAGAGGGCTGCCGTGTTGAGGGTGAGAGGTGACGTGAGATTGATGGAAGGTGGCTGCTTCGGGAGGTGGCTGCTTAGGTGAGGTGTGCGTGAGGGCTGCAGGATGAGAGATGTGGCAGCCGTCGGATGTTTTGATTAGGGTTGAGAGCTGCCCTTTTTATGGGAGATTACTTCTTGAGCATTAAGTTACATGAGATCCTTCTTTCCTTGTGTGTATCCTTGAGCCTTGCTATGGAAACTATTCTCTTCTAGATTTAAGGAAATAAATATCCTCCACTTTATTCTCTCATCTTCTCTTATAATTCTCTCTCTCATCCGTTTGTCTTGATTCTCAAGGAAAAGAAAATCTTCCCCTTTGACTCTTTCTCACCAATCCACGTTGATATGCTTCCTTCACTTTCAAAAATTAGTTAAATTGCATAATTGCCTCAATACTCCTAAATATTGCAGAAAAACCCCTAAAGACTTAAATTATAGTGATTATTCCAATATATCTATTGAATAAGAAATGACATGCAAACATAAGATATTCAAGAATATTTAAATAGATAACGATCAAATATGCAAATTTAAGGGTATAAAAATCACGTAATATCCTAATTTATCATTTATTAAAAGACTTAAGTTATAAAATAATTAGAGCACACGTACCAAGTGCGTTTAACATATTAGTATATTTTAACCGTGTTTATGTTTAGCATGAATTATTATGTGTAGAATAGGTGATATATTTTTTTTATTGGGTAAGAAATAGAAAAAATACACAACTTTAAAAAAATAAAAATCAATTATAAAAAAATAAAGTTCAATTTTAAATTTAAAAAGCGGATGCGGATATCCGATTTTAAATATCCGAATAAACCGGATATCCGATTTTCGGATATCCGAATAAAATCGGATCGGATGCGGTGTTTATTTTTAGCTATCCGAAAATCCGGATATCCGAATTTCGGATATCCGAAATTCCGAATATCCGCATTTGCTCACCCCTAATTAGACGTGTGAGACTTCTCTACATGTGTTAGGCTTTAAATTATTTAAAGTCCAACTTAAAATAATATTAATTGAGTAATTCTTATAATTACTATGTAAAGCCCACATAATCAATCTTATTGATTATCTTTTTTCTTTTATTAAATAATGAAATTATCTAATAATATTTAATTCAACAATTGAATTAAAGTTCAATCCAACTATTGGAAATATCAACTTCATGTTGTCATTCTCCAAAACCTCGTGTGACCCTTTTAGGTTCACGATTAACACTAGTAGTGAATTTACAACTCCTTGTAACTAATTGAAATTAACTCTTTAATATCAAGAATTCACTAATCACGGTAACACATAGCAAGTAGCATGATTATCTAGTGTTAAGTGAAATAACGAGTAAACCTTTTCAAATGCAAGTGCATACACGTAAAATCCTTTCAACAACTAATTTCTCGATTAGACCATGGGCATGGAATTATAAGTCGAACCCAATTGATCTAATAAATATGAATTCATTTCAAGTTTAAATGATTCCTTTATGAACTCTATTCATCCCGCCTTGGCCAAGGACTGTGAATCATAAACTATGAAAAGCATAGGAAATTCACTTATTAATGTAAGTGTCGAATTCTATGTTGGCCACAGACAAATCTCCATGCACACTAATACAATACCCAAAATACCCCTTTTGTGATTATCCAGCAATCAAAGGATAAATCTAAGTAAAGCATAATGCGCACAAGACTACTACCGTGCCTCAAGTCAGAGGATTAGTCATGTACTATTGCAACACGAAAATTCTTCTTCGACATAAAAGTTTCCAATTAAGAATTTTCATCGGGTCAAGTTCAATGAACTTGTTCCCTAACAAGCATCTGCATATATGCATTTGCGTCTCCACGCTAATGTAATGGAACGCAACATTCTCGTCTAACAAGCATACATCATATGCACAAGTCTTTCTGGGTTATTCAATATCCTGTCTTGAAATATCCATCGACTTGGAACTTATTTAAGATCATAGCCTAAGACATGTTCCATGATCACCATCAAATGCGCAATCATGTCCCTCAGCTTATAACGATCTAAGGACTATATCGTATGTGCAAATAATGCATAAACATAAGATAAAACAATGCCTTTTGTTTGATATAATTTCCAACAAATTGTCTTACAAGTAGAAAAATATCCAATCAAGTTGGAACGTCGGGCATTCTACTCTAACACAGTGGGGGTACGATTCCGCTGGAATCAAACAGCCACAGATGAATAACAGCAACGCCTCCGATGAAACAGCGTAAAACCCAAAGACGGATGACATCACTTGGGTCATGATCGACAACCAAGTCATGACTGGACTTTAAATGTTAGAGCGAAGACGATGATAAACCCGAGATGAAATTGAAACGCTTTTATTAATCACGAACGAATGAAAACGGTGACAAAACTAAGTAATAGCCTTCCTAATAGCTTTCCTAATAGCCAGCCGAGAATATTAACCCCGGTTCTCAAGGTTCCTAGACTCCAAAAACGTAAAGATTATACTATTAATGCTCCTCCTTTTATAAGAGAAAACATATCTAATCTATTAAAGCAAATCTCTAGAATATCGAAACATACTAGATACGAAATTTGAAATATCTTTACCCTAAAATATCTCAACTAAATAATAATAATAATAATAATAATAATAATAATAATAATAAATTGACTCGTAACATTATCAACTCCTCAAAAAACCGCCTTGTCCTCAAGCGGCAAAGCGGCTCACTGGGGTCCCATATCTTGAAACTAGCTAAGTCCATATCATCAACCTTATTGTTTGTCGTATCTCCTCGCAAGCCACGTGATTTCTTAGAATCATTGCGTTTGATGCCCACATAATTGTGACCGTTGCTTGGCCATCTGACACCATGAGCTGAATGCTTTGATAAATTCCTTGTGCCTGATTGAATCAGACTGATCTAACAGCCCATCCTTGCTTTGATCTCTTAATTTTGGATACTCTACCAAGGTTTTGTGCTCCATAGATGAAAAAAGTGTCATTTCCTAAGGTACTTAGTTTATGAAAATTACCTCGAGATGATAGGGTCTTGAGATTGCCCTCGGTCCCTTTGTCTTTACTTTTCTCGAATCGGATCCCTTCCTTCGAAAATAGAAAGTTCAAGACATCTCGGCAACATGTAGTGGCGGGGTTAATTTCAGAATCTGTGTTTTTAGCAACCTTGATTCGAGGTGGAGTAGTCTGTTGTGGTCCCTCTCTATCCTCTGCTATTTTCTCGAATAATTCGTAAAAACATGTTATGCAGATCTTGCAGCGATTCTGATTTTCTTGCATCTCCCTCTCTACGTTGTTGGCCCTCGACTAACTCGCTCACCATCTTCTCTAACCCCTCAACTCGTTGTTCCATCTTGGTTCTCATAATGGTCATCCACGAATCCGGCAGCGATGAACAGTAACCTCAGGCAATGATGAACAGTGATTCCGGGCAGCTTGAAGAGTGATTCCCACCAATGTGTGTGATGTGTTGTGGTTTTTGGCAGGTCGGAAAACGACCAATGAAACACTTTTATTAATCACGACCAATGAAAACAATGACAAAACTAAGTAATATCATTCCTAATAGCTTTCCTAATAGCCAACCGAAAGTATTAACTCCGGCCCTCAAGGTTCTTAGACTTCAAAAACATAAAGATTATACTACTAATGCTCCTCCTTACATATCTAATCTGTTAAAGCAAATCCCTAAAATATCGAAACTAACAACATACGAAATTTGAAATATCTCTACCCTAAAAATCTCAACTAAATAATAATACTAATAATAATCATAAATTGACTTGTAACATTAAACCGGAGCCATTTCTTGCCTCAACAAACGCTCATGATATGTGGAACTCAATTAAGGCGATGTACGAAAAAAGGGAACAATTTAGCTCACGTCTTCCAACTAAAGAACGAAATCACGCAATCAAGAAAACAGCCAAATCAGTCCTTCGCCCAGCACTTTGGAATAATGAAAGGCCAAGTGGAACGAGCTCGACATTCACCAACCCCACACTACGAAGGCGGAAAAACTCAAGAAACGAAGGGAGTAAGTGTAAGACAGGGTATTTCAACTCTTAACGAGTCTAGATTCGCCCTAACGGCAGATTCAAACCAATTTTACGGAATAAATTTACCGACAGTCGAAGACGTCGTAACCACGATCGAGTCGGAGGAGTTCCCGGGAAAGACAATGATTATTTTTTTGGCCTGAAATTGTTGCTGGGTTTTCTAAAACCCAATGGCCAGAAAGTACACATGTTCAACTGGTTCCGGTTCTCGATTTGGAACAATCGGAAATTTTTTTTTAGATTTTTTTATTTTTTATTTATTAATTGGAAAATAATAAAGAAAATTAATTTTTTTTAATAATATAAAAACTTTTTCATTCTAACTCTTTATAAATTACGACTCAAACAAACTTTAATATTGATAATACTAGGTGTTGCCCGTGCGATGGACGAGTCTAAATTTTATCAAATTTAAATGAAGTTATCTGAATAGAATATATGAGTTTCAATCTCACGATATCAGTTATAAAACGATTTCATCAGCAACACTAAAGCCGACCCAACCGTTCCTCAAGATATTCCTAAATCAAGGAGGGACTGGACACCAGCCGAGAAGAAGCTAATGAATCTTGATAATGTGGCCAAAAACGTTATATTCAGGACCCTTGATGAAGGAATATTCTGTCAAGTCATGTTGTGCAAGACCGCAAAAGAAGTCTGGTCCAAACTATGTCAAATCTGCAAAGGGAACGACTCAACGAGGGAAAATCAGCTCATCGTTGCAGTCCAAAAGTATGACATGATTAAGATGAAGGCTGGCGAGTTGATGGCAGCCTTTGAAGTGCGTTTTGGCAACATCATCAACAAGTTGAGAGCTCTTGGAAGATACATAGAGAACCGAGACCTGACCTTCAAAGTCATGAAGGCTCTTCCAAGAGAATGGGATGTAAAGACGATGACCATGAGGGAGTCAAAAGACCTTAGCAAGTTGATGCTGCACGATTTGTTTGCAGATCTAAAGGCCTACGAGTTTGAGCCTTCAGATCTGCATTGGTTATATTTTCTTGCAATAATCAACCGTACATTGGTTAAATTTTCTTACGAGTATATACAATGAAGCAATGGTATCAGCATCCCCTTAGAATTATTTAATACAATAGGCATTCAGTTTAACAGTCTTCCAACATATTCCTAACGACAGTCTGACTGTATCTAGTTTAAACTCCATAGTTGACTGCCCGATAATTGTTGTCGGCCTCATTAGTTGCATCCAAGTTAGAAAACTGTAAAAAAGAGAAGGGGATATTTTTTTTATTTGATTTTTTAAATGCTAATGAGTGAATTGTTTTATAAACCAAAATAAATTAACTTTACTTTATTGATAAATTACAACAGAAATTATGATATAGTGATTTGGATATTAATAATGAGGCTTATAACATTTTAATATATTAAGTAATGTAATAAGAGTCGAAAAAAATTACTTAAGAAAAATGCGTAAGAAATTGATTACGTCCAATCAGCCATGCAGCGACACAGCCATGACACGCTCGAATACTAGTAAGTGTACTAGGTCACGCAAGTAGTAAAACGGACGAAGTTCGAGTATCGATCCACGAAGACAGCTTGATTAATTCTAAGATTCTATTCCTAATTTTAATTTAGACTGAAGGATTTTTATGATTTTTCAAAGGTTGATTATAAACAAACTAAATAAAAACGCAAATAATAAATAAAAGCATATAAAATAAAGATAACGATGAATCAATTAACGGAAAACGTGATCAAGACACATGCTCGGCACGAATCATTCCTACGTCTTCACGCAATCAGTTTTATTTATTCAAAATATGAATCATAGTCAATGTAGAATTTCCTAATATACGTTCTACCCGTTACTCACGCATCTAGCAACCCAACGTGAATAGTTAATCAATCTCTATATTCCTATATGACTGTAGTTCCTACACGTGCATTCGATCTTTATGAAATTCCCCGAGTTTAGACGCTTTCGATGCCTAAGATCTCGAAAACCACACATACGAAACCGAGTTCATCTCTATTCGGTTTTACGTAGTGGTATTCAATGTTTTGTTCCAATCGGTCTGATCATTTAGTCCGTCTCATAAACCAATCTAAGATCATATGTATGATGGCCAATCACACGTACGCACGTCAAGCACAAACAAAGAATACATAACTCAACTCATACGATTAAATAATACGAATAGCATTAATACGTAGTCAGAATCCGGCCTAACATGGCCTTAATCACAAAAAGAATTTAAGCGAGCATAGGAATAAACAAATCAACAATGAATCAAAGGTAAATATTGATGAAAACGAAATATTAGAGATAAAGAATTTGCCCCTTCAGGATGCTTGAGTTGTCACGTGTCGCCTTGATATCTCCCGTCGTGTGAATGAGGAAGAATCGCCTCGGACACCCTCGGAATCGCGTTGCCCTCTTCTCTTGTTTCAACCGTCAATATTATTCTGCCCCTCTCCTCGGTTCTTTGGTGTATACGGCTGCTAGGCTCTCTCTTCTGTTTCCAGCCGTGTATGATGTGCGTGTGAGAGTTCAGCCGTGAGAGAGGTGTGAGAGTCTTGGTGTTTGATAGGCGTATCTTCTCCTCAGCCGTATGTGTCTTAGTAATGGCCATGAGGGTTTTGGTCTGCGTCATCTCCTCTCCCTTTGGTGTGCGTGTTGAGGGTATGAACCAGCCCCGCATGAGGTGTGTACGCATATAGAACTCTTCCTCTTGTTGGTTGCGTTGCAAACAAAATCTCTTATTTTTAGGAAAATAAATCTCTTGACTTATATAGATAACACTTTATCAGTGCAGCAGACTTAATATATTAGTAGCAATCTTACAATATCGAGCTTAACATGATATAATATAACAGTCCTCAATGAAGTAGTTTTAGAATATTGCTGGTAACAACAGTGTCACATTATTTATTGATCATTTGTGATGGGAGATTTGTCGTTGATCGCGAGTTGATTAATGGGTATAAATAAAAAGGTGCCTAACATTGTAATGAAATAATTAAGGTAAACACATGTTTTTTTTTGTAATGCTAGGAGTCAATTCTTTTATATTTAATCAAACACAATAAATTAAAGTCGGTAATTGTCATTTATGAACAATTTATGTTGTGATGTCTGTGTGGTACTTATTATTATGGGATATTAATATTGAGGTTGTTGGATTTAAATCTCTACTCAATCCAGTTTGATGAATACAAAACTTATTATTTGCCTTACTAACATATTTACTAAGTGTGCAGTTGAGCTCGGTCTGAAAAACGGATGTTATATATAAGCTCAGTGCGAAAAATTGGAAGGACTGATCTGCTCCTGGAAGGTCTTGTCGGCTCCTGGACTGGACTCGTGTACAAGCCTTCACTGCAGCAAAACCAGTTCAGCGACCGGTGACCAGAAGATCAAGGCAAAGGCGACTGGTGACTTATGCTCAAGAGTCAGGAACTCAACATCAAACCAGAAGCCTGAAGTCAGATTAAAAAATGCATCGATTAAGGAGAACAATGCATTTAAGTTAAGGCTGCAGAACAAAGAGACGTTGGCATGATGCATGCCCATTTTGGTGAAAGGCGCAGTCTGCAGAGAACCTGAATCAGGATCTGAAACCAGCCTATTTCAGAGAAACGACATTTAAAGTCTCCAACAGCTACCTTTATGCGTCTAACGGTCATATCAAGAGGAGAGACTATAAATAAGAAAGAAGGGCATCAAACAAGATGATTAATCCTTGAGCAAACAACTACACATCCAAAGAGGGATCCAAGAGAGAAGAACAAGAGCAAAGAGCACAAAATCAAGAGAGTTCTTCTCAAGTGTGTGGGATACAAAAGATAGAGTGAGCAACAATGTTCAAGCCCACACACCTCACTCATACAATAGAGAGATGAGCGACATAGATTAGTTGAGTGAGAGTCTTAACACAAAGACGTTAAACTATGTGTTTGTAGTCTTCGCACAAAGACGTAAAACAAGTGCCTACAGTCTTAGCATAGAGACTCTAAAGATGTGAGCGGATTGTGAGGTTGCGGCCTACAATCATTGGGAACCGATGGACTTTAAAAAGCTATCGAAGATAGTGACCTTGCGGGACACTATTGTTAAGTGCTAGGAGTTTAGTTAGCGGGAGTCTAGTTATAGAGGGTTGTACCTAGTGTACATGTGACCGAATCTTCTACGTCTCCCCTTCTTCCAGATCCTCCAGAAGTAGTCAGTTCTTCCATGAACTGACCAGTCCAGCTACTTCCTCCAGGAGCCGTCAGTTCTTCCAGGAAGCGACCAGACCTTCCAGGAGCAGATCAGTCCTTCCAGTTTTTCGCACTGAGCTTATATATAACATCCGTTTTTCGGACCGAGCTCAACTGCACACTTAGTAAATATGTTAGTAACACAAATAATAAGTTTTGTGTTCATCAAACTGGATTGAGTAGATATTTAAATCCAACAATCTCCCCCTTTTGATTAACTCAAAACTTTAACATTAACGCACATATAACCTAACATAGTTTAGCAACAATGTTCAAGCCCACACACCTCACTCACACAATAGAGAGATGAGCGACATAGATTAGTTGAGTGAGAGTCTTAACACAAAGACGTTAAACTATGTGTTTGTAGTCTTCGCACAAAGACGTAAAACAAATGCCTATAGTCTTAGCATAGAGACTCTAAAGATGTGAGCGGATTGTGAGGTTGCGGCCTACAATCATTGGGAACCGATGGACTTTAAAAACCTATCGAAGATAGTGACCTTGCGGAACACTATGGTTAAGTGCTAGGAGTTTAGTTAGCGGGAGTCTAGCTATAGAGGGTTGTACCTAGTGTACATGTGACTGAATCTTCTAGTGGAACCTTCCTTGCGGGGAAGAAGGGGAGACGTAGGAGATTGAGCTCCGAACTTCCATAAACAAATTTACGTGTTCATCGCTCTACAAACAAGAAACCAGTCACACCCAGAAACCAGTTACTCATACACTTTACAGTTCGGTTACTCACAATATTCTACACAAGTAGCTGTTTGATTGAGTGACCGATTAACTCATTGAGTGAACAGTTAGCTCAGTAACCAAACAAGAAACCAGGCACACCCAGAAACTAGTTACTCACAGATCGATTGGAAACCGGTTTCGAGTTCGAACCGAACAAGAAAACAGTCACTGAGAAAAAGAGCAAAAAATTGTCTAAGTGTTTATTCACCCCCCTCTAAACACAGTAACCGATCCTAACAAGTGGTATCAGAGCAGGTGGTTTCCAATCAAGAACTGACCAGAAGATTTCATCCTTCAAGACTCTCCAGATCAGCGAAGAGAACATCTATGAGTAGAAGGTTGGGATGAAGACTCAAGTGCAGCATAAATAAAAACAAGCAAGTCATCATTGCAGATAATTCTCATGAGCTGAAGAAGAGATGTTTCACAATCAGTGGAACAAAGTGTCTGATGGATTTCAAGGGAAGAAAAAGTCGAGAAGGTTAAACCAGTCTTTGATCATGCTCATCGCTCAAAATTCCGGTTCATATCTACCAAAGATGTTCAGTTCAGACAACAAAGGAATCAATGCTAAGGAAAAAGAAACCAGCTCAGTTTCAGACCAAAGGCAGAAAAAGATACCGAATAAGAAACTCATTTCCTGGTGGGAGAAAGCAGATATGCATTTTCTGGTCAGAAGATGCAGTCACTGACTTTTAGCAAGACTATACAGACTGACCAGATACTTTTAACAAGACCGAACTAATTTCAGCATCTGACTGAAATTCTGACCGGACAATCAGTTTTGAGTAAGACTCAAACCGATTAAGCCTTTAGAAGGAAGCTGGGAAAAGTCAACAGAACAAGAAAACTAAGGAAGCAGCTCCTGAAAAGAAGAAGAAGAAGAAGGGAGCTGATGCGGAAGCCTTTACGGAGAAAGAGGCTGAGATCAGGGAAGAAGAAGCAACTGCGACAGCTTCTGGGGCAGAAGCTGAGCAGACAATGGAGGAGCCAACTAAGACAGCCTCTCTGGAAAAAGAAGCTGAGCAGCTGAAGAAGACATGGACCCCTTATCCAAATAAAGACCAGACAATGATTCATCCGATTACTGCCTCTCTTGAGCTCCTGATCCAAAGACCAGACAACGGTTCATCAAACTGCTCCAGTTTCCACGAAAGAAACCGAACCACTGAGATCAACCGACATTCATATAAGGGAACCGGTTGAGTCATCAGGACCAGTCACCACCAGAAGTGACTAGGGAAAGGGAAAATTCATTTAAGAACCAACTCACCAATACCTTCGAAATAACAAGGACCTGGGAGTGGAGCTGATTTTGAGAGTGGTCAGGACATCAATCTATTCATGGAAGAATATGAGGAGTGGAAAGAAGTACGACTCACTTCTCTGAAGAAGAAGATAAAGAAAGTCATCAGCTGCTTGGAAGACAGAGGACTTCATGATAAAGAGTCTTGCTGATGTTGATCGGGCGACTCTGGAGCAGCTGCAGTAGGAACGTTTTAGACTGGAATATCTGTACCAAATTACTTACAGAGGCTTGACAAATCAAGTTCCTGATACTTCCAGTCTCCAGGCAGTGGAGCAATCGACCTCTTTATGGATGAGTACACAGAATACAAAACAGTCTTCTTCAGACTGACTGATCAAATAGTGGATCCCTCCAGTCTCCCCCAAATGAAGCTCCCGATATCATCGGCCGCTCCAGAAGCAGCCCAGGCGCCGACTCCAATCTCCTCTCCCAGCACTCCATCTGACCGGTCTGAACGGCAAGTCGAAACTCATATGCAACCGGTCAGTGCACCTCTTTTAGATGCTGCAGGCTCATCCGGGATTTTCAAGGACCCGGAAATTGTTTTGACTGCTGAGTCCCAGCCACTTCTCCTGTAAGGACCAGTTGAGCTGGTAAGGAGCAGTCCACAACTCGAAGAACAAGCAGCTTCTTCAGGGACTTCTAAAGATTTGATGTCTGCTCCGCCATCTCCAATTTTCTCTTCTGGTCCAGTCTTCTAGACTCCTGCACCATTGCTTCTACCGGCAGCAGAACCTAAGCCGGTCCCTGCCACTTCCTCAATAGCTACAATGCCTTCTAAAGAAATAGCTAAAATGCACCGATCAAGTGATGCATCAGCTTCTCAAGGAACCGGTGCGGTACCCATGACGCAACAACGCATTGAGGATGTTCTTGTCACCCAAAAACTGACTGATAGTAAAGTCAAGATCTGGTAGTTATGGTGAAAAATGCGAGGGTCAAAACGAAGCTTGTTTAAGCCGAGCAGCAGAGGTCACCAAGACCCCAGACCGGAAGATAAAAAGCTCATATGGATTGCGGCAACATAGGGAAAATGGGATAACTTTTTACGGAGATATCCAAATTCCGGTCCGTAAAATTTTGCTGCAAATCAGACTTGAAGACGGTCACAACGATGTAAAGGTTATTGTCCGGTCATGCTCGAAAGAAAGCAGTTTACTCATCAACGTTTAGCCTCTGCCCCGACTGTAGCAACTATGCGAGAAACGGAATAACTCTCTGCTCAGACATTCAAATTCCGGTCTGTCAGTTCTGTTGCAAACTAGACACGGAGAGGATTTCAACGGTATCAGATTCATTGTCTGGATCTGCTCCAGTGAAAGCAGTTTATTCTTCGACATCCAGTCTACTGCGCTGCCCGGTTTGCTACACCAAACTCTTAATTGCTCTTATTGTCTCCTAATTCTTTTATATGTGCTCTCAGCTTTAACCTTTAGATCATTGTTGGATTTAGGGGGAGCATTATTTATATTTGAAAGGGGGAGAAATATGCTAGCATTTATATACCCTTTGTGAAATCATATGATAAATCGGATTGATATTGATATATGCCTTTGTGAAAGAATAAGGTTTTGATTATCACAAAAAGGGGGAGAAATATGTTAGGTTATATGTGCGCTAATGTAAAAGTTTTGTGTTAATCAAAATGGGGAGATTGTTGGATTTAAATATCTACTCAATCCAGTTTGATGAACACAAAACTTATTATTTGTGTTACTAACATATTTACTAAGTGTGCAGTTGAGCTCGGTTTGAAAAACGGATGTTATATATAAGCTCAGTGCGAAAAACTGGAAGGACTGGTCTGCTCCTGGAAGGTCTGGTCGGTTCCTGGAAGAACTGACGGCTTCTGGAGGAAGTAGCTGGACTGGTCAGTTCATGGAAGAACTGACTACTTCTGGAGGATCTGGAAGAACTGATGACTTCTGGAAGAACTGGCTGGACTGGACGGTTCCTGGAAGAGCTTGAAGGACTGATCAGTTTCTGAAGGAAAGGAACTGGCGGCTCCTGGACTGGACTCATGTACAAGCCTTCACTGCAGCAAAACCAGTTCAGCGATCGGTGACCAGAAGATCAAGGCAAAGGCAACTGGTGACTTATGCTCAAGTGTCAGGAAGTCAACATCAAACCAGAAGCCTGAAGTCAGATTAAAAAATGCATCGATTAAGGAGAACAATGCATTTAAGTTAAGGCTGCAGAACAAAGAGACGTTGGCCTGATGCATGCCCATTTTGGTAAAAGGCGCAGTCTGCAGAGAACCTGAATCAGGATCTGAAACCAGCCTATTTCAGGGAAACGACATTTAAAGTCTCCAACAGCTACCTTTATGCGTCTAACGGTCATATCAAGAGGAGAGACTATAAATAAGAAAGAAGGGCAGCAAACAAGATGATGGATCCTTGAGCAACCAACTACACATCCAAAGAGAGATCCAAGAGAGAAGAACAAGAGCAAAGAGCACTAAATCAAGAGAGTTCTTCTCAAGTGTGTGGGATACAAAAGATAGAGTGAGCAACAATGTTCAAGCCCACACACCTCACTCAAACAATAGAGAGATGAGCGACATAGATTAGTTGAGTGAGAGTCTTAACACAAAGACGTTAAACTATGTGTTTGTAGTCTTCGCACAAAGACGTAAAACAAGTGCCTATAGTCTTAGCATAGAGAGTCTAAAGATGTGAGCGGATTGTGAGGTTGCGGCCTACAATCATTGGGAACGATGGACTTTAAAAAGCTATCGAAGATAGTGACCTTGCGGGACACTATGGTTAAGTGCTAGGAGTTTAGTTAGCGGGAGTCTAGCTATAGAGGGTTGTACCTAGTGTACATGTGACCGAATCTTCTAGTGGAACCTTCCTTGCGGGGAAGAAGGGGAGACGCAGGAGATTGAGCTCCGAACTTCCATAAACAAATTTACGTGTTCATCGCTCTACAAACAAGAAACCAGTCACACCCAGAAACCAGTTACTCATACACTTTACAGTTCGGTTACTCACAATATTCTACACAAGTAGCTGTTTGATTGAGTGACCGATTAACTCATTGAGTGACCAATTAGCTCAGTAACCAAACAAGAAACCAGGCACACCCAGAAACTAGTTACTCACAGATCGATTGGAAACCGGTTTCGAGTTCGAACCGAACAAGAAACCAGTCACTGAGAAAAAGAGCGAAAAATTGTCTAAGTGTTTATTCACCCCCCCCTCTAAACACAGTAACCGATCCTAATAGAGGCTTATAACATTCTAATATATTAACTAATGTAATAAAAATTGATATATATTGCGTAAGAAAAAGAGTATATCCAATCAGACATGCGGGACACAGTCGTGCAACATGAACATTATTATCAATCTCATTGCAGTTTTACAAAACTGATGTTAAGAACAATCTTACATTATCAGCTCTATCATTTGGAAAAAAATAATGACTCTGTCGTATGAAAAAAAAATATAATTAAGTTGTGTGTAAATACAAATAAAATAATGAAATCATCATTTGAAATACAAAAATAATAATGAAATTATCATTCGAAAACAATAATAAAGCTATCAATGGAAAAAGAATAATGAAAGAAAATAGTGATTCATTTCACGTTACAAAAGAGTGATATAATATTTGTGTAATAGGAACCAGAAACTGCTACTACAGTTGGATCCTGTTTGTTTCTTTACCTTTTGATCTGAGGAAAAAGAATGGAAAGAATACCTACCAATTACCGTGAGTCCTCTTAATTGAGAAACCATTTATTATATATTTGTAAGTCAGTTAATTATATTCAGTTTGTACGACTGTGGTACTATAAGATTGGTTATGGAAAGATTGTCATTAGCGTTAATGTTGTAAGACTGTTATATTATATTGTTGTAAAAATGGAGCCATCGTCGCCTCTTCGTCCTCCTCAATGTTTTCTCGTGTTATGGCTGTTTTCATTTTTTATGATAATCCACAACACTCTTACAACCTTGTTGGACGGATTGGAGCTTGTTGTGGAGCTCACGATAGTAGTGGAGCGGTATAAACCTCTTTCGCATGACCTGCTTCATTTCCTCCCAAGTGGTACTTTGGCGGTCCCCGTGGCGTCTTTGATCCTTGAAGACTTTGTCCAACAAAATTTGAGCATATCCTTGGAACTCTAAGTCTGTGAACTCAACCTTTCTATGCTCGGAATAGTCATGGACAGCAAAAACACGTTCCACCTTTGGCTCCCAATCTTGATAGGCTACGGGATCGTTCTGTCCGCGAAACGAAGGTATTCGAACCTGGTCATTGTATTCTCTAATTTCTCTCAAACATCTCCGATTCGTCATCATCTTCTTGTTCCAAAACTGTTTCTTGAGTGCTACCGTTGCCATCATTCCTTCACTGATTATTTAGCCTCAATTCCCGCAATTGTGTTAAGATTGCGGTGTAGTTTGTTATTTATTTGCTCAACCTCCCGCCTGGACGCTTGTAGTGTCAAATCTGGTGGTTGTTCTCCGGCCATGATTCCGGTTTGGAAATTCTCCTAAGATATTCCTCACATCCCCTACCCCTCCCGACCCGAAATTGTTGGATAATCTCAAAAAAAAAAAAAAAAAAGACAACACATGGGCTGCGCACACACGCGCAGCCCCAAAAGTTTCCTTTAATTTTTCAAACCAAGCATTTTGATGCTTTGTCCTATAACTATACATATAATAGATATATATATATATATATATATACATGCATGAGAGTGTGTCGTGAAGAGAGAGCGAAGGTGAAAACCAAAGTAGTGCAAATGTGTATGAGCAAAGCATATATGTAAAAGAGAGAGAGCACTAGCGTAAGAAATAAAAAGCGTAGAGGTGAAGAAAAGAGTTTGTAACAAGAAAGAAAGCACCGAATGTGTTTGAGCGTGTATTCGAGGTTGTGAGCAATAAAATTATTATTTTGTGTGTAGTCAAAAACAACAAAATGGTATCAGAGACGATGGTGTCGATGGAGCTGAAGGTGCCGATGATGGCGATGTGGATATTAGATGCCTATGTGTCAATCCCGCAGCTCACCGAAAGTAACTACGAAAAGTGGAGTATCAAAATGAAAGCTCTGCTCAAATCGCTAGTTGTATGGAAAATCATCGAAGACGGGTATGCTAAACCGACAAATACCGATGGGTATACAGCAGCCCAGTTCAAGTCGTTTAAAGACTCCCACCTGCAAGAGACGATCGCTCTCCACACCATCTACGCTGCCATAGACGAAGTAAATTATGCAAATATAGCTGGCGCTAGAACATCGAAGGAAACCTGGGAATCACTGGAGAAAGCGTATAAGGACGCTGATCGTACTAAACAAGTTCAGCTACAAAATCAGGGCAAACTTGAGACGGCGAAAGAAGACGATGATATCGAGTTCTCCAAAGGCGAGAAGGAGATAGAAGGCAAGCGCACACTGGAAGACGTAGCCCATGGCGTTGAGAGAGAGCGTGATAGAGATCATGCTGAGGAGCCAAAGCCGGTGGAGGAAAAGAAAAAAGGTGAACCACCTGTTAACCCGAGGAGGCAAAAGAAGAAGGCAAAGCGTCTAAGACGAAAGCCGATGAAGAAAAATTGGAGGAAGAATCTCCAAAGGGCGCAGAGCCCGTAAAGAAAGAGAAAAAGGTCGACGTAATAGCTGAGAAAGCTGAGGGCGTCGATGAGAAGGCCATGGAGGCTAATCATGACTACACGGCATCCGAGAAAATGAGCGATGTCGATGGAAAGACGAAAGAAAACACGAAGGACGTCAGAGAGAAGCTGACACCCCAACAAGTTGAACAAGCTGCTGCTCGAGGAGAGAACCAGGAGCTCGAGAAAGAGAAGGCGATTAAAGAAATGCCGCAGCGACAACCACCTGATAAAATTGAGGAGATCGACGCGAAGGCATCGGAGAACGCCGATGAGATGAAAAATAAGGCCGACGACGCCATGCACATGTCGTCGGAGGAGGCTAAAGATAGTGCGCACAAGACGAACGAGAAAACCATAGAAACATACGAGACGATGTTCGAGAAAGACAAGAATGTGCAAGAATGGATCGACGCGAGGAACAACCTCGAGGCTTACATGAACAACTTGAAGAACCGAATCAACGAAAAGAATAAGCTTCTCGATAAAATAGAGGCTGACGAGAAGGACAGAAACACTGTAAAGGGCGCATGGGATAAGGACACGAATAAGACCCTCGAGATGATGATGAAGACCAAGCGATTCGAGGCAAAAGACCCGATAGTCATACCTCTGGACCCTAGGTACGACATCCACAGAAAAGTCACGGAGAAAGATGCTAACAGAATCGACGTGCTCGTGAACAACGAGGATTAGCAGTACAAGGCTGCCACCATGGAGGAGATTAACGAGAAGAAGCTTGTCAGATTCGACATGCCCGATAATGGCGAAGAAATCATTATTCATTTTACCGATTTAGATGATAAGGGGACGAGCCCGAAGGACTACGTTACAAGGATGAAGAAAGAAGAGAAAAATAAACAAGGAAAAAGAGCTTCAAAGAGGCAGATGAAATATATCGGTTAAAACTTTGGACTGAACCTGGTAAGTATTGAAGCGAATTGTTCGAAGGTATTTGTTGACGGCAAGTGGCGAGCCGCGACGTACGACATACGGAGGAGAGTTAAGTTCAAGGAGCAACAAACTACCGCAAGACTTTGAGATTAAGGGGGGAATTTGTTGGATAATCTCAAAAAAAAAAAGACAACACATGGGCTGCGCACACACGCGCAGCCCCAAAAGTCTCCTTTAATTTTTCAAACCAAGCATGCAAAGCATTTAATGCTTTGTCATGTAACTATACATATAATAGATATATATATACATGCATGAGAGTGTGTCGTTAAGAGAGAGCGAAGGTGAAAACCAAAGTAGTGCAAACGTGTATGAGCAGAGCATATATGTAAAAGAGAGAGAGCACTAGCGTAAGAAATAAAAAGCGTAGAGGTGAAGAAAAGAGTTTGTAACAAGAAAGAAAGCACCGAATGTGTTTGAGCGTGTATTCGAGGTTGTGAGCAATAAAATTATTATTTTGTGTGTAGTCGAAAACATCATAAATATCACTCATCAAGACTATACTCGTTGGCTCATTCAATTGTTTGCACTCATTTTTTTATTATTATTATTTTCCTTTCGCATGAATTCAAGTAGCTTAGCACAACTCGACTAGGAATTCCAACGGACAAAAATAAGGCACAAGAACTACTGCAAGACTCGAAGGTGCTGATGCGAACTCGAGATGCGAAATGAAAGTGATGCGTTAAGATCGTTCATGAATGATTCCAACATAACGAAATAGATTTAAATGACTTGAATAAAGGTAACTTATGTTGGAATATGTAGGATGCAATTTGGAGAAATATATTGTGCGAACTGGTGACACCGGAAAATATAGGAGAAGTCGGAGAAAAACACAAGGCACACTCAACACTCACCCACTCTAGGAATCCACCAAGAGTTTAGAGTACGCTAAGAACACTAGAGCTTCTTTTCAGCTAGCTTAAAGCTTAAGAAAACGAAAGAATTTCGAACTGTGTCTCTTCCATTACATTCAGGTATTTTTATAGACAAAACTTAGGAACTAAAACATGAAAATAAACGAAAACTAATTGATAGATGTCTAGGAATTGATCAGGTACGAATTTGGATGCAGAAGGCTCTCAAATTTTGATGAACTTTCCAAATTCTCGTCATTGACCTCATTCTGCCAGCTTCTAGTCAAACATCCATAACTTCTCCTACACTTAACATCTTTTAATAGCATTTCTTTTGTTGGAAACTAGACCTCCTTAGCTTTCCAATGGTATATGACACGAACCCTCGTCCTCAGCCAATAATAGCAGTTATTTCCGTGAACTTGATAGTTCAGTAGGAGTATTTTCCGTGTCATTCTCCCCAGGTTGGAAAAGATTCGCCCTCGAATCTTGATCGAACTCATCACTGACAAACCGAGAAAGATCTGCGACGTTGAAAGTATCTGACACACCATAATTTTGAGGAAGCTCCACCATGTAAGCATTCTCTCCAATCTTCTTTAAAATTTTAAAAGGTCCATCAGCCATAGGTTTAAGCTTTCCATGACGTCCACGAGGAAAACGATCCTTCCGTAAATGAATCCAAACCAAATTTCCCTCTTTGAAGACTGATTTCTTCCAACTCTTGTTTGCGGCCTTTTGATACTTCTCATTCTGTTGGATAATTTCTTCACGAACTTGCTCATGCAATCGTCTGATGTGCTTCGCACGCTCTTCTCCATCGCCGCTAAAATGACAATCAGTCGGAAGAGGAGTTAAATCCAATGATGTGATCGGATTAGTACCATATACAACCTCAAACGGGCTTTGTTTAGTAGTTTGGCTTGTCGAACGATTATAAGCAAACTCCGCTTGAGCCAAAACAGTATCTCATTGGCGTGGATTTTTGCAAATCAAACTCCTTAGTAGATTTCCCAAGCTTCTATTCACCACCTCCGTTTGCCCATCGGTTTGAGGGTGATGAGAAGAACTAAATTGCAGCTTAGTTCCAAGCTTCCGCCACATCGTACGTCAAAAATGACTCATAAACTTCGAATCACGATCAAAGGTAATGGTTCGGGGACTTCCATGAAGCCTCACAATTTCCTTGAAGTAAAGATCAGTGACATGAGTAGCATCCAAGGTCTTTATACAAGGAACAAAATGTGCCATCTTGGAAAATCGATCAACCACCACCATGACTGAATCTTTGTTCCCTTGAGTGCGAGGCAACCCAACAACAAAGTCCATACTCACATCCTCCCTTGGACTTGTCGGCACTGGTAAGGGAGTGTACAAACCCGTATTCTGCCCATGACTCTTCGCAATGTGGCAAATCCTACACAGTTCAACACAGTTTTTGACATCTCGATCCATTCGTGGCCAGTAAAACTTCTCTCGGACAAGTCCAAGAGTCTTGTCCCTTCCAAAATGTCCAGCAAGGCCTCCACTATGTGCCTCATCAATAATTGCTTGGCGTAGAGAGCAATCAGGGACACATAGTTGTTTATTCTTGAAGAGGAAATCTTCGTGAATCAGGAATAGCTTGAATGGAGCTTTCAAGCATTCTGCCCAAATGAGAGAAAAGAATGGATCATCTTGGTAGAGATCTTTGATTACCTCGAAACCAATGACCTTTATTTGTAAAGTAGATAATACGGCGTGTGGTCGACTTAGAGCATCAGCAACTCGATTGACAACTCCTGATTTGTGCTTGATGACAAAGTTGAATGCTTGTAGAATTTCCACCCACCTGGCATATGCCTAGCATTTAACTTTTGCTGCGTGTTCAAGTACTTCAAAGCTTCATGGTCCGAAAAGAGCACAAATTCTTTATGGAGGAGGTAGTGTTGCCAATGGTCCAAGGCTCGAACAATGGGAAAAACTCCTTATCATAGGTTGAATAATTCCGTCGAGAGTGATTCAACATCTCGCTGAAAACGCGATCGACTTCCCTTCTTGGCTAAGCACTCCTCCAATTCCCACATTTGACGCATCATAATCCACCTCGAAAACTTTATCAAAATTTGGGAGTTGCAAGATTGGAGCTTCCGACATCCTCCTCTTAAGAAATTCAAAGCTTTGTTGGGCTTCTTCACTCCACTTGAAGGTACCACCCTTCAAACATTCGGTTATCGGTGCAATGATGCTGCTAAAATTTCTGATAAACCTTCGATAAAATGAAGCTAGGCCATGGAAGCTTCGAATGTCATGGATCGACTTTGGAACTGGCCAGCTCACAATAGCATCAACTTTACTCTAGTCCATCTTGATGCCATCCGAAGAGATAACATAACCCAAAAAGACAAGGCTACTTGTGAAGAAATGATATTTTTTCAGGTTCACATATAATTTCTGTTGCCGGAGTACTTTGAAGACTTGTCGAAGGTGTTCCAAATGTTCGTCTGGGCTGGAGCTGTAGACAAGAATATCATCGAAATAGACAACGACGAATTTCCCAATGAAGAGTTTGAAGACGTGATTCATAACCATCCACTCGTAGAGACCATCTCTTGTCTTGAACGCGGTCTTCCATTCATCTCCAGGCCTCATTCTTATTTGATGATAGCCACTGTTTAGATCAATCTTTGATCCAATCTTGAAACCGTGTAGCTGGTCAAGAAGGTCGTCAAGACTAGGTGTAACGTCCCCGTTCCTATTTCCTTTCTATACATACATAAAAATTTTCGCATTTCGAAACCCTTTAGATATCATACGAACGGGTACGTACATCCTGACGTATCACTTCTACACATATTCTATGTCACATGTAATATACATGTATTCACGTATGAAAGTCGATAATGTTTTCTTAAACTGTATGCAGACGATGAACAGATGGAAGCAGGATAGGAATGTAGCTGACCGACCTTGAATCCATGTCGTTACGCGGAAGCTTTACTTTACTAAGTTTGCTCGTAATCTGCAATCACTGTGAAGACAACAATTCAGAGTATGATCGCAACATGTAAATCTATAAACATAAAGTCATGAGCATATGAGATTCACATAATCTTCATTTTGTCATGTACGCATTTCTATCATATAACCAATTGTTCAATTCATCGAATTCATAACATCGTCTTTTCCATTGAATTCGTGTCATCATCGAATTCTTATCATCATCATTTCCGTCGTAATGTCATGCCGTCAAATCATCAAACATATAACAATCGTTCTCATGATTCCTATAATATATGCAATTCTATATGATGATACTCCCGTTATGAACCCGCCCGTCAACGAACTATCGATCATATGTGTGCCCATGCATGGGACTCTGTAGGCATTTCTTTCTTTTGGTGCATGTACAGGACTCTGTCATCCCCCGATTTGTAGGGACGTAACCGTGGCATAATACATCACATCATCCGAAGCAGTAGCAGTCATAACGGTTTCTCCCTTTTTGTAACATATGAATGCACATGACATATGACATAAAGTCGTACAAATCAAATCAATTCCTACAGTTCATGTATACCACATAATTCGTCGCTTTTCACGTATATCACATACTCTGTAAATCATATTGCAAGAGATACTGCAAATAAGCATATCAGAACATCATAATTTCAAAGATCTCATGAAAACTAACATCGAATCACATAGGCACATAAGGTACACGTTGCCGATCATACTCACAGGTTTATGCTTATAACCCGTTCCTTTCAGTCGACCTTGTCCTTGCCTTTTTCAGAATCTCGACCTAGTATAAAATCGGTCCAACAATCAATATGCAGTCTAGATAAGTATTATGTGAATGACGTAACCTGATTATTTTTCTCCTTTAATCCTTTATCACTATACTGTGATCATTAGTTTTTCGATGCTTAGTATTTTTCGGTATCTCAAAATTTCGGGTACTATATTGACTTAGATATTTTCGGGTATTCTATATTTTCGGGAATCAATATTTCAATGTTTTCGGGACTTATATACTTTCAGGTATTACTTATTTAGATACCTTCCGGGAGTAGTAACCTTTCGGGTGCTATATATTTTCGGGCAATCATTTAATAATATATGTATGTATATCTTTTCGAGTGACATATATTTTCGGATAGCATTTTTATTTAAGTAACTTTCGAATAATATATTTATTCGAATAGCCCTGAACCTTTCGGGTACACATTTATTTTAATAACTTAAATTTTCGGGTGACATTTTTCTTTAAACTATCTTTTGAATAGTATAACTTCGGGTGACATGTTTGTTCGAATAACTTTCGAATAACATGTTTATTCGAATAACCTTAAATTTCCAGATAACATATTAGGGTTCTAACAACTTTCGGGTAATATATTAAAGTTTCGATACTCTTCTATATGATTGATGAAAATAATTCCATCCTCTAAACATTATATTCACATCAAAATCATACTCTATTCATAAGCGAAAATATATATATATCCTCATGTTCAATTTTTATATTATCTATTAAGTTAATCTTAATTAACCTTATTTAAAATCTTACATAACATATGGAAGGAAGTATAACAATAAAAATTTCGTATATGTAGATATACCTCACGTTATGCTTTAGCTGAAGATTGATGATGATGCTTTGCAAACTTTAGGTGTTGTTCACGTTTTTCTTTGATAAAATGAATAATATTTCATTTTTACTAAGTATTTAAAATGATAAGTTTGTATTTGCTTAGTAAGCTACTGATTAAAATGTGAGGTGTCAACTTCTTTTACTTTGCTTTTACTTTAGGTTTTCGTTTTCCTTTGTAAAATTTTCGAATAATATATTTATTATTTAACCTATTATGAATTTCCGGGTAACATTTCTTTTCAATGTTTATTTTTCGGGTTTGATCAGTTTTCGCCGCTTTATTTTTCGGCTGAGAACTTTTCGGGTATGAACTTTTCGCCGTGTTATTTTTCGGATTCTATTATTTTTAGTATCTTGAATTTTAATATTATTTCCAGTGTCTTAATATTTTCGGGTCCCTTACTTTTTCGGGTACTCTTTCTTTTCGGTATTTGCTTATTGATAGTTTCGGTACCTAAAGTTTTCAGTACGTTATCTTTCCAATGAAATACTTAGTTTCTGATTCTCTTCTGTTCAATATACGAAAATAGTCTATTATCTTAACCAATTCTTATAATACATATGCATCACATATACATATAAATGCATGAACTTATGAAATCGGGTTTCGGTTTCGGATCCTGACACGAGGGATATGAAAGCGGTATTTGATGGTGATTTTATTCACCACTCTACTATCGATGCACATGCGCCATGATCCATTTTTCTTTGGTACAAGAAGGGTCGGGACAACACAAGGACTTTTACTCTCTTGAACAAAGCCCTTAGCCAAAAGGTCTTCGACTTGCCGTTGTAGTTCTTCATGCTCCTTAGGACTCATTCTATAGGCTGCCTTGTTTGGGATTGAGGCGCCAAGAATTAAATCAATGCAATGATGTATACTTCTTATTGGAGGAAGTCCTCGTGGAATCTCCTCGGGTACCACATCTTGGAATTCTTCTAGAAGAGGCTGGACCGATATTGGGACTTGAAGAACTTCTTCATTCTCTTCCAAAACAACCAAAGCAAATGCTCTCATCGACTCCCCAATTGCATTCTCAATTTGTGACTTGGAAAGTAGATTGTTCCCTACACCCTTTGAAACGCTATGAGCATTCTCCATTTTTGAAGGCCCTAAAATGATTTTCTCACCATCTTTCACGAAAGTATAAGTATTTCGAAACCCATCGTGGTGTGTTTTTCTATCATACTGCCAAGGTCTCCCAAGGAGCAAATGGCATGCATCCATAGGAATAACATCACACCATACTTCATCGTATACTTCTTCCCGATAGAAAATTGAATAAGACATCTTTTTGTCACCTTCATTTCATTACCCCTCGAAGCCACAAGAGTTTGTACGGTTGAGGATGATCTCCCATCTTCAGTTTTAACTTATCCACCATTGTAGAAGATACAACATTTTCGCAACTTCCTCCGTCAATGATAACGTCGCATACATTGCCATGAGAGGTGCATTTAGTATGAAATATGTTGTTCGCAGCCAAGACTCATCCTCTACATGGCTTGTATTGAGGCTACGTCGAACTACCAATGGTTCACCATGGTCCTCGTATGTGATTTCATCCTCATCTTCAAGAGCTTCATCATATATAGGTCCTATCTCGGATGGGTTGTCATCTATTTCTTCCTCGATAAGGGTGATAACCCTCCGATTTGGACAATCCGCAGCTAAGTACCCAAAACCTTTGCACTCGAAGCATGTTTTTTTATTGTTGGAACCAATAGGCTTCGAGTTGTTTCCCTTGTTTGCAACAACCCCTTCTTTCGCTTCTTTTGTGGGCGCGCACTTTGTAACAGAAGTATTCCGATGGGTAGAATTGCACTTGTTTGAGATATTCGCAATCTCCACCTTGAGCGCCAACTTACACACGTCTCCAGTACGGCTGCAATTGGACAATATTCGCAATCTCGTACTTAAGGCCACCGAGGAATCGCGCAATAATTTGTTCATCCGGCTCCAGAACATCACACTTCATCCTGAGATTTTCAAATTCAGCGATGTAGTCCTCTACGGACAGCTCCCTCTGTCTAAAATTGTGATACTTGAGGAAGGTATCTTGGTGGTAATTATCTGGTAAGAATCTCTTGCACAACTCCTTCCTCATCTTGCTCCACACTCTAATCTTTGGCTTGCCATCTCGAGCACGTTGTTTGTGTAGGTGCTCCCACCAAAGAGAAGCATAATTCTTCAATTTTATAGCGACAAATTTCACCTTGTGATCTTCTAGAATTTCTTTGAATTCAAAAATTCTCTCAACGAAGTTGAGCCAATCAATGAATTCACCGGGATCACTCTTTCCAACGAAATCGGAGATGTCAGCCTTGAATCTTGATCGAATCTTGATCCAACGGAGTATTTTCCGTGTCATTCTCCCCGGGTTGGAAAAGATTCGCCTTCGAATCTTGATCGAACTCATCACTGACAAACCGAGAAAGATCTGCGACGTTGAAAGTATCTGACACACCATAATTTTGAGGAAGCTCCATCTTGTAAGCATTGTCTCCAATCTTCTTTAAAATTTTAAAAGGTCCATTTTAAAAGGTCCATCGGCCCTAGGTTTAAGCTTTCCATGACGTCCAGGAGGAAAACGATCCTTTCGTAAATGAATCCAAACCAAATCTCCCTCTTTGAAGACTGATTTCTTCCGACTCTTGTTTGCGACCTTTTGATACTTTTCATTCTGTTTGATAATTTCTTCACGAACTTGCTCATGCATTCGTCTGATGTGCTTCGCACGCTCTTCTCCATCGCCGCAAAAATGACGATCAGTCGGAAGATGTGCTAAATCCAATGGTGTGATCGGATTAGTACCATATACAACCTCAAACGGGCTTTGTTTAGTAGTTTGGCTTGTCGAACGATTATAAGCAACCTCCGCTTGAGCCAAAATAGTATCTCATTGGCGTGGATTTTTGCAAATCAAACTCCTTAGTAGATTTCCCAAGCTTCTATTCACCACCTCCGTTTGCCCATCGGTTTGAGGGTGATGAGAAGAATTAAATTGCAGCATAGTTCCAAGTTTCCGCCACATCGTACGCCAAAAATGACTCATAAACTTCGAATCACGATCAGCGGTAATGGTTCGGGGAATTCCTTAAAGTCTCAAAATTTCCTTGAAGTAAAGATCAACGACATGAGTAGCATCCAAGGTCTTTATACAAGGAACACAATGTGCCATCTTGGAAAATCGATCAACCACCACCATGACTGAATCTTTGTTCCTTTGAGTGCGAGGCTACATCAGACGGGATCACTCTATCAATGAATTCGTCGGGATCACTCTTTCCAACGAAATCGGGTATTTCAGCCTTGAAGTCGAAAGACTTCACCCGAATCGCGCTGGCCTGCGGGCTCCCCATTCGGCCCGTCTTGAAACACGGACCAAGGAGTCTGACATGTGTGCGAGTCAACGGATTGGGTTGTCGCTTGAATCACCATTCTCTTCATCATGAAAAATATTATATTCCTTTTCTCCATTCGAAGATTCTCCTTCGGAATCATGACCCTCAGCATCACGATTCAGAAATTCGCTATGTGCAAGACGTTGCTCGAGTTGCTGCACTAGTCTCCTTAAATCATCCAATTCGATGTCATGGAGATCACGCTCACGCCGTGGATTTGCTGTCCTTCGACGGGGCGGCATCTTGAACCTTAGCTCTGATACCAAGTTGACACCGAAAAATATAGGAGAAGTAGGAGGTAAACACAAGGCACACTCAATACCCACCCACTCTAAGAATCCACCAAGAGTTTAGAGTACGCTAAGAAGACTAGAGCTTCTTTTCAGCAAGCTTAAAGCTTAAGAAAACGAAATAATTTCGAACTGTGTCTCTTCCATTACATTCAGGTTTTTTTATAGACAAAACTTAGGAACTAAAACATGAAAAACAAACGAAAACTAATTGGTAGATGTCTAGGAATTGATCAGGTACGAATTTGGATGCAGAAGGCTCTCAAATTTTGATGAACTTTCCAAATTCTCGTCATTGACCTCATTCTGCCAGCCTGTAGTCAAACTGCCATAACTTTTCCTACACTTAACATCTTTTAATGCCATTTTTTTTGTTGGAAACTAGACCTCCTTAGCTTTCCAATGGTATATGACACGACTCCTCGTGCTCAGCCAATAATAGCAATTTATTCCGTGAAGTTGATAGTTCAGGAGGAGTATTTTCCGTGTCAACTGGACACAACAAAAAAAGGATGATCATGTCTCCATTGATGGCATTAGTACAACTTTTAATGTTTTTTATTGGTCTTCATTTCAATTTGCAGATTACGTGGATTCGAGGACGAATCCTTTCCAAGGGAGAGGAGATGATGCAAAGCAAGCTAATGATCCGGTCGATGGCGAGGGAGAAACTACGGCTGAAAAATAATATATAAAGACGTCCAGCGACCCACTTCAAAACATAGTCGGGCCAATGACGAGATCAAGAAAGAAACAAATAGGCGAGACTTTGACCGGATTAATTCACCAAGCCTTTGATCAAGAGACAAATCTAACTATAGAGGGCAAGGCCAAATGCAACAACATCTTGTAAGCGAGAGATCATATACCAAGTGGCTCCGAGGCCTAATCCGCAGCATCTCGAAACTGCATTTTTTTAGTAGCCCAAATGAGCCCAATGAGACAAGGAACTTGGAAGAAGGACTTGAAGATAGAAACATCACTAAGTTGGGTAACCTGATTACATGGTAGTTTGATCAGTCAAGCTAGTTTTTAGTAATTAGTTTTATTATTTTGCTTTCAATTGTTGACTTTTAACTTCATATTTGTTGTGTATGTGCATGAGATGTCAAGTTAAATTTCGATTGATAAATCGTGTTAGTTTATTTTTCTTTCGCGGGTTTCTTTCAAATTAATCGGCTTTGCTTTGCAGTTCCTTCAACTTATCAATTAGTCGTTCGTGCAATTTATCTACTTGTGGCGTCAAAAACTTTCAACCGAAAATTCGGTCCGTAATTCAAAGGTATTAGGCTCCATCCTAATATTATTGTTCGAGGACCGAATAGGTTATGGGGATAGGATTCCTAAAACTGTTCGTTGTGATGCAACGGAGATAGGATCAACCTATTTTTATTGTGTCCAATTCGCACTATCGAGTCCTCCAAATTGCATCATACGTATCCGCTAATTTCCAACGTAACTAAAGTTACTTTTGTTCGAGTCATTTAAATCCATTTCGTCATCTTCGAATCATTCAAAGACGATCTTAACTCATCTCAATTCGCATCAACAGACCCAGTGTGTTGACAAAAAGGGGAATGATAAGACATTATCGAAAGTCAACGCAAGGTAAGCATGAAGAAGCTAGCCGGATGTAAATAGGATATTCTGTCCGATTGGAAATGAAAGAGAAATAGACCAATAGGTGTACTAGTTTTATGAATATTTTATCATGAAATAGAAATATGAATTTTGCATATGTTGTGTCTACTTTCCTTAAAATTTTCTCAATCACTAAAAAGGACCAAATTGTTAAACAACACTAATAAAATTAATTCAAATTAATAATATGTTCGGTGATTGAGTAACTAGGAGTCTAGTTATAGGGGTCTAGCTAGCTGAGTTATACAACGGTGTTAAATCAAAATATTCTAGTGAATATTCTTCTATGATGGAAAGAAGGGGGAGACGTAGAAGGAGTAATCCTTCGAATTTTCATAAACGAATTTTATTTCCGATACAAACCGATCAACACACACATATATAAGTCAGTTCACAGTTGAGGGTTATATATCTTCCGCATTTAAGTTCCACTGTTCGATTAGGGACCGGTAGCCGTTCAAAGCGAACCAACTACCAACACATATCAAAAAAGCGCAGAAAATATCGAAGTGTTTAAATTAGGGCCATTAAATTAAATTATTCGTGATGGGGGCGTGGTCCCTAATTGGATGTAAACCGACTAAGTTGTAACTAAATGTTGGGTTAAATGTTGAGCAGACACTCACACTAACTCACAAGCGCACAGCGGATAACTTAGTTTTGGTGACGAACAACTAAAGACAACGAAATGTAAATTTTGCAGCAAGTCAGAACAACTTGCTGCGTGCCTCAAGGCGAAATTCCACTATTAGTAATGGATGACAAAACAACTATCAAGAGATAGTAAAATCAAGCCTAGAAAAACTACGAATCTTTCGATTCTACAAACCTACAAAGTCTTTCGACTTTTGCAAAACAGAAAACACTAGGCTAAAAGACAACTCTCGTGATCGCTCGTAATCTTCTTCTCTCTGTAGTCGTCGCGGTCACTTATCGTCAAAAGTTCTCCGCACTTAAATACTTCTTCAACTTGGGCAGCACTCCACAAATGGACTTGGTAACTTACCACAATGTCCACTAACGTCCACTAAGTAGACTTGGTTCGTTAGGGACTGACTTGGTAAACTCCAAAGACTTGATCTCCATCTTGTGCTCCAAGCATCCTATATTTAGCATGTTTCATCCCTAGACTCGTTCAAGCTTATCTACCAATAAAAATAGGTTACCAAGTCCTGAGTCGCTTCTGAGTCCTGTAAAACACTAAAAATAGGTTCAAACACGTTTTGGGCATGAAAGATAAAACTAGAGAGAGAGAAGACATTTTCTGCCAATAAATGCTGACTAGAATGTTCTCCTAACATTGCCAATGTTGACAGCGCAACACTAACAATCTCTCCCTTTTTATCTTTCTTCCCAAAACCAAAGCAGAAGTTGGTCGTAGTGAAACTCCCCCTAAAGGCCAAATCTACTCAACCACAAACAAGAAGGAAAAAATGGTTAGAGTAAACTCAATATAGAATAGCGAACAAACTACTCAAAAGTACTAAATATTAGTACACGCCACAAGGAGGTCTGAAATTCAAACATCTGCAAAAAATAAAACTGGTACATAGCATAACAAACACAGACAGTCAGTTAGGCAGGCACGCATGCACAAGAGCAAATAAAAGCACACAAAAGTACGCATGCGAAACTCATTTAGATCAAAGTCTAAATGCGTAGACTCTCAATCGAGTCCTCTGCCTCTTCCTCGTTAGCTCCAGCTTCCCTAGCATCTCCCCCTGCTTGCTCGCCTTCTCTTCCATCAGTTCGAGCTTCCTCTTGCTCCGCACGCTCCTCTTCTTGCTCCGCCACTTCTTCCACAACTTCTGTCCTTTCTCCCCCTATTTGGGAAGAACGTAAGTTCTTGAGTGTTGACAATTGGGAAGTTAGAAACGCAATTGTATCCTCGAGGCACTGAATTTGGCGGTCTAAGCTTGACTGTGGAGCAGATGTTGAGGCAACATTTTGCTCAACATTCTGCTCAGCCTCCTGAGCTTGAGCTTTCCACGGCAGATCGACAACTTTGTTTTGTCCGGCCAGGTGCATTTGAGAGATGGCATATGGGAATTTGATTGTTACCACCTGATCCCTTCGCGTTGGCCTAAAACCTCCTCGCACCAGCATTCCATAGATTAAAGAAGGGAACGGCAGAATGCCCTTTCCTAATTTCCCAGCCTCTCTAGCCAACTGCTGTAGCACTAACTCTCCTAAATTCAGCGGGAGATTTTTCCCAAGTGCGTACAGAATATGAGCCATACTCTCCGCCACTCGTGAACCATTGGCCGTAGGCCACCAATTAAACACACCCACTTTAAATAGCACCGAGTAAAGGGACGTCAAGAAACTGATTGAAAAATTCCCATCCCATTCTTTAATTCTACCCCCCGTCAGAAAACTCACTACCTCATCATTATCATAAACTTGCCCCATTTCCACATTCGGCGTCCTCAAAAACTCATTAATATCCCTAGCAGAAAAATCATATAACCTCCCCCTAAAATAAACCTTCCCATACTTTCTAGAGCTAGGATCATTAAGGCTAGGAGTAAGGTTAGCAAATACCTCGCGGACCACTGTGTCACAGTAGGTCCCAAACATCGTGACAGTCTTATCAAAGCTTCGGGATTCTAAGAACTCCATGACCCCGTATCTGCGGAAACTCACCAAGTCGACTGTCCTCTCTACGCGCAACATCCTATGAGCAAAAGATGGCCACAACTCTTCATTAACAGATGCATAGAACCTCCCCCTTGGCAAAGGATCCTCCCAATCTGAGTCAGATGTTGGGTCAACATCTTGCTCAGCATCTTCACTTCTGGATTGAATTGGGGAGGAGGACTGGAGACTAGCCGTTGATCTTGGCGCCTCCTCTGTTCGCTGACGCTTGGAGGGTGCCTTATTAGACTGCATTAGCCTCTTCCCTGCTTTCTTCTTCAGCTTATCCTTCCACGCAGCAAGGGTCTCAGTGAGGTCAAAACCATCTTCGTCATCGCTTTTGGGGGTTTCGGGGACGCTCAGAGTTGTAGACTCCGACAGATGTGTCTCTCCCCCTAAATTGCGATCGTCTTTGTCAGAGCTCATTGAGTCAACACTGTCGTAGTTTGTTGAGTTCTCGATTGTGTCGTCGGAGTCACTGGAGAGAACGATTGGGTTGTCAGAGTTTGATGTTGGGTTCATAGCTCGTCTGACCCTGTTGCTCCTTCGCCTTTTTGGAACAACATCGGCCTTTGAGGATGACCCTACTGAAGCTTTCTTGGAAGTTCTTTGAGATTTCTTTGGAGCACTGGTAGAGACTTTTTCTGGCACGATCTCCTTTAACGAAGCTAGAACTTCTTCAACGACGTCTTCCTCGAGTGAAACTTCAGGATTCACCATAGGTGGGACATTTTCGTGATGAAGCTGATACAGAACACTTAGGAGCACATCATCGACATCACTGTTTGAAGGTGGATTGTCTGTCGAGGTCGCTAAACCAGGGTTTGGGTCTTTTTCAGAACTCGGTCTTGGTTGCACTGGTGTCTCATCAGGATTTGGTGGTGGAGAAATTGGAGCATCACCCAGCGCCGGAATGGATTGAAGGGGAACTGCATCATAGACAATCTCGCCAAATGTTGGGTCAACATTCTGCATCTCGTCACGGTCAGGAGAGTTCGACATAGTGAAATCTGAAAGTAAGCTTGAGAAATAGAAGTGAGAAACAGAGTGGATGCAACCCAACTTATATCGAAACAATTCAAAGCAGAAAGGAACTTTTCAGAAATGCTTTTAGGGTTTGTGAGCGAGGAAGAGTGAATGAGAGAGATAAATGAGAGAGATAAATCTAAAGAACATGCCAAGTAACTGCATATGCCCACTCCCCCCCTCTCTTAACGGTTACTTGTTGAAACTGTCAAATCATGGGTGAGAGTAAAAAAAAAAAAAAAAAAATAACCGTTGGAGTAAAGAAGAAATAATTTAGGCAAATAATAGGGTAAATTCGAATTATGCAATAAATTGTTTAACTCAACATAGAGCACATTCAAAGTAAATGGAGGAATAGGTCATACAAAAATATAGGGAAAATTCAGACCATGATTGAACCAAAATTACCAAGTCAAAAATCATAAAAGGCACAAGAGATACTAACCGATTGAGCATTGATGATGAGCTCTAGAGACAAATGTAACGAGCTGTTCTTCGAGGAATTCTAATGCAATTCTGAGAGATAACTAAACTAGACACACGAAACTGACAAATGAAAGACTAACAGACCAAATGAATAAACGAAAGCAAAGAAATATAGCATTATCAAACTGACAGTTACACAAGTTGCCCCAACATTTGACTCAACATTCTAACTCCATAATCCTAGACTTTTCTGCCCGACCCTTCTTAAACTAGCACTCTTTATTTCTTACCTTTTACCTTTTTTATTGATTTTCAGCACTGCCCTCATACCCCAAAGCATCAAGGTTTGGCTTTTTGTCGCATAGAATACATCGTCACAGCGAATGCCGTGTACCTAATGAAACTATTACCAAATACCTATATCTTGCTAAGAGTTTATGAGCAGGCTTATATGCGTAAAGGATTGGCTTTTTGTCGCAAAGTGTACATCGTCACCGCGAATGCCGTGTACCTAGGGAACTTATTACCAAGAGCCTATAAAGGATTAGGCTTAATTCAGAGACTAATTAAAAAGAGTCGAGTCATTTCACAGGAAAAACATAACAGAATGTTAAATCAAATATCAAAACAGCAACTATCATATTTTACATATGCTATGTTGATCCAAATGTTGGACCAACATTCAACCGGACATGAGCAAACCTATGGATTTCTTCAGGTCCGAGAACCTTTCGGAATCCAATGCTTTAGTGAATATATCTGCTAACTGATGTTTGGTGTTTATATGCTCAATGCGCACTAGTTCTTTATCAACCATATCTCTCAGAAAATGATGCCTAATATCTATATGCTTCGTACGTGAATGCTGGATAGGGTTCCTAGATATGTTGATGGCACTAAGGTTATCACAATACATGAGAACAGATTCGCACTCTAAACCATAGTCACACAACATGCTATTTAACCACACTAATTGCGTACAACAACTACCCGCAGCAACATATTCAGACTCAGCAGTAGATAAAGATACACAGTTTTGTTTCTTACTATACCATGCAACTAAGTTGTTACCTAGGAAGAAACAGCCGCCACTTGTGCTCTTGCGATCATCCTCATCGCCTGCCCAATCAGCATCGCTATAGCCTACAAGATTTGAGTTAGTCTCTTTGGAGTACCATAGTCCTAGGCTACACGAACCACTTACATAACGAAGAATTCGCTTAACAGCATTAAGGTGGGAAACTTTAGGCTCAGATTGATATCTAGCACAAACACAAACGCTATACATAATGTCGGGTCTACTCGCTAAAAGGTATAACAAACTGCCAATCATGGATCGATATAATGTTGGGTCAACATCCTGTCCAACATTATCTTTACTTACCTTTTGCGAAGACCCCATAGGAGTTTTCATTACCTTAGCTGTGTCCAACCCGAACTTCTTCACTGTATTCTTAGCGTATTTCTCCTGTGAAATAAAGATGCCATTACTGCTTTGCTTAATTTGCAGTCCTAAGAAAAAAGTTAGTTCACCAATCATGCTCATTTCAAAAGTGGAGTTCATAGCATGCACAAAATGATCCAACATAGATTGAGAACTCGAGCCAAATACTATATCATCTACATAAATTTGAGCAATTAACATATCCATACCAACTCTTTTTACAAAGAGTGTGCGATCGGCCTCACCTCGTACGAAGCCAAATTCAAGTAAAAATGTGGTCAATCTACCATACCAAGCTCGAGGGGCTTGCTTCAATCCATAGAGTGCTTTCTGCAACTTATAAACATGGTTAGGATAATGCGGATCTTCAAATCCCGTAGGCTGTTCGACATAGATTTCCTTATCGATATATCCATTCAAAAATGCACCTTTAACATCCATTTGGTGTAATGTAATGTTAATCCAACATGCAATAGCTAACAATAACCTAATCGATTCTAACCTAGCCACAGGAGCAAACGTCTCATCAAAATCTACTCCCTCGACTTGAGTGTAACCTTGGGCCACCAAACGTGCTTTGTTCCTTACTACTCTACCAAGTTCATCAGATTTATTCTTAAAGATCCATTTCGTACATATGACATTAATGTCATTCGGCCGAGGAACCAAAGTCCATACTTGGTTTTTCTCGAACTGCAAGAGTTCCTCTTGCATGGCATTTATCCAAAAATTATCCTTAAGTGCTTCAAGGACATTCTTGGGTTCTACCTCAGAAACAAAACAGTTAAAGCGTACCTCGGCGTATATGGTGTTCATGCATGTGTTTCTTACCATCGACTTGTAGTCCTTGCGCGGCATGTCTCTTGTCTTTCTGCCTTCATTTACGTCTCCAATGATTAAGTCTGTAGGATGATCCTTTTGAATCTTAGCTGGGGGATCTCTTCGAACTTCGTTCGGTTCGATCTCATCATTTTGCTTATACGGTGATGTTGGGTCAGATGTTGGTTCAACATCTTCCTCTCCAGTCTCCTCTGTTTCATCAACAGCTTGGACAACATCAGAAATATCGACTTGTGGAGAAACCCTTCTAAGATCAGTAGCATCATCAAACACAATATTAATGGACTCTTGAACAGATTTGACGCGCAAATTATACACACGATATGCACGGCTATTAGAGGAATATCCTAAAAATATGCATTTATCACTCTTCGAATCAAACTTAGTCAAGTATTCACGATCATTCAACATGTAACAATAGCATCCAAAAACATGAAAATACTTGACCGTAGGCTTCTTCCCATTTAACAACTCATACGACATTTTCTTAGTATCATGACGAAAGAACACACGATTAGATATATGACATGCGGTATGCAATGCTTCAGCCCAAAAACGCTTAGAAATGCTCCTCGATTGCAACATAACACGAGCCATTTCTTGTAAGGTCCTATTCTTTCTCTCGGCCACCCCATTTTGTTGGGGCGTCTTAGGAGAAGAATACTCATGCATAATACCTTTCTTATCACAGAATTCATCAAACAATTGATTTTCAAACTCCCTACCATGATCAGACCTAATGCGAAAAATTGAAGCACTAAAATTATTCTTAATCATGGCACAGTATTTTTTAAAGAAATCAAACGATTCAGATTTTTCCCTAAGAAAAAATATCCATGCATATCTAGAATAATCATCAACGAGCACATAAGCATATTTCCTACCACCAAGGCTATCTACTTCCATAGGACCCATTAAATCCATATGAATAAGCTGAAAACAATGTGCAGTCATAAAATGTTGGGCAGAATGTTGATCAACATTATGGCTAACATGTGCTTGCTTACCCTTCAAGCACGACTCACACACAACCTTACCAAACTCCTTAAGCTTCGGAATGCCTCTGATTGCATCATATTTGATAAGTTGCTCCAAGGTTCTGTAGTTGACATGGCCTAATTTGAAATGCCAAAGTATCACATCGTCTTCGGCTTTAGAGAGTTGGCACACATCCTTCGAACCCGATTTGTCGCCGACTAGATAGCAATTGTCACTCGATCTTTTACCTGCCATAACTCGAACACGATTTCTGTTAAAAACTTCACAACATTCTTTATTAAATCTTACCTCAAGATTGTCGTCGCAAAGCTGACTAATGCTAATCAGATTTGCCACAAGACCGTCTACGTGAAGGACTTTGCTTAGCTTCGGAAAGTCGGGCACGTTCAATCTGCCTTGTCCAAGAATCTTTCCTTTAGCACCTCCTCCGAATGTCACAGAACCACTTTTCAATGGCGTGTAGTCACTTAGATACTGTTTGGTACCAGTCATGTGTGGGGAACACCCGCTATCGAAGTACCAAGATCCTGTAACGTTAGCTAGCAACGAGGTATATACGACTTGGCATTTATGAACGGATTTTTGTACCCAAACTTTCTTAGTCAGTAAAACTGCATTTGAACTGTCAGAATTTGAAGGTGAGCCAGCTGAACGTTCTCCATACACTTCTCTCAACTCTGATTTCTCAATGTTGACAGGAATGTTGGAGGACATATCACCCAACATTGATTTCTTTACAGAAATCTTTCCCTTCAATTTCCAACAGTATGGTTTAATATGGCCAGGCAGCATACAGTGATCACATTTAAACTGTTTATTCTTTGATTTAGGAGCAGCATGCCTAGAACTCTTTTTAACAACTAAAGCCTCACTACTTTCATCATGCTCGGTTTTCTCCTTAACAAAAACAATCTTAGGTCTCTCATGCATAGTAGATTCATTCACAACATTAGAAGACTCAGCATTATATCCTAGACCTTTCTTATCAAAGACACTTAACGATAATACCTCTTCAAGGGTGGATTTACCCTTGTTCAATTTCGTGAAAGTCACGTCTGCCTCGTCGACTCGCTTTTGAAGCTTGTCTATCTCCTTGTCCTTTCGTGTTAATACGGCCTCCATTTTGTTCATTCCATCCAGCAAGCTTTCAATCATTTTTTCGTTCTTCAAGTTCTCCTCGGTCAGTATATTCATTTCAGCTTTGAGTTCCGCATTCTTTAGCTTTTCCTTTTCATATAGAACGGTAAACTTCTTGACAGCTTCATTGATTTGACCTTCAGTACAAACATTCATTTCTAATTCTGCATTGTCAGAACTAGAATACACATCAAAACTTTTTGAATCATCATAATAAAAAATTATATGTTTCTCAGATGATGAGTCCAATGTTGGCTCAACATCCGTTACCGCAGTGAAGCCAATTTGTTGATCTTCTTCATCTTCGTTGTCAGAGAAGGATTGAATAGTTACTGAAGACTTCCTGGACTCCTTAGGACTCGGTTCTGCATCTTCATCGTCGGAAAGATCGATCCACATTGCTTTCCCATGCTTGCGAAGTGTGTTGGCACATTCGTTGGCAAAGTGACCCCAACCTTGACATTCATAGCATCTGACAGACTCCCAGTTGAAGTTCTTCTTCTTTACATCAGGTTTGCGTTTGAAGAATGGTGGAGCAGACATCGGCTGTTTCGAACTTTGGCTCTTACGGAATGTTGGGCCAACATTTTGTCCAACATTCGACTCCACGTTCTTCTTCTTGTAGAACTTCTTGAATTTTTTCACCAGCAAAGCCGCATCCTCCTCAAAATCCGAATCAACCTCATTTTGAACATTGGAGGGCTGACTGACAAGTGCTAGGTTTTTTCCGCGAGATGCTCTCTTTTGAACTTCGAGATTCGTCTCGTAATTCTTCATAATGTTCATTAAGGTATTGAAGTCTGGCGTGCTCAGATTGTGTGCTTCCTCGACGGCCGCTACCTTCACATTAAATTTTTCAGTGAGTGTACGTAAAGCTTTAGATACAAGTACCTTATTTGATATCGGATCTCCAAGACTAGCACACTCGCTTGAAATTGTGAGAATCTTTCCAAAGTAGGTGGTGACATCTTCGTCTTCCTTCATTCTGAGATTTTCAAACTGATTGAGTAGGTACCGAAGTTTGGTTTCCTTCACGCTCGCATCACCTTCGCAGTACCTTTGAAGAAGATCCCATGCGTTGTTTGCCGTCGTGCAATTCTGAATAATCTTGAACATAAAAATATCAACCGATGAGAAAATAGCATTCAAGGCTTTGTCGTTGAACTCGGCCGCATTCCTTTCTGCCACGGTCCATTCTGCCACCGGCTTGTCAACGACTTCGCCATCAGCATCTGGAAGGTTACGAGGTGGAGTGTATCCATCGATAACAGCTTCCCACGCTCGCACATCGATGGACTTGATGCATTGGCGCACACGCACTTTCCAAAATGCATAGTTGGAGCCGTCTAACACCGGCACTTTTCCAATGTAGTTTGAGCTCGTTATATCCATTTTAAGGATTTTCAGCGCTTAGTAACGTCAAGCGAAGGCTCTGATACCACTTTGATGGGGGCGTGGTCCCTAATTGGATGTAAATCGACTAAGTTGTAACTAAATGTTGGGTTAAATGTTGAGCAGACACTCACACTAACTCACAAGCGCACAGCGGATAACTTAGTTTTGGTGACGAACAACTAAAGACAACGAGATGTAAATTTTGCAGCAAGTCAGAACAACTTGCTGCGTGCCTCAAGGCGAAATTCCACTATTAGTAATGGATGACAAAACAACTATCAAGAGATAGTAAAATCAAGCCTAGAAAAACTACGAATCTTTCGATTCTACAAACCTACAAAGTCTTTCGACTTTTGCAAAACAGAAAACACTAGGCTAAAAGACAACTCTCGTGATCGCTCGTAATCTTCTTCTCTCTGTAGTCGTCGCGGTCACTTATCGTCAAAAGTTCTCCGCACTTAAATACTTCTTCAACTTGGGCAGCACTCCACAAATGGACTTGGTAACTTACCACAACGTCCACTAACGTCCACTAAGTAGACTTGGTTCGTTAGTGACCGTTAGGGACTGACTTGGTAAACTCCAAAGACTTGATCTCCATCTTGTGCTCCAAGCATCCTATATTTAGCATGTTTCATCCCTAGACTCGTTCAAGCTTATCTACACGATCCTCACTCGTCCTGAGTCGCTTCTGAGTCCTGTAAAACACTAAAAATAGGTTCAAACACGTTTTGGGCATGAAAGATAAAACTAGAGAGAGAGAACACATTCTCTGCCAATAAATGTTGACTAGAATGTTCTCCTAACATTGCCAATGTTGACAGCGCAACATTAACAATTCGGTTTGTCATGACTTGACAAGATGAACATTGACAAGGAATTGCACCTAATTAAGAGGAGTGATGGAAAATATGTAAAGTAAGCAAAGGCAAAACTTGCGTGAGATCCTAAACTCCAGGGAATTAGCTGATGTGTGCGCTTCTATTCTAACACGTCTTATTGTTGAGCAATCACAAAGATAGTCATAATGAAAAGCCACGATTTCCATATACTTTTGCATCGCTTCTAATTTAAGATCTCTCGGATTACTTCGTGTTACAATTTGTGGATCGTGAAGCAACCCATCGGCCAAGTTTGATTATTTTATACAATGTTATTTTATGAAGTTGAAAACCATAGCAAAATTCACGGCAAAATTGATTTTATTTTTGAGACTAGCATTGTTCTTGTTGAATAAACGACACCCCTCGATTCGCAACTTGCCGTTCTTCAACGTGGGTATGATAAACGATTCAAGAAGATCAATCTTGATGACGATCGAATCGAAAAACAGCAAGCAAAACTCACTCAAAAAACAGAATATTTAACGTGGTTCGGCCTCAACTTTGAGCCTACGTCCACGGACCAATAGAGCTTCTTTCATTAAATGGAAAGAAGGGTTTACAAGATCGCCACACCCTCTACGACTTTCGTGTTTAAAACTTTCGCTAATTCTCACTCTAACGAAATCTACAAGCTCTCAACGATAGATGGTTGAACTCTCAAGTCTGATATTTATAACAGAATAAAAGTAACTGCCTAAGCTTTATGTGCTTCGACGGGCTTGTACTTCGCGCTTTATCTTTTGTACACGGTGCCAACCTCACGAGTTATACCAAATCCTTGAAGAATTATACCAATTCTTCAAGAAATAATACCAATTAATCTGTATAATATCAAGTCCTTAAAGAATTATACCAATTCTTTAAGGATTAATACCAACAGATTAATGAATCATACCAACTCATTGATTTATAATAACGCGCGCTCTTCTTCCTTAATAAAGCGTGAATGCGACTCTTTAAGTATCAATCTGAGCCGTTCGATCATCTACTCGCCAAGATCAACGTCCTGCATTTAAACTCCATCTTCAAATCTCGGCCCTTAGATCGCGCGCGCTCAAGATCCGATGGCTACTGCTCAATTCCCAGACTTAGAATATTTCTTGAAGCAGAATTGCATTCCTTTGAGCTGTGGTCGATCAGAGCTCTTTCTGACCATCTCCCGGCAATGTTCCGGCGAGTTTGGGCTCACAAAATCCAACAATCTACACCTTGAGACTAGAACTCGCATTCTCATCACCAAACTCCATCTTAACAGTCCAAATGAACAAGCTATACCCGCTCGAACATCATACCAGAACCAGATTTGAAACCTGCAGTTTCAGCTTCATTTCTGCAGAATCCATTCTTCATCATCTGCAATCCTCAACCAAGGCTCCACCTTGATTCAATCACCTTGCTCTGTTGGTCTTCAAGCTGTTTAGTAGCTTCGAGCCTCGAAAGAAACCCTGTCAACTCCAAATGCGATCGAAGTCTCCCACTTGGAATCAACTTTGCCCTTTGAGCTCTTTCCCTTCATCTCCCATGAAGTTCTCATCTTTCCAACACCTTGAGGCCTCTTGCAGATCCATCTACTGCCCCTCAAGCTTCTCTTCTTGGTCTCTTTCACAGGCAAGACCTCAGCATCATCCAATGACGCCTCTGAACCATCATATCCAAACACAGCTTTGCTTTGAGTTTCTGTCCAACTTTCTTCTGGTATTTCAACCTCTTCCTCTGTACTTCCAGCCTTCATTGATCCATCTCTCGAACAAGACTTGAACGTACACTTCTTTCTTGGTCGAATCAGCTCCACCTCAGGCTCAGAACACTCACTTACAGAGCTTACTTTGTCCAAGCTTACAAGAGCAGTTTCTGGAATTCAGCTTCAACTACAGGTTTTGCTCCACATGTCTCTACCTCAAGATGAGGTCTCCATGGCTTCTCTTCCACCACATTCAAGCCACCACATTTCCTAGTTTTCTCAGAAGTGTCCGTCACCACAGGACACCCCTCCAAGACATAGATACCATGCCTTTTAAACCCGCTCAGAACCAGCCTGTTCTGTTTCAGCACTGTGATTTTTCCAGCAGAGGTATGAGTTGTAAAACCTCTTTCATCCAAGTCTCCGATTGAAATGAGGTTCCTCTTCATCTCTGGCACATACCTAACACCTCTTAGGATCCTCACATTGCCAGAACTCAGCCTCAATCTCACAGATCCTACCCCAGAAATGTCACATCTTTCTCCATTTCCAAACTTCACAGATTCTTTGCTTGTTTCTCTGAAATCTTGAAGCCGGTCTTTATTGCACGTCACATGGAAGCTGTACCCCAAATCAAGGATCCATTCATGGCTTTCTTCTTGCCCAGACACAACCAAGATCTCTGCAAATTCATAGCCACCTTGAGCAAAATCAGCAGCTGCATTTGACATATCTTGGCTCGAATTGTTTCTTGATATCTTAGGACAGTTTCTTCGAATGTGGCCATCTTCTTGACAGTGCCAACACTTCACAAGACCCTTAGCTGCTTTCTTTTCCTTCCCCTTACCTTTCTTGGTCCAAAAACCAGCCTTATTCTATGCGAAAAGCAACTGAGCAGCCTCAATCTTCTCACCAAGACTTTTTGTCTTCTTTGCATTAAGCTGCTTCGAACTCAAGGCTGAAAGAACGTCTTCTAGCTTTAACTTCTCCCTTCCATAGAGCAGAGCCTCTCTAAAATGATCATAGCTTTGAAGCAGGACGCATAGCAGCAACAAAGCTTGATCCTCGTCCTAGATTTCATCACCAACATTCTCTAAATCAAGCACGAGCTGTGAGAAATGATTCATTAGGGGCGGGTCTCGGGTCCAGGTATAATTACCCGGGGCGGGTCTCGGGTCTAGCCAAACTTGCCCCATACCCGGCCCGTTGCCATCCCTAGGATTGCGACAATCATTTTTCAAGATACAATGCTAAATGTTCCGTGATAGTAGCACTCTAAATTCAGCGACGAACAAACTGATTCGATGATTTTCGGATTCTCAGATGATTTCCCAATATGAAATACACTAAATATACTTCATGAGGATATGAGAGAAAATGCCCTAAAATTTATAGGATATTCTAGGATTCCAGGTGATATTCGAGGTACGGAACACGACAAATGAGCTTTCCTATTTATAGATGACCGTTGGAATGCCGAAAATTTGTAACCTATGATGATTATTCACAACTTTTAATGGTCAAAAGACCATGTTTTGGCAAGTATTACATCTACTAGCCAAGTTCTGCATCCTTTTACAAATAGGTATAATTAACTCTTACTTTCCTATTTATTTTTCCAACATTCTTGAAGTTAGTGACTATTTTTTGCAATTATTAATTATAATGATTCAAAATAAAAACCAGTATAGGTTTATGTTTATGCCCGAATTTTACAAGGTTTATTATAATATCCAAGTGGGTAATAATCCAACTCCATTCATAGAGATATGGTGACACATAAGCAATCAAAATCTGAATGGAGTTGGGTGGATATGGTAGAGCAGTGGTGATCATTTTACAATACAATAATAGTTGGAGAACCACATGAGCAACTTCATGGGTACATTTCACAGAGAGCAGCAATACCATTCAGCTTCAGAGTTATATATAGCAAACAGAGGTCAGAATTGCAACGCATAATAAAAATCAAACAGGGCCAACAAAACAATACACAATAAGGCAGGCAGGCAGGCATATATGCTATGTTCCAATCTTATTAAATGATAGAGAACTTTGCTTATTTAATGCATAATAATAATCACTTGCTCTTAAAATTAAAATCATATTCTAGGTAAGATGCGAGCTTTCAGCGGATTCTTCATAACAACAGTAAACTCAGCCTTCTCAGACAGATCAACATCATCACCTTCAACAGCTTTCCACTCGAAACGCCACATCAAATTCGCCACGAAATACTCCAAATGAAGAAGAGCCAAAGCGTAACCTGGACACATCCTTCTCCCAACGCCGAAAGGCATCATTTTTATCTCTCTACTGCACGTAATATCAAACTCCTCGCCCATAAACCTCTCGGGCTTGAAAGCCATTGGGTCTTCCCAAACTTTCGGGTCCCAATTCATGTCTGCGACCATGAAGTTGACGATGCTGTTTTTCGGGATTGTGTGACTGCCCAACTCAAAGTCTTGGGTCGTTTTATGAGGCAAAACAAAGTGGGCCGGCGGGTGGCGTCTTAAGGATTCTAACACGATGGCTCTCAGATAGGGCATTTTGTTCAAGTCCTCTTCTTCTACCATCTGTTTCTTGCTTTCCAGGTCGAATTTTCCTCCTATAGCGCTGACTATCTCTTGGTAAAGCTTGGCTTGGATTTCTTGGTGCTTCACGAGGTTGGCCATGATCCACTGTAGGGCGGTGGACGTTGTGTCTGTCCCAGCAGATAGAAACTCGCTGCAGAGGCTCAACATTTCGTGCTCATCCAAGTTTCTTTCTTCTTCGGTTAGCTTCAAATCAAGCAGAGTGTCAACATATGCCACGAAATCACTGTTATCTTCGCTATTGCTTTTGATCTTCTCTGACTTAGCTTCCATCCTAGACCTGATGAGCGGGATGAAGATAGACTCTTGCTCTCTGCGAAGCTGAATGACTTCTTTCCATCTTTCCCTGAAAACGATCTTCCCCAACCTTGGCCAGAAATTGAGCACATTGAATCTTCGAAAACCCAACAAAATCTTCCTCTGTATCTGTTCTATTTCCCTTATCTTAACCTCCTCGAGGTTACTGTCTCCAAAACACATAAACACCAACAAGCAGAACATGGCATACTGAAAATGATCAATCAGCTTAACTGAACCCTCCTTTTGCACCGAGTCGAGCAGCTTCTGGACGAGTATGTCAAGTACCCAGCGACGAGGAGTGGAGTAAGACTTAACCCTCGAAGGGTGAAGTATCTCTCGAGTGAGATTACGTCTCAAAAGGCGCCACGTGGCACCGTACCCAGATCCACTGATCGTTTTCTGATTCCTGTCCAAGATTCTGGCCGTGGGTGGCGGCGGGGGACGGTCGGCGAAGATGGAGCCGTTGTGCACCAGAGCGTCGTGTGCGAGAGAGTGGTCTCCGACGAAGATGAACGGGCGGAGGCCGATTGTAACGGAGACGAGGGGGCCGTAACGGGGCTTCAGATTCCGGAGGATGGTTTCGAGTTCGGAGATGGGTCTGCGAAGCCATATTGGGTTGCCGATTAACGGCAGGACTAACGGCCCCGGCGAGAGATTGGGTTTGGGTTTGATTACGGCGAAGATGGATTTGAGGAGGAAGGTGACGCATAGCGATACTGTAACGATGAACCATGCTTCCATTTTTGTTTTGTTTTTTGTTTTTGTGGGGGCGAAGCGAAACGAGATTGGGCAAAGATAGACAGACAGACCCAGAGCTATTTATTTATTTAATCAACCAATGTGAATGCATAATTTCTTATTATTATCTTATGTTTTACATTAGACCAAAATAAAAAATAATTATCAGTTTCCTCCTTCAACAAAAGAAAAATTACAACGTGGAATTGTCTTACATATTATCTTATTTAATCAACCAATGTGAATGGATAATATCTTATTATTATCTTATGTTTTGCATTAGACCAAAATAAAAAATAATTATCAGTTTCCTCCTTCAACAAAAGAAAAATTACAACGTGGAATTGTCTTACATATTATCTTATTTAATCAACCAATTTGAATGGATAATATCGTATTATTATCTTATGTTTTGCATTAGACCAAAATAAAAAATAATTATCACTTTCCTTCTTTCAACAAAAGAAAAATTACAACGTGGAATTGTTTTACATATTATCCACTCTAACAAGTTAAGTTATATTATCCCTCCCACAATTACTTGAGTAGTCCACATTAGATTTATTTCTCATGACTATCGTTGTCAGATGGGTTTGATACGTATTCATCTGACCCTGTGGATTAGTCCCACCACTGGAGTGTGTGGTGCAATTAAGCCCCGTCAGGTCTGTGTGACGCAAAGCCCATTGCCGGTATTTAGGAGCTATCTCATAGACATATCGAGTGGGGATACCTCGAAACCGCAAAAAAAAATTAAGAAAATAAAATATTATCCATTCTATGCTGCCCTTGGACTACTTAAAATATAAATATATAATAGAATTTTATATTTGAAATATTTGTATTTAATAAAAAAAAAATATAAGGATATAATTATAATAAATAAAGAATTGAAGAGTACAATGGTAATTATTCATATTAAAATAAATTATAAGGACTTAATTGCAATAAATTCTACAAACAAATTAACAGTTTATATCCACCCCTCACACTAGACCTGGGTACCGGGCCGGTCGATTTCGGTTCCGTCGGTTTTGTTCTACCGGTTCCGGTTTTGGTTCCCAAACTATTTTTTGGGAATCGACCCACACTCCATTATTCTACGGACTATATATCTCTGAAAAAATTTATATTATTTAAAAATAAATTAGAGTAAGCCATTAGGTTGACCACTCTATTGGATTTATATATGGGGTTGAACGCATACAAATGTGACACAATTTTTTGTATTTTTCTGAAATATCCTGGAAATTCATTAGAAATATATGCGTGATGTTTCATGAGTATTGAAATTGACTTCCACATTCTATTTCCAATTAAACGCATGATTAATCAAGGGTACTACTATTCACACCCCCTTCATACTCCACATTAGGGGTGAGCAAATGCGGATATCCGCATTTTCGGATAGGTAAAAATGAAGACCGCATCCGATCCGATTTTATTCGGATATCCGAAAATCGGATATCCGCTTTATTCGGATATTTAAAACGGATATCCGCATCCGCTTTTTAAATTTAAAATTGAACTTCTTTTTTATAATTGATATTTATTTTGTTTTTAAGTTGTTCATTATTCTTATTTCTTACCCAATAAATATATAAATATATATATATATATATATATATATATCTTCTTACAGATAATAATTCATACAAAACATAAACGCAGTTAAAATATACTAATATTTTAAATGTATTTGATGCGTGTGCTCTAATTATTTTCTAATTTTAAGGGTTATTTTAAGCCTTTTAATATAAAGTTTTTATTTTAAATATTTATTAATAAAAGAAAAACTGATTTGTGAGAATATAATTGAAATAATTAAAATACAAAGAGTAAAATTGTAATAAAAATTACATACCAAATTATTTGGTAAGTGATTACCATAGAATGCTGAGAATTTATAAATATTATAGTATAGATATGATTTAACAATTGCATTACACGATAATACTCTATTAAAAAATTCATATGATAGTTCTGTAGTTTTCTGTTATTCTCTTTTCTTCACTTTCTTTCCTCTAGTTTTTTTTTTCAATTATCTATTCAAGTTTTGCAAGAATAATATAAATTCTATATATTATATTTTGTGCCATAGTTCAATAATAGATGTTGCAGATCTTTTTTCTTTTTTCTTTTTTTTTGTGCCACTATTTTCTTTTCGGTGGGGGGGGGGGGGTGCATTATTTAATTTATTGTATTTTTACTTTTTAAAAAATATAAAACCGGATATCGGATATCCGAATTTTAGGCCGAGCACTATCCGGATCCGATCCGGTTTATTTTAAAATAAAGCGGATCGGATATCCGATCCGATTTTTAAAATCGGATATCCGATTTTTCGGATTTTGAAAATCGGATATCGGATCGGAATCCGGTTTTCGGATAATTTTGCTCACCCCTACTCCACATTCATTAATATTTTACGCACACGCTCGAATATATAAATATATAATATTAATTTAAAATTAATTGTGTATTCTTTTTAATTATCTCGAAAGAAAAAATTATTAATGAGGATATGATTATAATAAATAAAAAATTAGGGTAAAATGGTAGTGTTGGAAATTCCGGTGGGGTCCCGGATCCTCGTTCCTTGAACGGCGGAATTTTAAAATTTTGCGGGATTCCGATCTATCCCAAAGATTGCTCGGTGTTCACACGAGAATATAAGACACAAAAGAAAAGGTTTCAGTCATTATACCTCGAAGATATCCAAGAAGATGGCTATCTACGAACCCTTCTAATCCCCGGGATGTCGTATTTCTTTCCTAGCACCAAAAGCACACGAACGGGGCAAGATCGTCACGCCGGCACGTTACACACGTCACGGCCGGTCCTTGCTATAGGCGGCTAGGCCAAGGCTCGGATACTTTGTTTTTATTTTTTTAATTTCAGACGATGACGTTGTGCCACGTCGGATACTTTTAATGATGTGTCGAGCCATTAAAGCGCACATGTCAGTGAGTCGTGCGTTACATCAGCGGGTTTGGATCAAAATACAGGATCACAACGTATAATGTCCCTAAATTGCCATTTTTTCGAAAGTTATTGTCCGTATTTTGCAAACCCCTAAATTAGTTGACCCAATAACGCTACCCCCTAAATTATAGGACCAAAAAAACATTAAGCCATAAAAAAAGGTGAAAAAAGAAAAAATTAAATAAATATTTTTATTAACTAATATATATATCAATGAATAGTTTAATTAGTTATTAAAACTAAAAGGGAAAAAAACTAAAAAAAAGAAAAAGAAAACCAACGTTAAAATAATAAGTAAAGAAAACAGAAAAAGCAGAAAAGAATCTAAATGTTTAAAAATGTCCTGCAGGCCCATATGAACCGCTATACACACTGTGTTTTATGTGGAACAAATTATACTTATACGTATTCAAGCTATATACTATATATAATACTCAAAACTTCAAAATATGTTTTAGAAGTTTACTACACATATGAAGAGGTTGAGGATGATGGCCATCCATATTGTCCAGATTATAGTGTTGATTGGTTCACTTAAAAAGTTTCACTATTTATTACGTTACTACTATTTTATTTGGCATTATGTGGAGTCCGACGGATTTTGCTAATAAATGTTCGAGAACAATATATTAGCATGGTTTGGGTTGGGGTTGTTGGTCACCCTCCATTGAAGCTGAATCTTAGCTAAATAATGATGGAAATAATTACATTGTCCTTTAACAAAAAGAAACTCAACCGAACTAAAGGAAGACATCCATGATAAACAGTCCGCAAAAATTTGTACAGAAAATATCATAGATAACTATTGTTATAGGGTATAAGCGACGGTTTCTCGGCAACGCTCAGTGCCCCGACGCACGTACTCTAGCTAATTGGCGTCCGACGTTAAGCGTCACCTATACCAAGATATAAGTAACGGTTGTTATGAAAAAAACAATGCCTATAACCGACATAAAGATGTCGGTTCTTACTAACAGCCGTCACCTATTCTTCTGTTATATGTCATGGTTGTTCTTACAGCCGTCACTTTTCTGTCGATTATAGGCGACGGTTGCAACCGTTGCAATTTTTTTTTTTTTACATATTTCATTTGTTTTTTCAATATCCCAAAAAATCTGCAATCATACACTTTCGACCCAACTATTTAATCCAACAGAAGACAAATAAATCAAACGGCAACAAAGCTCATTAACCATTTCAATTCAACTATCCAATAAAACAATGTTGAACAATTAAAAAGTTGATATTCTAACTCACGTCACCAGACAAACTTCTTTAAAGTACTCGTACGCCTCCTCGACCTACTGGAGGTTGTACCATCCGAAGTAGACGTGTGCTCTGAAGAAATCGTCAGAAGATAAGTACCCGAAATATACTTAATCAACATTACACAATGAACAAATAAATTAAAATTTTACATCGTTTTGACAATATTACACTTGCAAATTTTGGACTTGTTCATTTGATATTGTCAATAATATAATCCTTCACTGTGATATGGAATAATATAATCGTTTTGATAATATTATATTAAGTTGAATAAATCATTATATGGATTAAAGCAATCTGAGCGTATGTGGTATAATCACCTCAGTGAATACTTGATGAAAGAGGGATACAAAAATGATCAAACTTATCCCTACATATTCATGAAGAGATGTGAAAAGCTGTTGATTGTTTGAAAAGGGAATTTGAAATAAAAGATCTCGGAAAGACAAAATTCTGTCTTGATCTGCAAATTGAATATTTGAAGAATGAGATAATTTTACGTCAAGAAACTTATACAAAAAGGTATTGAAAAATTTTTACATGGATAAATCTCATTCATTAAATACTCCAATGATCGTTCGATCTTAGACATGAATAAAGATCTGTTCAGGCCACGTGAAAATAACGGAGAATTACTTAGTCCCGAAGTACCATACCTTAGTGCTTTTGAAGCACTAATGTATCTTACGAGTCATACGCGACCTGACATAGCGTTCGCTGTAAATTTATTGGCAAGATATAACTCTTCGCCGACTCGTCGACGTTGGAATGAAGTTAAACAGATTTTTCGATACCTTCAAGGAACAACAGATATGGGATTGTTCTATTCAAATAAATCAAAGACAGGCTTAATTGGGTATGCAGATGTTGGATTTTTATCTGACCCACATAACATTCGATCACAAACGGGTTATTTATTTACATATGGTGGAACCGCTATTTCATGGCGTTCAGTTAAATAAAGTTTAACCGTCACTTCGTATAATAACGCTGAAATATTAGCTATTCATAAAGCTAGCTGAGAATGTGTTTGGTTGCGATCGATAATAAAATACATACCACAAACATGTGGGTTATTCTCAGAAAAGTTACTTTCGACGATCTTATATGAAGATAATACGGCATGCATCGCTCAATTAAAGGAAGGGTACATCAAAGGCGATAGAACCAAACATATATCGCCCAACTTCTTCTATACACATGACCTTCAGAAGACCGGTGAAATTGACGTACAATAAGTTCGATCAAGCGACAACCTTACAGATTTATTCACTCAAGCAGTTCCTCCAAGGACGTTTGAAAAGTTTGTTTGTTTATTTGGACTTCGAAGGATCAAAGATCTCGAGTGATGTCTACATCAGGGGGATAATATACGCTGCAATCTTTTTTCCTTCACTAGGTTTTTTTCCCATTGGGTTTTTCTTAGTAAAGTTTTTTAACGAGACATCTAATATCTATTATTTAAATAGGCATCTAAGGGGGAGTGTTATGAATGCATGGTATGGATGCCCATATCCATATTAATTTTATTAGGTCTAGTCATTGCAAATACACTAAGAAAATATATATATATATATATATATATATATATATATATATATATATATATTGTTAAGGAATTCAGAACCCATAGCGTAAATAGTTTCGGTGACCAAAACTTAAAACAATCGCCCGATAGTCTAAGGAACTGGCAGAGCACCTGATCAAGAACGCTTAAGGAACCAGAAACCAGTTCTCAAGTCAGGCACCCGATGTTCAAGGCTGTGGCGACTGGTGATTTATACTTAAGAGTCAGGAACTCAACATCAGACCAGGAGCCAGAAGCCAAATTCAAATATGCATCGATTAAGGAGAACAATGCAGTACAAATGCATTTAAGTCAAGGCTGCGACCAAAGAGACGTTGGCCTGATATATACCCATTTTGGTGAAAGGCGCAGTCTGCAGAGAACCTGAACCAGGTTCTGAAACCAGCCTATTTCAGGAAACGACATTTAATAATGTCTGGAAGCTGGTCAGAGTCTTCACACAACGACTCAATCCCGAACAAGTATAAATACCAAGAGCGTGAAGACTCAACACAACTTTTGAACGATCAACAACACAACTCGCACACAAAAACCAAACTCAGAAGTTCTCTCTCAACTGTTCATCAAGAGCGATTAGAAAGTTTGAGAGATTTGTACTCAACGGACTTTAAAAAGCTGTTGAAGTTTTAGGTGGATTGTTTGTATACAACTGCATGTGTAGCATTAGCTTTGGTAAGTTACTGTTAGTGAGTAGAGTGCTCCTTGTAACGTATAAAACCAGTTGCTAGTGATATCCTTCCTTGAGGGGAAGAAGGGGAGACGTAGGAGACTTTGCTCCGAACTTCCAGAAACAATTCCGCGCACTCAAATCAACAAACATTGCAACTTACAAACCAGTTACCACTCACTAGTCACACCAGAAACCGCACAAACCGAAAAATAAGCCAGTGTTTATTCACCCCCCTCTAAACACCTTAACCGATCCTATCAAGTGGTATCAGAGCAGGAACCATGAGTGCATCAAACAAGCTTCCGATGTTCAACCAGGAAAACTTCCTTGAATGGAAGATCCGAATAGAAACCCATCTAACAGCGCACGATGAAGACATGTGGGACATTATTGTCTCGGGGCCTCCCAAGCTTACACAGATTAATATAGCCCATGCAGCAGACCAGTCCCTGCCTCAAACGATTCCAAAACCAAGGAGTGACTGGACTCCTGCCGAGAAGGAGCTGATGAACTTGGACAGCGTGGCCAAGGACATCATATTCAAGACCCTGGACCTTGAAATGTTTAGACATGTGATGCTGTGCAAAACGGCCAGTGAAGTCTGGACAACATTGTGCCAGATCTGTGAAGGAAACGACTCCACCAGAGAAAATAAGCTCGTCGTGGCCGTTCAGAAGTATGATACTATCAAGATGAAGGCCGGAGAAACAATGGCTGAGTTTGAAAAACGATTTTACAGAATCATCAGCGACTTGACTGCTCTTGGCAGAACCATGAACAAAAGAGACGTCGCAATAAAGGTCATGAAGGCACTGCCCAGAGAGTGGGACGTGAAGACAATGGCCATGCGAGAGTCTAAGGACCTTAACCAGATGCAGCTACACAATCTCTTCGCCGATCTCAAGGCATACGAGTTTGAACTCCAGACGCGTATGGAAGAAGTCGTCGTTGAGCAACCGGTTAAGGCACTGGTAGCACCCGAAGCTCCTGCAGCAAAAACGGCTGAGGAACTTTGTGGAGAGACCATGTCTCTCTTCGTCAAGAAATTCGAAAGATTCATGAGAACAGATCAGAATCTTCGAATTGGTAAGAAAACATCCCTCGATGCTAACGAATCTGATGTTTCCTGTTTTAACTGTGGCAGGAAGGAACATTTTTGCATCGGAGTGCAGACAACCCAAAAAGGGTAAAGGGAAAGAAGTAAAAAAGTACAAGAAAAAGGGCTACAAGGTACTGGTGGCTGACAGCAGAACCACATGGGCGGATTCCGACTCAGAAGCAAACACTTCTGATGAGTCAGATAACGATGATGGAGAAATCAAGTGTCTGATGACAGATAGGTCAGAAGATGAGGTAACTGATATGTTCTCACCTGACCTTACTAAAGAAGAATTATTAATTGCTCTTAGTGATATGGCTGCTGAGTACAAGCAGTTCATCCTGAAAATTAAGAAACTTGAGCTTAAGGGTACCCAGGAAGCTCAAGAAGAAAGTAGACTGCCCGATGAAGTAACTGAGGAAATCAGACTACTTCGGGCCGAAAATGAAACTTTAAAAAGAGCAACCGAAGAAAGAGTAGCAGAAAATGCTAGGATGAGTGCAACCATCCAGTCATGGACTGATTCCTCTAGAAAGATTGATTGTCTTCAAAAGATTATGAGGTACGAGAAAAATAGATCAGGACTAGGCTTTGAGAATCAGTCACTAGTCTTAGCAGCCAAACCCGATAAATCCAATAGCATCCAATTCATCCCTTCTAGCATTCTCACACTAGCTCCTGATAAGGTAGCAGAAAAGAGAATAATGCCTATAAGAAAATTCCCTGATCCAGCTCGACCAATTCTTAGGCAGCCTAATCGGAAAGGCATAGGATTCTCAGAAAGAGCAGAATCTTCTAGAGCTAGAGAACGTAGGAACCCAGGGACTACATCTAGGAGACCCTACCTAAAACATAGGAACTGGAACGGTGACTCGACCAATAAAAGTTTCTACGACCCCAACCCTAGAAATAATAAGGGCTTAAGAAATAGAAACATGAACCAATTCTCTAAGTTTTTGATAGATCCTAGAACCGGAAGAACTGTTCGGATTCTCCAGATCTGGGTACCAAAGAATCTAATTCACCCGGGACCCAAGTAAATTTGGGTACCTAAAAATGTATATATATACTTTTCTTGCAGGTATACAATAAGGAGCTAAACCAGTCAGAGTGGTATCTGGACAGCGGTTGCTGCCAACATATGACTGGGAATCATAAGCTGCTCAGGAACCTGAAGCAGCACACCGGACGTACCATCACCTTTGGTGATAACGGTAAAGGTAAAACAATAGGGAAGGGAGTGATTACTCACGGTAACCTTACCCTAAAGAATGTGCATCTGGTACAGAATTTGCACTACAATTTAATCAGTGTCAGTCAACTCTGTGAAAATAACTTTAACGTATCCTTTGAAAAGAATAAATGTTGTGTTGAAGATTTCTCTGGTCAAACTGTCCTAACCGGAATCAGAATCGGAGGAACCTATAAGGTGCATTGGGAAGACCAATCGGTACCTTTACCAACGTGTCTTCTGGCCAAAGATTCTAGATGATGGTTATGTCATAAGCGTTTAAACCATTTAAATTTTAAAACAATTTCAGTACTCTTGAAAAATGATCTGGTCAAAGGTTTGCCAAAAATAAACTTTTCAAAAGACAAACTTTGTACCGCATGTCAACTAGGAAAACAGATCAGATCAACCTTTAAAAACAAAGGGTGTACTGGGTCCAACCGGTCCCTGGACTTACTGCATATGGATCTTTTCGTACCCATATCGGTAACCAGTTTAGGGGGAACCAGGTACACTCTAGTTGTTATAGATGATTTTTCTAGGTACACATGGGTCATATTTTTAAAATCAAAGGATCAAACGTCTTTAAACCTAATAAAGCTTTTTAAAAGGATTCAGAACGAACGGAGTGAGAAAATAAATATAATCCGTAGTGACCGGAGTACTGAATTCATTAACCATGTGCTAACCGAATTTCTTGAGAACCATGGCATACGTCGTGAGTTATCTGCCGCCAGGACACCACAACAGAATGGTCTAGCCGAAAGAAGAAACCGGACGCTTAAAGAAGCTGCCAGAACCATGCTAGCTGATGCAGATATTTCTCAGAAATTCTGGGCTGAAGCAATCAACACGGCTTGCTACACACAGAACCGATCCATGATCTGCAAAATGCAAGGAAAGACTCCATATGAAGTTTGGACCGGGAATATCCCCTCAGTCGGGTACTTCAAGACATTTGGGAGCAGATGCTTCATTCACAACAATGGGAAGTATCATCTCTCAGCTTTCGATGCAAGGGCTGAAAAGGAGTTCTTTCTGGGATATTCAGATGTGAGCAAGGCCTATCGAGTGTTCAACTGCAGGACGCTGTCAGTTGAAGAATCAGCTCACGTGGTGTTTGAAGAATCAGCCATGGAAGATCAGACGCCCAAAAATATCAACCGACTAAGCAATCAGCTCGAAGAAACAAATCTAAATGACTCCAGTGATGAGGAGCTCCCAGCTGAAAACAGTCGGGAGAAGATCAGTGAAGAACCAGATAATGAGTTACTGGATATACCAGTCGAAGAAACTGGGTGTCAAACAGAAGTTGCTGAGATTCCAGTTGAACCAGTAACTACAGAGGATACTGGATATGTAGGGAGCAACTCAAATGATCAGGGAACTGCTGAAGGGTCTGAACCAAATCAGGTAACTCCCTATCAAGATGAAAGTGCATCAGCTGAGGGGGAACACATAAAATGGAATAGAACCAAGCTGAATCATCATCGACAGCTGATTATTGGAGAAGCAGACGCTCCAATGAAGACTAGAAGGCAGTCAATGCAGAATCTCTTCAGCTATGCCTTCATCTCTCAAGTCCAACCAACCAAGGTTGAAGAAGCATTGAAGGATAGCCACTGGATTGACGCAATGCAAGAAGAGCTCAACCAGTTTGAGAGAAATGAAGTCTGGTACCTGGTCCCAAGACCTAATCAAACGGTTATTGGAACCAAATGGGTATTCAAGAACAAGGCTAATGAAGAGGGACTGGTAGTAAGGAACAAAGCTCGGCTCAGGGGTACCGACAAGAAGAATGAATAGACTACGACGAGACTTTTGCACCAGTTGCTCGACTCGAAGCGATCAGAATCTTCTTAGCCTATGCTGCTTCAAAAGACATCAAGGTGTATCAAATGGATGTCAAGAGTGCTTTTCTTAATGGACTCTTGACTGAAGAAGTGTATGTCGCACAACCACCTGGGTTCGAGAATCACGAATTTTCGAACCATGTCTACAGACTAAAGAAGGCTCTATATGGTCTGATGCAGGCGCCAAGAGCTTGGTATGACACCTTGACTAAGTTCCTGACTGGTCACGAATTTGAAGTAGGAACCATAGACAAGACATTGTTCCGGTACATGAAGAAGGAACATTTACTGATTGTCCAGATCTATGTCGATGACATTATCTTCGGCTCGACAAATCAGAAACTCTGTGATAAGTTCGCAAAATTGATGAAGGACAAGTTCGAGATGAGCATGATGGGGGAACTAACTTTCTTTCTAGGACTTCAAGTCAGACAGTCGGAATCAGGAACATTCATCAATCAAAGCAAATACGCTAAGGACCTTCTGAGCCGATTCGGGATGGATAAATGCTCAGAAGCAACTACTCCGATGAGTGCGTCGATAAAGTTGGACAAGGATGAAGATGGGCCACGAATAGATGTAACCAAGTATAGGGGACTGATAGGGTCACTGCTGTATCTTACAACTAGTCGACCAGACATCATGTATAGTGTATGTCTATGTGCCTGGTTCCAGGCAGATCCTAGATTGAGCCACTACACTGCAGCAAAAAGAATCCTCAAGTATATCAAAGGAACCACAAATGTTGGATTGTGGTACCCGAAGGATTCAAGTCTGTCTCTCAGAGGATATACCGATGCTGATTACGCTGGATGCAAAATTGATCGAAGAAGCACCAGTGGTACCTGCCAGTTTCTTGGCGACCGACTGATCTCTTGGTTCAGTAAGAAGCAGACTTCGATTGCAACTTCAACAGCAGAAGCTGAGTATCTGGCCGCAGGCAGTTGCTGCTCTCAAATCCTATGGATTCAGCATCAACTAAAGGACTATGGGATAACCAAGACGGAGACTTCCATCTACTGCGATAATACGAGTGCCATAGCCATTTCCCAGAACCCAGTGCTTCACTCCAAGACCAAGCACATCGAGATCAGTCATCACTTCATCAGGGACCATGTGCTCAATAAGGATATCAGACTAGCTCGATCAGCAGATCCTTCAGTGTCATCGGAACCTGATCGGACTGAGCGAGTCAACGAAGTCCAAATGCAACCGATCAGGTCCCCTCATGCAGCGGAAGCTTCCGGGATTTTTAAGGACCCGGAACCCGTCTTGTCCATTCAGTCCCAACCACCGCATCTTCCAGAACCAGTTGAGATGGCGAGCAGTCCACACTTCGAAGAACAAGCTTCTTCAGGGACCTCCAAAGACTTAGTGTCTGCTCCATCATCTCCAGTTTTGGCTCCTGGTCCTGTCTTCCAGTTTTCTGCTACGCCACTGATGCTAACGGCACCAGAACCTAAGCCGGTACCCTGCCCCACGCCTATTGCCACTCTACCTTTTGAAGAAGTGGCGAAAAGTCTCCGACCCAGTGACTCGTCCTCTCCCCAAGGTTCTGTCACCATGACCCAGCGCCGCATTGAAGACTTCATGGTCACTCAGACCATGACAGACTCTAAGGTCAGGACCCTTGAGATACTGGCCAAGATTGCGCGGACCAAATCGAAAAAGGTTTATGCTGAGCAAGTCGTCACACGCACCGAATTCAAGAAATGGTGCGACAAACTCAGTGAAGATCAGAACCTTCTTCGCACTGACTTGAGGGGTGTTGAAGACAAGATCCGGGAGGACCTGACGGTGGTCAAAGCTTAACTAGCAGTGATAGTTGAGCACCTAGAATCATCAGGAGCCTCCGGTGCTGCCAAAAAGGGGGAAAGTGGGAAAGGAAAGCAGCAGCAGCCATCAAGACAAGCCTCAGTGCCTGATCCGAGCCCGACTCAGAGACCGAATCAAATGTCCACTATCCGGTATGCACCAGAAGATCAAGATCGACAACAGCAAGAAGCTGCTCTGCTACCGGATGATATCTTGCAAAAAATGGACTCTTCGATTCGATCGGGCAAGGAGCTTCTGCCTTTGGAACGCATCTACAATCCTCAGTCCTTAAGGACGATAGCATGCTACCTAACTGGACAACAGCTTCAGGAGCTTACTTGGTTGCATGACAAAAAGATGCAGACGCTGTCAACTGCGAAGGCTCAGGCAGAGCTGAAGAAGCTGGAGAAGAAGAAAGACGACAAGGGACGATCAAGGAAGAAATAGATTAGTTCTTTACATATCTCATGTAATAGACTAGTCTGTAACTTCCTTGATAAATGAAAAGAAACCTTTCTTCCAGTTATAAGTATTTAAGTTTTGGCAGTCACCAAAAAGGGGGAAACTGTTAAGGAATTCAGAACCCATAGCGTAAATGGTTTCGGTGACCAAAACTTAAAACAAGCACCCGATAGTCTAAGGAACCGGCAGAGCACCTGATCAAGAACGCTTAAGGAACCAGAAACCAGTTCTCAAGTCAGGCACCCGATGTTCAAGGCTGTGGCCACTGGTGATTTACACTTAAGAGTCAGGAACTCAACATCAGACCAGGAGCCAGAAACCAAATTCAAATATGTATCGATTAAGGAGAACAATGCAGTACAAATGCATTTAAGTCAATGCTGCGACCAAAGAGACGTTGGCCTGATATATACCCATTTTGGTGAAAGGCGCAGTCTGCAGAGAACCTGAACCAGGTTCTGAAACCAGCCTATTTCAGGAAACGACATTTAATAATGTCTGGAAGCTGGTCAGAGTCTTCACACAACGGCTCAATCCCGAACAAATATAAATACCAAGAGCGTGAAGACTCAACACAACTTTTGAACGATCAACAACACAACTCGCACACAAAAACCAAACTCAGAAGTTCTCTCTCAACTGTTCATCAAGAGCGATTAGAAAGTTTGAGAGATTTGTACTCAACGGACTTTAAAAAGCTGTTGAAGTTTTAGGTGGATTATTTGTATACAACTGCCTGTGTAGCATTAGCTTTGGTAAGTTACTGTTAGTGAGTAGAGTGCTCCTTGTAACGTGTAAAACCAGTTGCTAGTGATATCATTCCTTGAGGGGAAGAGGGGAGACGTAGGGGACTTTGCTCCGAACTTTCAGAAACAATTCCGCGCACTCAAATCAACAAACACTGCAACTTACAAACCAGTTACCACTCACCAGTCACACCAAAAACCGCACAAACCGAAAAATAAGCCAGTGTTTATTCACCCCCCTCTAAACACCTTAACCGATCCTATCATATATATATATAGGTTTGTTTCCTGTCTATACTTGTTCTTTTATTTATATTATTAAACTATTGTTAATAATACTTAATATAATAATAAAAGATTTATATATATAAAATAAATATTTTATAATAGTGCATAAATTTAATACTATGACAAGTTAGTTTTCCATATATGCTGAGCATCGCAATAAATTAACTGCTAAAGAAATTAATGAGGGAATTCCAGAACAAGTAAAATTAGTTGTCCCAAAGCTGGGAACCCAAAATAAGAAACTGTTCACTTTTTCTTATTTTAGTGTTTGACAAATGGTGTTTGTTGTATCTTTATAATAAAATAAAATAGGGGGAGAGAGAGAGAGAGATAGAGGAAAAGGAGAGAGTGAGAATTTTTACACATTTCAGGGAGTGTACGTGATACAATTGTTTTTTATTTCATGTTTCACACATTTGCTCTTCCCAATTTTTTAATTGATGATTTTGATATGTATAAGAATGACTGATTGATGATTTCTTGGCAAGGTTTGTGCTCACCGTTTGTCTAACTGTGCGGTGCAACTCCGATACGCTCTGAGAATCAGGCGTGGGTTTTTTTTTAATCTAACCCTAATTTGTTAGGGTTCTGTTACTGTTGTCAATTTGTTGTTTTGTACTTAATTTTTTATTTTAGTGAGTTCGTTCGTTCGATTGAAGTAGTATTCACTGGAGCTGCGGACCTAGGAAGAGCTCTTTTTATGCGTCGTATTTTTTGTTGCGTTCTGCTAAGAATCACACCTTCGGTGAATTAATTGCTTTTTTATGGAAATGTAAATTAATATGAAGTTGCAGGCTTGAGCCTCTTGTTCTTATCAGCATTGGTTTGCTCTCTTGGACCTTGGCATGCATGGATAATAGGGGAAAAAATAGTAATTTACAATAAATTGCCGATCATTTCTGTTTTCAATATGATGTTTTTGAAATTTTCGTTTTTAACAACTTACCTATTTCACTGAATTTTCCTTCCAACCAATATTGTTTGTTGATTGTTTTATATTTGCTTCCCAGGTTACTTGGTTTATGACGTGGGAACATAAAGATGCAGGGGCAAGTGGTTAAAGGAACTAGTGATTTCGTTAATGATGTGGTGAGATAAATGTTCGGGTAACTGCATTTATTTCTGGTTCTTTGATCGTTATCTCTAGTATGTCATGCTTGCAGTCTTTGTCAATATACTAGTTAAAATTGATGGAATATATTCTTGAAAAATGATATTAAATACCAGGAATTCAAGACATGGTATCCATGCCTAATAAGTTTTCAGTCTTCTTGGGTTGGGAAATGGAGTGGACTTCTTAATTCGTTCTACTTTTTTATACACAGGCAAATGATCTTGGGAGATGGTGGATGATGATATGAAGCAATTTTCTGTTTCAGCTTTTAAATTTAAATGTGATGTGTGTATTTGTCCTGTATTGGTTTGGTTGTAGAGATAAATACAGTCAATATGTAAAGTTAACATTGTATTAGAATGAATAACATTTGTGCGATGCGATGAGCACCAAGCTTATCTTATCCAAAAATTAACATTGGGATGCTTTTGAATCGTTCTGTGATAAATTAATCTGAAAGTTAAGGTCAAAATGTCCTTAAATGGGACAAAGGCCTTGATTTCTTTGGAATTTTGTTGAGATTGGTATCTTGGAATTAGATGGAGATTATTATTTTCTTGTAATTTGTCACTTCACTTCTGGCTCCCTCAACATGTTTCAGTGTGGCTTTTTGTCTATATCTAATCTTCTGACAATTCTTATCTGCTATGGGAAGAAAGTGACCTTATGAAACTTCTTTAGGTGAATTGAGAATAACATTATTTGTTTCATAGTTCCACTTGCTTTGTAGGTTTCTGTAGGTGAATTGAGAATAGCAGTAGTTTTTGACTTGTTCCAATTGCTTTGTAGTTTTCCTGAATCCTGAAACGTGAAAAAGCTTAAAATATATTTGTTCATTATCCAAGTTTAAAGGTCAATATGAACATGTGCGTCATTAATCCCATTTTTGTAATTTCTCCTTCAGTATCTCAGATAACAGTTTATTGGTTATCTTTATAAATACTCATGTTTTGTTCATCACCTTTTAATCATGATATGTTGATTGGTTAGGTTACTTCGCAATCTGACAAGAGTTTCAGTGGTTTGAATAGAACTCAAAAGGTTGATCAAAGAGGAAGATGCGGTACATGTACTGTGTGCTCTGCTCCTTGTTCGTCCTGCTTTCACGTTGATAAGTTGCCGGTGAAATCAAATGATGAATCCTCTGTGGAAGCCTTTGCTGACAACATTGTAGTTTCCGAGCACAGACGATATGAGCAAATGAGTGAAGTCAGCACTGTCGAAGGTTCCTTTTCAGAACATTCAACAGGCAAGAAATCCCCGAATGCATATGAAGCATTTGCATCAAATGATAATGTGGTGCATTTGAAGCATGGAGTTTCAAAAGCTCACAATGATTGTTTATCATGTGTGAGTGGAACTGACGAACTTGCATCCACTAAGGATGAACTTCAGGATAGTCTGATAAAATACAACAAAAAATGCGAATCAGATTTAGATTCCCACAGCCAGGTAACTCCTGATGACCCATTAGCTGACCTATCTTTACTAGTGGAATGTCCTCTATAAAAAGCACTGATGATGCCTCTGTCTTGTTCAAGGAATCTTTACTCTGCTCGAAGGGAGATCAAAAAGATGATAAGCCTTCTGATACAATGTATAAACTGTATGATAGTTTAACCAAGAAGTTGACTTCAGTACTGAATCGAGAAGCAGAAAATGGTGCTGTTTGTGGAGATATTGATTTGTCGGCAACAAACTCCATTAAAAAGAATGAAGATATGGTTGTGGAAATTCCTCCAGCGGATGAGGCTGAGGACTCAGGCATGATGGAGCTAGACGTAAGATTGTACTCCTTGACCTCAGATAAAATTAAATTATATCCTATTTTACAAAAGTTGATGCCAGTAGGTTGTAATGACTGTTACTTTTCTAATTGCGAACTCTCAACTGAATTTCATATTTCACCCTGCAAAAATTTCCAAGTATGTCTCTTTTGCGATATTTGGCACTAAAATCCTTATTTGTCAAATTTTTTGGACGATGAATTTTCAGATGTTTTACAGATTGACCACTAAATGAAATTCTAACGCGATGTGTACTCTTTTTTGTTAATGAAACTTCATTAACATAGATTGTTTTCGTTTATGAAACTTCATATTCAACTATGGGATTAAACATAGATTTTTTCCGTTTATGAAACTTCATCATGCTTGAGCAAATCGTGCACAAATAATTCATACCGGAAGCTAGTTAATTCTCTTTTTTGTTGGAAAAGGTCAACATATGTGACATCTGTGGCGATGCTGGAAAAGAACATTTACTTGCTGTCTGCCGTCGTTGTAATGATGGGGCAGAGCACATGTAAGCCTTAAAATTTCACTTACAAATTTGCCAATATTTATTGTTTTGCATTTTTATGCGATTGCTATTACAGTGCCAATCTTGTATTGATCCTATCTCAGTTATTGTATGCGAGTAAAGATGGATAGAGTCCCCGAAGGTGAATGGATTTGCGAAGAATGCAATTCTATGGTTGAGAAGGATAATAAGGGGCAGGCTAAACCTCAGAAGTTAAATTACAATGAGAAAGCCAACTTCTCTAATCAAGCAAGCAGTGAACAAGCAAATGGTTCTGATTTTGTTAGAAACAGAGCAAAGGGTGAGATGAGAAGTACTGGTAAAAGACGTAGAGATGATACTGATGCGGAAGTTTCCTCTGTAGTTCACAAACCAGCCACTATGCAGACAATAGGTTCACCAAAGACTTCCAATCTTGTCACAAGATCCCCATCTTCTCTTGATAGTTCTTTAAAGAACCAAGATAAATGCAAATTGAAGTCTTTTCACCTTGCGTCTTCTAACGCTGCCCTGGTTAACGATGTTCCTAAGTCTGCAAACTCTTATTCAGATCTACGGACAAGCGGTTTTCGAGGTTAATGTTTTGTCCATGTGTTTAGGTTGTGGTTTGTCAGACTTCATATGTTAATTGGCTTTAGTGAAAGTCTAGTTTCCAAATCCGAGGTTGTCAAATTATAACTTGTTCTCCACAGGTACTTTCTCAAAGTCGATGTCATTTAATTCGTTGGCTTCAAATCCAAAGGTCAAGCATGTTGATCAAGTTGTTCTCCAAAGGCAAAAATCAGCTATGGAACAAGTCTTCTTTCATCCTAAGAAGGATGGTGTCACAAGGTTGATTGGAAAGTCAATGTCAGTGAAATCGCCGATTTCCACTCGCTCTGAATCAGAAACAAAGATTTTATCTCACATACAGGACAGTAGGAACATAAAAGGCAGGATCTCAATTGAACGGCAGCGTTCTTTCATAGGTGAACAATCACTACCTAATTCAATTGTGGGTAGTTCTAAAAATGTTACATCAAGAATTGAAAAACAAGCACAAGTACGGGGAGAACCATGCACGCCTTTGGCCATCATTAACCAACGTGAAAAGAAGTATGTATCTATAGATAGTAAATCGGTTGCAATGCCCAGACCATCCACTATTGCAGATCGAAGGAGGATAATATCATCAAGTTCTTTAGGTATGTATGTATGTCTGTATGTATGTATGTATGTATGTATGGTGGCATGTTGTGTTTTAATCTAAACATCTGCTACGCTTTTATTTTTCTATTTCAGTTTATCCAGATTTGTTCTTTTGTTTGCCAGGTGAATTTAAGAGGCCATTGGTAAGCACCATTGGATGTCATAACATTGGACAAAAATCCAGCCCTAAGGAGGATATCTCTTCATTCCCTGTCACTGAACGACAACACACTATAGCTAATGATGGTGAGACAGTGAAAGAACATCTTGTAAGCCGTTTTCAGCCATCCTCCATAAGATCATCCAGAGATGAACCGAAAAAGCTTGGAATAGATCAAACTAATGGTGGTTCATATGCATCAAGTGTGGGTGCTGATGTAGTTTCACATCAAGCTCGTATATCTTTGTCTACTGGAAAAGGATCATATTCTGTTATCGTGCATCCCGAGGAAGCCAAATCATCTCACAATATGACTGCTTACTCTCTTAAACAAGAAACAATCAGTGACATGATGGAGTCCTCATTTGCAAATTCAAAGGGTTTTGTTTCTGGACGAGATGGTGTTGAGCGTCTTCCTTCCCTTAGAGATGAGGATAACAATGTTTCTACAACAAAACCTTCATTTGTAAATTCTGCAGCTATCCCCGAGCATGAATATATATGGCAGTATGTGCTTCTCCTTATGACTAGTTTTGTAGTTTTTTTGTTGCTAATTAACATTGGTAGTAAGTTGGGTTACTTCGTCTATGCAGAGGAAGTTTTGAGATTAATCAAAGTGGCAGATGTTTTGAACTTTGGGATGGAATCCAAGCTCATTTTTCTACAGGAGCATCGCCAATGGTTGTTAATGCAGCAAAGAAATTTGAAAGGAGGATTACCCTCCATGAAGTGCCTCGCTTAACCACGTGGCCCGTACAGTTTCAGGAACATGGTGCTAAAAAAGATGATATAGCTCTTTTCTTCTTTGCTAAAGATATTGAGAGGCAATTTCTATTTTCTTTTCAGCTTTCGTGTCATAGTATTGTCCTTTGGATTTACTGATCACCTAACTTATGTTCGATTTTGCAGCTACAACAATAATTATAAAATTCTAGTGGACAAGATGATGACAAACGACCTTGCTCTAAAAGGAAATTTAAATGGTGTAGAACTCCTAATATTTCCTTCCAGTCAACTCCCTGATAATATGAAGCGTAAGTAACTAATGGTTCTTGCACTTTTGTCAGGTTCTCTTTACCCTTTCTGAGATATTTTCAGTGGTTACATTAATAGTTGACGAGTTTACTTTCACGTCATTAACATTTCCCAGCACAAAATTGGTGCAATCATGTTTGATGGACTTGGATTGGCTCGTAAACCTATGTCTTAAATTATATGTATGTAGAATTCTAGATTCGTGGTCATGGAATGATATATAATTTTATTATAAAAAAGCGTAAATTCTTTCACATGCAGGATGGAATATGTTTTTCTACATTTGGGGTGTGTTTAGAGGAAAGAAGGACTCTTGCGCAGTAAACATTTCAAACTCCTTAAATCAATCTAATGCTTCACAAGATATTCCCCGAAAGAACAGGGGCAGTTACGTGGTATAAGTCTGTTCCCTCCACAGTTTTGTTTAATTATTCTTAATTAGTTCTGTTGAAGTACGTGCTCTATTGAGACTTCTGTGGAGATCTCATTTCACTAATCATTCTTCAATCGCACTGTCTTATGTGCAATTTTGTATACCAAATTGTGCGTTATTTTCATATATATTTCCTTCTTTTTGGTATCCGTTTATAGATAAATTTTCATTTGATTTGAATATTCTGCTGACTCGTTTTTGGCCCGTCAATAATGAATGCATCATTATATTATGATTTCACTCAGGAACAAGGTTTAAGCTCCAGTTGTGGACCTGCCGTTCAAGATATGAAAAGTTGCTTAGGTTGGAAAATGGAGAAGCTACCAATGGATATTCCATTTAATAGCAGGAGGCAACAGTCATCACATGCTGATAAATCTGCAGCGTCTAAAGGAGAAGTTTCAGGTAACATAACTGTTCTGGCAAGAGTTTCAATGAAGATCAATTAAGCATTGTAATAAAGATTGTCTTGTCATAAAGACGATGTTACAGTTATGCGGTGGGGGAAGGAATTTAAATACCCAGCCAACGGCAATGATCTATGTGAAGCTCTTGAAACTGTAAGTAGATACTAATTCTCATTTACTCTAATGTAATTTGGTCTACATATCTCATATATAAGAATTATGTTGGATGACTATTTTGGTAGCAGATGAGTCCTGCACGTTCAGAATCAGAGAAAAATCGGAAAGCCACTTGTTTACTCTCACTAGAAACAAAAACTGTTGAGGGTGGTGGTAGTGGTAGTACTACACATATGGTTGGTTGACACATCCTAAGGTAGGTTAATGCTAAGTCGCCTTGCTTTATGGCCAGGCCTAAAAGCAAGACAATATTGTCCAGTTATATATAGACATACATATATTTTGACTGAAATCATTATTAGATATCATGTCCCCTGACCTGTGAGTTTGTTTGTTTGTTTGTTTGTTCTATGGAATTGATATAATCATCTATAGATAGATATGAATGATAGAACAGGACAGTTTAAGCAGCTCTTCAGTTCAGTTTTCAATTGGCATTATCTGTATATATTGTAGATGATACAAGCATGCGTGCGTCTGATTGCTGATACATATATATATATATATATATATAATATATATATATAGTGGCATGGTTGTAGCTCAAGTTGTCCCAATGACATGATGAAAGGGCCAGGGAGAGTTACACTGAAAACTATGTTATTCTATTGTTGTAGAGAATGACGTGTCCGTATAATTTTTAAATATTAAAATATATGTCCAATGTAATAAAGATTATTAATGATGTGTATATTACCAATTCAACAAAAACCAAATAGGAAACACATTTCTGATTCATTCATCCTCTCCTCGATATGGCACAAAGCCAGAGTGTGATATACCTTTTCTTACAAGGGGAAGACAAAAGAAAATGAAAGCAAGCAAAGCCATTTTTGTTGGTGTTTTCTTTGACAAATAATATCTGGCTTGGCATGAGCTTAGCCTAACAATGGCCCATCTTCACCATTAAGCCAACTAACAGCTGAGTTTTATTTCGACTTGGATAGGAAAAAGATACACAGCCAAATCATCACATTCATTCATTCATTCATTCATACAACAACACAATACATGCAATGCAATAGCAAGCACAAATATTTGAGAATAATTTTCCTTTCCTATCCTCCTATCTTAGCTAGGAAGTTAATTGGGAAGATTCAAGAAACGCCCTTATGTGATCCAAGAAGGTCATGTTCTGCGGCCTATCTTTTCTCCTCACATAACCCTTTGCAACTTTCTCAGTATAACACTCATACCCTTCCCGCCCGCTTCTCTCCCACATCGCCTCCGCATAATTCCTATGCCCATAGTAAGCCTCAGCAAGCACAAACCTATCTTCGTCTTCATCATCATCATCATCAGACTTCACCAATTCTATGGGCAACCTCTCGTAGTGCCCTTTCGTCACGCCCTCCAGTTCGTCCATGTCCTTCAGGGCGGTGGCCGAGACGGCGTACAGCTCCCCCATCACGCGGCTCCCGCGGGCCGGGAGGTTGAGGAGGAAGGGGACACGGTACGGCCCGCAGACAAGGGGGAGCCGCTGGCGCGTGCGGTATCGGCCAAGGAAGGTCGCGTGGCCGGTGGACATCATCCCCTCCAACAGGGCGTGGTTGGAGAAACCCCGCTTCAGAGTGCCGTAGGTGAATATCAGCACCCCGCCTTCCGAACCCATTCCTACCCCCCTTTTTTTTTTCTCGTTATTTTCGATGCAATTTGATGTGGGCGTCGTCGATTGGAGGAGAAATGGAATGGTGATTTGATGTTTTGGAGTTATGGCCATTTTATTAACCACTAGTATTTTTTTTTTTCATGCTCGCGTGCTTTAATATTAAAATTATATTAGTTGATTTTGATTTAAAATATTTAATACAACAAATTATTATTGAAATTTAATTATATATAATTTATAAAAGGGAAAAATTAGTTTATTATAATAAATTTAAAATTAAAATGATAATTAATTAAAAATAGAGGGATAAAATTAGAACTATAAAGTATATATATCAATTTGGACAGTTTAATAAAAGAGTATAGATTATTCCGCATGCGAAAATAAAAAGAAAATGGTGTCCAATGGATTGACATAGTGGTTTGGAGGAGTGGTATTCCAATCCCTAGGTAATAAGTTCGATATTCATGACTATCACGTGGATAAATTTGAGATGAATTTAACCTAAAGATTAGTTTCAATTTGGTAGCGTGTGATGTAGCGAGTGGAATAACGTATAGAAAAAAAGAATAAAAAAACAAAATGTGAAAGCCAATGCTTCAAAAGGAATGAATATTCATGATTGGTCATATATGATGTGGATTGTTTTTAATTATAAAAATAGATAAATGAATTGGGTATATATATTTCAGTTTCTAATAAATTTTTTTTTAAGTAGCTAAACACAGAAAAAAAAAAAAGTTCGACACTATAACTTCTCGAAAAATTTCTGTTCATAGTAACAATAATCTATTCTATTATATAATTTGTGAGACGTCAATTATTATATCACTTTGACAATAAATACTATTTTGCCATTAATCAATTGGTGATTACTATTTGAAAAAGAAAATTAAAATTATATACTATTAATTATTTAAGAATTTTTTAAAAAAATTATTTTAAAGCACAAACATATAACATGCATAAATTACTAGTACCATTAATTGATGTAGTATGTCTAAAAACGGTAAGTTTCGTATTAGGGTATGAACATAGAAGAAGTCAAGGTACTGAAAACAATAAATACATATTTGACTAAATCATAGTTGGAGGTAACTTTTTTTTTGGCCTTGCCTCTTTGTATGGCGGAATAGCTACTTACGGCATTTCATTTTTTTTTTTTTATGTTAGTCTTTGTTATTTGTGTTTTTGTTTGGGTAGGATAACTCCTTCATAGCAAAATGTAAACAAAGATGGTTTGTTAGTGTTATATTTTTTTAAGTGTAAATTAATTCTGATGTGCCAATGAGACATGGTCTAGTGGTTAAGGAAGAGGCCTTAAGGATTTGTAGGTTAGGTCGTGTGATCGAATTCTCCTCCCATAATTCATTCACAATTCATTGAGTAGTCCCATGTGATTTATTTCTCATGACTATCGGGACAGTAAAAAAAAGAAAATTCATTTTGACGCCAACCTCTCCCCTTGACCTTGCGTTATTATTTTATTATTATGATTTGATCTGATGGGGTAGTCAAAGTTCACGTGAGATTCCTTCCTCATATTATGATAATATATGCTAATTTTTTTATGCACTTCTTCAACTTGTCATTTGTCTTCGTTATCATTTGAACTAATCTTTTTAGCTCATCTTCTTAACTATTATTTTATTCTTTCAAAGGAAAACTAGACTTAAATCCTACTCAATATAAAAAACGAGGCCTTTTTTTTTCTCTTAAGTGCCCATTTGAAAATTTTCATACACTTAAGTCCTTAATGGACAAAAATAACCTTGAAACAACTCATATTTACATCATTTTGCTCAAATATGACATTTAAAAGAAAAATAAAAATGAAGAAAAAATAGCTTCAAACCCACGAATGACTCAAATGAAATTAATCATCTACAATTCAAATGTTGCAAATGCACTCTTTCTCGCGTCAAAACCTACAAATGACCCAAATCAATCCCACGAACCATTGTTTCCTTTCGCTGCTTAATTTTACCGACTAAGGTTTTGTAGTAGTCGATTACGGCTTTCCAATAGTCATCTATAATTTTCTTTTTTGCCAATTTTTTTATTTAGGAGATTTGATGTGCTAATTTTTATCTATATCGTCGATTGGGGCGTTTCAACACTCAATTAAGGTTTGTTCGATCCTTAAAAATTATCTTTTATATTCTCTATTAATTGGTTCGATTTGATTGTTGTTGATATCTTTGGTGCAACAAGGTAATATAAATTGTTACTATATAGATAGAATTATGGTATCGTAAATCCATTTTTTGGTACCTCATGTGTAAATGTAACTACATTAAATATTTATATAATGCATTTTGATTATCTCGTGTTTTCTTGAATTGTTTGCATTACTGGGTTGAATGGTTTGCAGTAATTTATTTTGACTCTTATATTATTTATTTGACTCGCATGAGACAATTATCCTTCCAACCAAAAATGAACTTCTATCCAATTTATTCATAATCACATTTATTAATGCATCGTTAGTTGTGCAATTATGTACCTGTAATGTAGATAACTTTCGATTGAGATTCCGATCCATCATGTAATCAACAAGAACATCACTAACAAGATCAGTTGCATGTAGACATGGCACGTAGATAAACTTGAACTAAATATTAATTCATGAGTATTAATATGATTAAGTGGATAGATAAAAAAATATAGGGAAATTCCGATTTGTAACCCTGTGTTTAAGGCTTTTCCAGTTGGTGCCCAAAGTTATTTTCGATTCCGGTTGGTACCTCTGTGTTTAAGCCTTTTCCAGTTGGTGCCCAAAGTATTTTTCAATTCCGGTTGGTACCCTTGTGTTTAAGCCTTTTCTAGTTTGTGCCCAAAGTATTTTTAAATTCCGGTTGGTAACCCTAAGTTATGAAAAAACATAACCCCGCGATTTTAAAAGACTAAAAAATGATATCTTTAGGTATATGCATGTTAGTTGATAACGGAATTCTAGAAAACATAAAAAACGGTTCATATACCTAAAGATATTATTTTTCAGTGGATTCCAAAAATCATTAACAAATATGATGTGATGGTCATAAATCCCTTTTTTGAGTACCTATTGACCACATGTCCGTAGCAACTCTCTATTTTTTTCGAATAGCGTCATCATTTTCGATCTTATATTCATAAGTCTTCACAATCACTTTTCACGATATTTCGAGAAACTACTTTGAATAAAGGTTAGAGAGAAGCTTCAAACCTTCAAAATCCATGATGGTCAAGCATGTTCAACGGATACTAGTGTAATATAATCATTGTAGCCAACTTTTTTTTGCAAATTCTTCATCAAAGTGTAAGTTCCAATAGAAACTTTTTCTTTACTATTTATCGTAGACTTCAAATACATTTGCTTTATGTCTTTAGTTATTCTGAAAGGACATATCTTCAAATGATCATGCAAATGTGTAGTCCCATTCTTCGTTTATCCTCCAAGATGTTTCTTGCAATAGCTGTATATTGTCTTTCATTTATTTCCTATCTTCTGTCTCTTGTAATGGTTTCACGCCTCTGATTTTAGCGTTCTCTTATTACCCTTTCATCCGTACATTGATTTAAATTGGTAGGGGAAGGAGAATCGTCTTTATCAATTCCAGGTTAAGAACTTTGTATCGACAAAGAACTGAATGTATTATCATCGATAGGAACGTATGAAGATATCATCTTTCACCTATGATTACTGGAAATAATAATTTGAACATATTACTATTTCGAGCAATGTGTAAACCACAACAATGAAATAATAATTTGAATTGATTTAGCGTTCTCTTATTACCCTTTCATCCGTACATTGATTTAAATTGGTAGGGGAAGGAGAATCGTCTTTATCAATTCCAGGTTAAGAACTTTGTACCGACAAAGAACTGAATGTATTATCATCGATAGGAACGTATGAAGATATCATCTTTCACCTATGATTACTGGAAATAATAATTTGAACATATTACTATTTCGAGCAATGTGTAATAATTTGAACATATTACTATTTCGAGCAATGTGTAATAATTTGAACATATTACTATTTCGAGCAATGTGTAAACCACAACAATGAAATAATAATTATAACATATTACAGTTTCGAGCAAATTCCCATTCTCATTATTCATTTGGGAGAAAAGAATCATGGATATGATATTTAAAATGAAAATTCTATTAATCGATCAGTGAGCATCACATCTCCTTTGCCCAAAAAGATAATTATCTTAACCTCAATACAAACCTTATTGTAAACCTTAAACCTATCGAAAACTTTGGTATATTTACACTTTAGTCCCTATATTTACATAAAATACAATTAAGTCCCTAGACAAAGATAACATGATTATTGAACACTAAAAAATATTCCTAACAATCTCCCCCTTAGTGTTCAATTGTCATTGAAGCGTCGGTTGTCTTTGTCTTTGATAATCTTCAGTCTTCCTCATTATTTGAACACAATAGAAAGATTCCTAACAATCTCCCCCTTGAAAATCTCTGCCTTTGTGTTCAACTTTGAATTTGACACGGTCTTTTGTTGCAGTCTGAAGAAAATAGCTGAGAGCATCTGGAGAATCTTCAGTCTCCCCCTATTTACATGCACTATATTTTTCTTCTTTGCAACTTTAATATTCGTCACCTTCTTGCATATATCAGAGTCGCGCGGATCATCAGCATTGACTTGTCGTGTATGCTCGAACCATGGAGAGAGGTCTTGTTTGTTGCGGTTCAGCACGTGCGTTGAAAACTTGGCTTCTTTAATGAGTTCACGTGCTTGGCCTCCTTGATATACTTCTCCCCCTCATGGCGATTCATTTGTATCGTCATGCTGTGTGATCAAGGTGATCCTGTGTACGCTGAACGTGTCGGCGTTAATTCCGGATGAAGTACCTGAAAACGGGACAGACGACCGATCATCGTGAGACATCCCTTGATGTCACTCTTGGTCGTTGATGCGAAGTCACACGGACTTGCATTTGAAGGGACTACGGGGCCACATAGGCATCCCGTTGACATCGTTCTAGAGTCGTGCTCCAGAAGATGGCATGCTACCATTGTTGTTTTTATGTTGCAACGGCATGACTTCCTTCTGATCATAGAAGCACATCATTGAATGATGCGTCTACAGAAGTTCTGGCATGGTCACGTAGACCTGCAATATGTGTGTAAAAGAATGTATGTGTCCTAGAAAATTTTAAAAAACATTTAGGCTATGAGGACACACTAGACATTTACGTGTTCAAGAAAGTCGTGGTGTGGGGCTGTGGACCACTTTGTTCAATATCTCCCGCTTCCAAATGAAACGGTGATAGCATATGCGGTTCCCCGTGAGATATTGAAACATCCGTCTTTTGGGAGAATAATGAGTAGCTAGGAAGGGTGTGCATGCGCTTTTGGACCAGATGAAGCGTCTTCTACCCGGGATCTGATAATCAGTCCTGTACCTATATGGTTATGGCCCGGATAGTTTGTGGTTGAGCTGTAAGCATGTCATCGTGATACGCTCAATACCCTCACATACACTCGGGGTTTGTTCCTAGGTTAGGATCAGTTGGGTCTACTGAACCTTTGGAACATGTATGTGAACAACTCTTTTGTGTCCATGCGCTTGTTGGCAATTAGGTAGCACTCCCTCTTCAAAGCATGAAGGTTGTCTTCAGGGCATTCCCTTTTAAGCTCTAGCGCTGTTTTTAGGTAACACTCCCCCTAAATACTTGCGCTAATTCTAATGTGATGCCCGTGCTCCCCCTAAATAGATGCGCTTTTTGAGAAATTGCATATTACGAAGAAATCAAGCGTCTTTTGTATGTGAAGTGACACTCCCCAATAGATGTGCCCTTTTGCACTTATAAGTATCACTCCCCCTCGAACATATACGCTTTTTATATTAGAACTATGGTAATATGCTCTTCTGAAATTCATGCGCCTTGCCTATCTATTATCCACTCCCCCAAAGAGAATATAGAATATGAAGACCAAATATTCGGTAAAGGTAAGCGCTATTTATAATAAGTCGAACTCCCTATGAAAATAAAAACTTAATATATAGAGTTTGACTCCCCTGAAATCCAAGCGCTTTTTGAATTTTATAATCGGCTCGGCCTTCTTTGAACATTGTAGCTCAAAAGTTCTTCTCGGGTTTTTTTTTTATTTTTTTATTTTTTTATTTATTTGGCCTTTTCTTTTTTTGTTCATTCATTTTTTTTTCTTTTTTTTTTATGGCCTTTCATTTTTTTTATGGCCTTTTTTTTATTGGCCTTTCTTTTTTTCTTTTTTTATATGGCCCTTTTTTTTTATAACGAAAAAATAAAAATAAAAACAATGTCAAATCAAGAGCTTTGGAATAGTCTTGATTTGGTGTGTTTGCTCACGTCACATACCGATCACGTGTGTGGAGCAAACCGAATACCACACGTGTCGGGGTCTTGTGCGACTGCTCATCATCGTATACCGACCATACATGTGGAGCAATCGTTATCTATTTACCATGTATGATCGGGGACCTGCAAAACAGATTATCGGGACTTTGGTACCCATTTTTGGACGGGTCCTCCCTGATTAGCAGATAAACATTTAAGTATAGATGGTTCAAGTATGGCGTAAGCATGTAAAGTAGTCTTGGACTGAGGAACACAATGTTGTTTTGGACTACTTATTTCTATTTTTAGCTTAGGTTTCCAAACTTGTTGAACCTTATGAAAATTAAAAATTTCAGCATCGGTGAATGTGTGTCTTGCGTTAAATGAGAAAATTTTCTCTTTCGCCAGTCGTTTGAGATGCTTTTCGGATTTGACTTTGACCGGGTACTTGAGAGAGGAATACGAGCTTATAGAATCAATATCATTAAGAATAGAAGTGTCGTATTTCCTACCTTCTAGACTCACATCATTCACTTTGTAATGTGTATTAAATGAGCTACTTTTGTTTAGACAATTATTATTTTTAGATGTTTCAGCTTTAATAGAGAATATATAATTATTGTCTCCTTTAGTTTTAGTAGCTTCTTTATTTAATTTTGATTTTAGAATGACTTTGGGTATTTTTGGATTAGGAATAGAGGTAGAACCAAATTTGGTCGTGGCAATAGAAGATAATTTGTCTTCCTCTATTCTTTCTTTCTTGATAGCTTTAGTCATTCTTGCGCCTTTTTGAGAGGAATTTTTGAGAATTAAATTCTCCTTTAAAAGCTTATCTATTTGAGCTCGAAACCGGTCTGGAGTGTAGCAATCCTTAGGTTCGGGTTTTATCGATAGTATAGAATGTTCCTCGGTTGACATTGACTCAATTGTTTGAGTCGACTTGTTTCGAGACAATTTTTGCTCAATTTGTTCTTTCTTTGCAAGAAGAACCTCTAGTTCTTTAATTTTACAGTGTAATCTAGTGAGTTCTTCAGAAAGACATTTATTTTGAGCTTGATAATCTTTATTTTCCTTTAGTTCTGTTGTTTCAGAATTTGATTTAGCAAGATCATTGTTAAGTTTAGCTATTTTCTCATTAGCTAATTGAAGCTTTATTCCTAGATTGACTTCTTCTAATAGATGTTTTCTTAGGACAACTTCATTATTGGCTAATCTTGCTTCTAATTTCTTGACCATTTCTTTTTCATTATTTGTGGATGAAAATTTTTGCAACATTGACTTGTTTGCTTCATCACAGGCAAACAGACTTGTTTTCAACTCATATATTTTTTATTCATGTTCTGTAGTCTTAGCCTTCAACCTTATAATCTCTTCCTTTGCATTGGTCAATTGACATAAAGACTAGCTTCAATTTCTAGATGTTTTCTTAAGACACGCTCGTTATTAGCTAGCCTCGCTTCTAGTGTCTTGATCATTTGTTCGTGAAATAAATCCATTTTAATCTTTTCAGTTCAAATATAGAATTTTGAAAATTAAGTTCAAATAATGTTGGTAATTAAATTCTATATAGAATATTGGATCTTAATTTTGATCAAATAAAATTGTTGGATGTATATTGATCGTTGACGTGTTTTAGAATTGATTTTAATTTTTGATCAATATTTTCGATTCTGTTAAAAAAAAATTTAATTTTTTGATATTAACCGCAAACTTTTAATTTCAGTTCAGTTCATAAACTTTTCAGCACAACAAAGTTTAGATACAAAATATTAATTATCGACTTAGATTGTATCTTGGACTTTGTATATTATTAAAAGAATGTAAGTTTTACGGTTCTGATTTGACACAATATTAGTTTACGAATAAAAGAGAAGTTGTAAATAGTGTTTTTTAGTTTACGAGTAAAGAATGTTTACGAATGAGAATCGTTCGTAAACTTTTAATCGTTCGTAAACCTTTAAGAACTGTAAACAGTACTTTCGTGAAGTAAAGTTTAATCGTAAACTGATAGTGCTTGTTTACGAATGAAGAATATTCGTAAACTTTTCTTATATATAGTTTTACGAATGGGATTTATTCGTAAACTGTAGATATGTGTATGTTTACGATCGAAACAGTAACAATCGTAAAGTATGAAGTTTACGAATGAAAAATATTCGTAAACCTTTCTTGAAAGATAGTTTACGAATGAAATATATTCGTAAACAGTAGATATGTGAAGGTTTACGATTGATGTCGAATTGTAAACAGTAGGCTTAGGATGTTTACAAATGCAAGTGATTCGTAAACAAGAATTAATGAGGTTTACGATTTAGATTGATTCGTAAACTGTTTTTGTTCGTAAAGTAAGGCTTGAAGTTTACGGATGAGTGAGAGCCGTAAACAGTAGATTCGACAAAGGATTAGTTTACGAATGATCTAAAGCTAAGAACAGTAACTTTTGGAAAGTATCAGTTTACGGGTCTAAGTTTGTATGAAAAGGTTTTCGTAAATATTTTTAAAATGATTTACATAAAAAAATTATACCGAGAATAATTTTTGTACTGAAAGATTTTACCGGTATAAAAAGAATTTTTTGTTTCCAAAAAAATTTTTCCTAAGCCTCGGAAAACCTTTGTAACGTAGGTACAAAAATATCTCGTAGCAAATAATTTAAAATTTTAGGACTTTTTTTTTGCTACTTAAAACCTTTTCAAATATTTTACGGGTCTTTAGGTTTACGGGTAAAACTTGTTCGTAAACCTTGTTCGTAAACCACGCCGTAAACAGTAACTTTGTAAAGTATAGGTTTACGATTGAGATAGATTCGTAAATCTCTTCCTAAATGAGTTTACGAATGAAGACTATTCGTAAACCTTGCTATGGATAGTTTACGAATGAAATATATTCGTAAACAGTAGACTTCAGAGGTTTACGATCGATAAGGATTCGTAAACAGTAGGTATTCGTAAACCGTTCCTTGGTATAGTTTACGATTGAAGTTTATTCGTAAACCTTTCCTTTACTAGTTTACGAATGAAAATTATTCGTAAACAGTAACTTTACGAATGTAAGTTGAAAGGACCGTAAACTAAAGTTTCTACCCGTAAAGTTTATGATCGCAAACTTTAGTTTGACCTTAAACTTTTACACACTGTAAAGGTTTGACCGAAGACTTTATCTTCAAACACTATAGATATCGTAAACAGGGTTTACGATGGGAAATCGTTCGTAAACCTTTCGTTGACCGTAAACTTTAACCGCGTTGACTCCGCAGTGTAAAGTTTAACACAGCTAAAGGTTTCGTAAACAGGGAATTAACGTGCGTAAACACCAAAATTCACCCATAAACTATGTTCATCAATCGCAAACAGTGTTCATGTATCGTAAACCCTTAAATTTCACAAAATTCGATCACACAGTTCAAATTACACTCAATTGACCTCAAATTATCGAAAGTTAGATATGAAAAATCAATGCCTAACACTCGATTAACAAGATCTAATCCAAACAAGGCAGCAATTGAGCAAATAGCAGTGCGCGTGAAAGAAGAAAGAAAAAAATTATTAATCGCAAACTTTAGTTTGACCTTAAACTTTTACACACTGTAAAGGTTTGACCGAAGACTTTATCTTCAAACACTATAGATATCGTAAACAGGGTTTACGATGGGAAATCGTTCGTAAACCTTTCGTTGACCGTAAACTTTAACCGCGTTGACTCCGCAGTGTAAAGTTTAACACAGCTAAAGGTTTCGTAAACAGGGAATTAACGTGCGTAAACACCAAAATTCACCCATAAACTATGTTCATCAATCGCAAACAGTGTTCATGTATCGTAAACCCTTAAATTTCACAAAATTCGATCACACAGTTCAAATTACACTCAATTGACCTCAAATTATCGAAAGTTAGATATGAAAAATCAATGCCTAACACTCGATTAACAAGATCTAATTCAAACAAGGCAGCAATTGAGCAAATAGCAGTGCGCGTGAAAGAAGAAAGAAAAAAATTATTGCGAAGTTTAAAATCATTCAATTCAAGCTCGATCGAAAACAATTTCAGCAAGCAATTGATCAATTCAAACACGCATGCTCTGATACCAATTGTAATTCACAGTTTTAACATCCAATCGAAGAACTTGAGAATTAAGATCAAATGAGAATTACCTTGTAATTAACGCGCGGAAGCTTTGGGTAATTATCAATTAATCTTCATTAAACCTCAAGCTTTCTCTCTACAATAAGCTCATTTCTCTCTCTACAATTAAGCCCTAATTATGATAATGATGAGAGAGTGTTTCTAGTGAGAGAAAGCTAAAACTCAAGTTATTGTGTTAATCAAGCATACTTTGATATATTTACACTTTAGTCCCTATATTTACATAAAATACAATTAAGTCCCTAGACAAAGATAACATGATTATTGAACACTAGAAAATATTCCTAACAAAAATCAGATTCTTAACGAAAAAAGATAATTATCTTAACCTCAATACAAACCTTATTGTAAACCTTAAACCTATCGAAAACTATATTAAGAACTCGCCTCAAGACTTTCAGCAACTGTACCGATTTAAAAAAGTTGTTCGTATTCGTGCGTGATTTGATGCTTGATTTTTTACGTCACATTGCGCTTTGAAGGCTCGGGAGGAGATGACACATGGTCTTGTGTCGCCGTCAAATGATTGTCCATGCAGTAAATTGCATTCTCTGTACGAAGATGCTCCAATATTCTTTGTGACACGACATCATTCGTTTTGCCCCCCGATATTCTAATTGTGGCAAAGTGCGTTAAAGGAACTTCAACGTCAGAGGGCGTTAGTCGCACCTCATGTGAATTTTATTAATTATATATCAACACAGTCATAGGCAATTATAGAAATGAATATTATAAATAAATATTGATTTACATCCATCGAAACACTATCAAAGGCAATCTCCACCGCTCGCCAGCCCGAGGATTAACTTTTTCCCCGGTGTTTGGTGATTCAGTGGCACATCTGGGTATCGAAATCCCTTCCTTTTTTCTTCTTTGCAAATGACTCCCGACACCCGACCAACACTCTTAGGCAAGAATCTAAAAAAAATTGTGAATATAAAATCAGAATTATTAAACAACATAAATTATATAGAGAAGTAAGTTCAAAATTATATAATTACTTAGTTGAAGCGGTTGGACAAAGTCACGAATATCAAAGGTCCCCGACTCCTTATCCTTTTCGTGCACCACCCTATATTTTATTGTTGAGGCCTTTATTTAGACCAAAGACTATTTTGTTGTACGCGATTCTCCCCTAAGGATATTCGTTAAAATTATCAAAATCCTCAACCAACATAACTCGTTTATCCTTCGCTTTCACACAAATATTCTCTCTGTGGCCCAATATTGCGAAAAGGGCCGCTATCTTCAACTTCTCGACGTCTATATCTGTATCGGTCCTTGAAGCATCTCCCTTATATCAACTAATTTCTCCAGATCTTCTAAATAAATTATTTTCTTACCTATAAGCAACAAATCAACAGTTATTAAATCAAAGAGAATTAAGTCACCAATGATTTACATTGATATAAGAGTAGGAAATCATACTATCAAAGTATCTTACGGCAAACTTATTCGATGATGGAATGTCTAGATCTTCATCGATGACTGATCAGATATCCAGTGAGTAAACAATACTCAACCAATGAAAAACGCAATGGCCTTTTCCGAACAACCATCCAAAACTCTTCAGAGCCAAGCTAGTATTCGACCTGTCGACTCATCAAGTACCACATAATCATGTTTGAGTTGAAATGGTCATCCACATCCACAATTAGGTTGCCAAACTGCGTGGCATTAACCATCTCATCCAACTCTCCTTTATTAAGAAATCATAGGATGCTCTCCGAAGCCTTTGTGTAATGGGACGTCTGTGTGAGAATGCAGTGGAAGTAATGATCTGGAGGTAGCTTGGTCGGGAAGCAAATATGAAATGTAGAAATATAAACAATCAATTCAAATGAGCAGACTACGAAACATTGTATTCGAAAAGATCCATTCACTCAAATTCGAAGTTGTATTCGTATATTCGAATGCAATTACCATCTGAATAACATTCAAAAGAAATGGATTGAAAATAGATACGTAATCGCGCACCATAAATCCAAAAACCGAAACCGATCGTACATAATTCATAAAGCCATAAACCCTAAACCCTAAGAGCCTGTTTGGCTGGAGGTAGTAGGGGGATTAGAGGGGTTACAATTAACTTATGTAGTGTTTGGTTGGAAGTATTATTTAATAGTAGGATTTAGTTAATATCTTGTTAAAATGCACAACAAGGTATTAACTAAATCAGCCCATTCTCTTCCCTTTATTTAATCCCATCCATATTTGAAAAAATTATTATTTATCTATAAAAATTTTAAATTAAAAATAAGTGTAAGATTGTAATTTAATTTAATCAAATCTTATACAATCTAAACTCATGTACCAAACACATCAGGCGTCATTATTTAAATCCATCAATCAAACGCCCAAAAAACTTATATCTCCGATTATCTAAACCCTATTAAAACTAATACCATCTAAACTCATCCTCTCAACCAAACATACTCTAAATTAAATCCTAAATATCGAAATCGGTTTTTAATGAATGAACCTAAAATATGATTTCAACTTACTGTGATTTTATCTCCTTTGACTTCCTCTTCAACGTTCCTTCTTGGCTCGACAGAGTTATTTTTTTCGTTCTTGCCATCTTCTTCAAGAGTTGTGGTTTCCTGTCAACTTCGATGATTTATTTTGCCTTCGAAACCATTTTCTCAATGTAAATCGCGCAATAAAATTATCTATACTTTATACAATGGGCGACACCATAAAGTAATGGCTCATCAATTAATTGGGTATGACATGCGAAATTACATTTTCACCCTTTAATTTTCTATTTACTCCAATTATATCACAACAAATCAAGTTTTTTACCTACTTACAAATAATAACTAATGAAAATTAAAATTTCATGTATTAAATATTTTAGATTCTTTTAAATTTAAAATAAAATTATATTTTTTATATTTTTGCATACACATCTGAGTTGTGATTAAAATATTGACAATAAATACCGATTAAGTGAGGTATACAAATTTTTTAGTTGAGGGTATTTTATTAAATTTATACCTAATCCCTATTAAGTTATATCTGGATCTTTTTTTTCAAATTTTCCCTTGATAATTATTAGAATTGATAATACCTCGAACGAACAAATCTTCTTTCTGTTCTATTTTCTATACATACAATCATCATCGCCTCCTCTGCACACCAACGGATTGATGATCAATTAGAAGAAATGGATAAGGCCCAAATAAGCAATGGCCATGACCCTACGCAGCAGCAGCTGAGTAGGGTTTGCAAACGCTGTAAAGAGACTTATTCGGACTCTTCGAACACATCGACTTCTTGCCGATTTCATCCATCCTTTTTCGTCTGCCGACGCCACGATGATCAGAAGAGGTAATAATATCCCTTTAATTAGTGTATGCTTTTCGCTTTGCAATATATGATTATTTGAATTTGCTATGCTAAATTAGAACCCTTTCTTCTCTTCTTTCATCGGATGTTTTAGCGTCACCAGCATACGCTCTTGAGATGTTAATCGACTTGTTAGTAAAGTTTTTAAAGTTTATCAGACTGATCCAGCGAGTTTAGTGTTGCTCAAGATTAATGATTTTTATTCTGGAAGGTATGTACGGTGATGACTTGGGAAATTTGAGAGGATGAAATTTGCTGTGATAATAATCACTATTTAGGATATGGCTGAGATGAATTCTTTTGTTGAGCCCTCGAGAAGACGAGGATTGAAATGGTGTATATTTTCTGCGTCGTCTTCTTCTTCTTTTTTGTTTTTTTGTCAGGAGAGTTGCATCATATGACACACTAGATGTTTAAGGTTAGAATAATAACACAGATCATTCATAAGATCAAATTTTAATAGGTACTGGAATTGGAGTTGATTGGGCAAAAATAAAAAGATGTAATGAAAGGAATTTATCGTGCTTTAGATGATATCGGGTAGTAAATTGTTATTAAAGATGTATATTTTATCATGCAAATGTTGTATTTGTATTCGCTGAATGATAGATTTGGAAGTTCTTGACTGTACATGGTGTGTTTTTTATAAGCCTTTAAAGATGGAATGAATCTTATAAACAATCCGTAGTACAGTAGTTATGTTATAGCTCGTCAACTATCTTAAGGTGCATCATAAGGATCTGTAAGGTTACCTTCTCTATTTATCATCATCACTTCTTCTCAAACTTTCTTGCCATATGCGATTGACTTAACCATGGATAACAACCTTTTCAATGATAAGACATGGCATTTCATTTGTAATGTGTCTGTATTTCTTGCTATGTTTATATTCTCATTCGAAGATGTCATTTCACTATGATATCACATTTTCGCACCTAACAGAAACCAACGAATCCTTGATTTATGGTATATTAGACGATGTTATAAGCTTGTCAAAAATTGGAGAATTTAAATTCTTGATAGGTAGCATGATATGTACGTTAAAACGAACAATAAATCATAGACAACATCCTATGCATTCCAGTTGAATTTTTTTACTCTTTCTGGGCTGTTCCTATATGTCACCGCCATATGCTGTTATTCTATTTTTATTCCTGAAGGTACTATGAATTGGGACCAAATGATCCTCCCTATGCTGCAAAATTCTATGATTGTTGCGGAGCTGAGGATGCAGATTCACCTGGCTGCATTACTGATTATCATGTTTCGTATGATGATTAGTAGACAAAGTAGCGTGCCATGAAACACGCAAAGAGTATGAGATGAAGAAGAAGAAGAAGAATAAGGACGCAGTGCAGTTCCTTCCTCACGGTACCTATCGAATCACATTGTAGTTGTAGATTTAATATACCTTTCCAAACTTTGTGTTCGATGATAGAAATTGTCTCTGTGGTCTTACTTTGTCTTTAAGGTTAGCTTTCCTTGTGTTATGAAGTTTGAGTACTTGCGTATCAACGCTCCTACACCATGAAAAATTAAAAATAAACATAAAAATAAAGAGCAAGGAGGGCCGAACCCTAAGCCGTATACCTTTGATACGTGTGGCAGCTCTCAGGTCATTTTCGTGGCACTAGATCGTCATGCCGACCTCTCAGTGTATCTCGGAACGCTTACTCCCTAAAGGATGGCTAGCGAATTAACGTTCGTGGTGTATAGAGAACTCCAGCGTATGACGGCTCGTTGCGTGTGTGTGGAGTGTTTAATTTTCAAGTGGCTCTATGTAATGTATAGATAGGCTCGAAAATCTTTGCCCTAGATCTAGAAAATTCTGCGATGTGCCTTAGACTAGGTCTATCTTGTCATTTTTATTTCATACCATAATTTAGGCTCTTAGGGTTTAGGGCTTAGGCAAAGATCTTTTTCATTTTTTTCTCAGTGTTTTACGCTCTATTACCTTTTCCTCATCTGTCGTGGGCTCTTCTGACTTAACTTCCTCATCTTTCAATCCCGCAACATCTTCTTCAACCGTTTCCTTAGAGGAGTCTTTCTTATCCTCAGTCTTCATCCTTGGAATCTTGCATCTCTATGTCGCCTTTTGCCTCGTCCTTTCCTTCTTCATCTTCCCCATCACCTCTCACTTCCATCTCATCACCTCCAAGATTCTCAATTTCCTCACCTTTTGTTAGATTTAGAGACATATATAGTAAATATTTGATCATATCCATTAGCTTAATTAGTGGATGAGAATTAGGAGTAGATAGTTATTTCTATCTTTAGCTTGATTACGATTTCTTTGTACTTTATATATGTAACCATTGCGAATGAATATATATACAAGGTTCTTCATAAACCAACCTTGAATCTGTCATGGTATCGGAGCTGAGATGCACTATCCCGGCCTTGGACGCAAAAGTCAAAGTCCCATTAGGAAGTTGCACCGGTCGCGGCGAAATATCCGAATATTAAAATAATATTCCAAATAACCTGTCATGTGATGAGAGACACCATAATCAAACATCCAGTCATCAGAAGAACGCTTACCCACCCGTTAACTTCTCATGGGTTCCTGTTTTTAAGAGTATTCAACAATGCAACAACGCTATTATATTGATCATTGCTTAAACCAGTGACCGTTCGACTCGAGTCTGATAGGCCAGTAGGTGAATTCGGCACAATGTGGGCCATATGAGCACGTGAGGGCTGGTTTGTAGAACCAGGTCCAGTCCAGAACCACGTCCAGCTCCACTTTTACGTACTGTGCCTCCACCAGTCCCATGCGTTTTGTCAACCCACCAATCTGGATACCCATGAATTTCAAAGCAAGTAGACTCGTTGTGTCCCCCTCGCTTACAGTTAGTGCATGTGATGCTCTTATCCCGCCGTTCACCACGATTTCGAGATCTTCCACAGCCACACTACTGTAAGCCCCGTCCGAAAAAAAAAAACAAAAAAAAAAGAAGAAGAAGTGGTTTGACACCTCATAACCCACATACCTACACATGTCATCTATTTCCTTACACCAAACAAACACATGGACGAATTCAGCACCTCCCAACCATTTCTAATACATCTTTTAACACTTGAGGAAGTATTCAAAGCCATGGAAGAAAGATAGAACCTCACACAAGAGAATTTAAAGCTCAAGAATACCAACATCAGTCCTCAAAGTGAGCAGCAGGTAGTTCTTTCTTCCCCATTTTCTCTTCAGTTCGATTTAGGTCACAAAACTCTGGGGGATCGAAAGTAGACTCCTTAAGCTTGAAAATGGTGCTCGTGCGTTTTCGTGCTCTAGGTGAGGAAACGAAGCTCTGGGTTCGAACCAAAACCGAAGCTGTTTCAGACTGGACAGGAGGTAGTCTTTTTATTTCTGCGTCTTCATCGTTCTGACTTAGACATTGAAATTTTAGGTGTAGAAACTAGACTCATAGGGCTACAAAACGGTACCAATCCTGTGAATTTCGGTTGAGTAGATTGGGAGAAATGAATTTCCAAACTCTGGGATATGTCATGAGCTGGAAAAACAGAGCAAGTTCGGAAATCTCTTGCATGTTGCAGATTCGAAGATTTCAGTTCAATTTAATTTTTCAAAACTGATGATTTAGGGTTTTTGGAAGTCTGGGTTGAGTTAGGTGTTGTTCTAGAACCATTTTGTCAAGGATCGAACCCATCTTGGACCCGAAAACCCATTGTGTTAGCCGTAGGAAGAACAACCCGCATTAAGATCTATTCAAGAGAGAGCTCGTGATGTTAAGTATCAGTTACGGGAATGTTCTAAGGTTGGGAAACATAGGTAAGTACCTTGTGTCTAGCGGGGCTTAGAACGACCAATTATACTTGTCCAACTCGACAATCGAAAAGATCTTCCTATAGTTATAACTCACTGTTTCAATACAATTTTTAATCCGAATTACCTATGAATAGGTGAGAAAACGCAGCCATCAACCTCAAAGGGAAAAGAGATTGCCAAGGAATAGTCGCATCAAGGCGCTCGGGCCAAGGTGAGTGAACTATAACGGTTACCCGTTCTGTTTGATACATGGCATGTTGTGCTTTAACGTGTCAAAACTTGTCGAATGGGTGTTTAATTTTATTAAATGTTCATGTGTGATCGTGTTGTATACGATTATATGTTTATTACGTGTGATTGTGGTCAATATCATAGTATGTCCGGTACCGTGACTGTTTATATAGCCGCCTACGAACCGGAGCCCTTGTGGGGGTCGTAGGAGCAGAATCGTGGGGCAGCGTTGAGACGCGCGCATTGGCATGCCGGGTTTTGTTCTTATGTCGGTTGTCTTTCGGTCTCACGGTTAGACACCAAAATGGCTCGCCAACGTCACCGAGTGTGGGTCTGAGGGTAAATACATATTTGATATACCTCGTACAAAATTAATTATTAAACTGGTTGTGAGGTTTGATTCGGTGATGGGATCGTCACGTTGGTCGTCCTTTAGCGGGACATCCCATGACCACGGACGTGAACGGTGGTAGTACCCACAGTCGTAAACGTCGTCTTATGGGATCCACGACGAGAAAACGAGATGACCGGATTACTTTGGTCCTCGAATCGCAGGTGTGATAATAACATGTTATTTCATTCGATTATATGGTTTTACATGTATGTGCACAACCAATTTTGCTTACCTATGTGAGAATGCGGTACAGCTATTATTCAGATTACTCGGTATGCGTACCGCACATCACTGACGGTGTAGTCTCCTTGCTATGTGTCGGGAGAAAGGGCTATTCGTTATTTTTCATTCACTGAGGGGTCTCACCCCATTCTTTTTGTGTTTTTCTTGTTTCCTTCCAAACTCGGCGTAGGTACACGAAGAGTAGTGCTCAAATTCCGCTGTCGTTGTGCTTCCACACTTGAAGTCGTGGTGAGCCCTTTCGTACCTTGCTCGTGGACTCGTGGTGCATAGGTGGTCGGGATAATATATTATGTTAAATTTGAAATCTTTAAAACTATGTTGTATTTTAACCGAATCTTAAGTGTGAGTCTTTAATTGATTTTACTCGACTTTAATATGTATATTATTACTTTGATTTGTATGATTCGGTCAGGACCATGTAAAGCCTTACGTGTGCATGTAACTAATCCGAAGGGTTTCGCCATCCCGACAGATCCGCGAAGTGTACACGTGGCGATTGCCACGTCACGGCTTGGCGGGTCGGGGCGTGACAATTAAGTTGGTATCAGAGCCGATCATATACTATATTTTTATGGGGTATATCTATAATCACGTATTAGTTATACATATGTTGTATATGCATTGGCATGTGTAAGACATTCTATGGGGTAAGTCGGGTAGTTTGCCACGACCCAAGTCACGCACTCGAATCCGAGTAGGATTCTTAATTTCGTGTATCTTTAATCGTGAATCCTACCTCTACATGATGATTGTAGAGGAATGGTGAACACGAGAAACAGGGTTACATCCGAGGATGGAGGGCCTTCGAATGCCGCTCATGAAAGTTGACTTGAGGCCATGATGCGTCAATTGTTGAGTGCTGTCCAATGTCTGGGTGGCCAACGACGGGATGAGCCGATGTCGCAAACACCGCATGCGTACCGAGCTAGAGCCGGTGATGGGGCCGGTGGGTCGGGAATACGTCATCACGAACCACGGCCAGGTGTCTCAGTCGCAGATTTGATGGAAAAGATGACAAGGTTAGGGACGCGACCGTTCAACGGAGGAGATGACTATCAGGGTGCCCAAATTTGGTTAACTACATTGATTGAGAACTTCGAACTTGAGGGGATTAGTGAGGATCGTGAACGAACAGCGATAGCAGGAAGGTTTTTGACGGGGGAAGCTCGAGTGTGGTTCACTCGGATTCGTGAGTCCTTGACTGAGCCGATGTCATGGAACTTATTCGAGACGAGATTCTATGATCATTACTATCCATATCAGTACCAACAATTGAAGATTGGTGAATTTTCCCGCTTGGTCCAAGGAGATATAACGATTCGAGAATATGCAAACAAGTTCAACGAATTGAAACATTTCGATTCGGGACTCAATGAAGAACGATAAATTGGGAAATTTTTTTAAGGACTCGACCGAGATGTGAAGAAAGTAATGGGAGCGATGCGAAGAAATCGATTCGAAAATTTAGAGCAATGTATCGATGAGGCCGCAGCGTGCGAGGACATTGACAAAACTCCCAGTAGAAAGGTGTACAAGGGAAAGAAGCGTCATCACCAATATCAAGACGAGAGGTCCAGTTCTAAGAAGAGCCTTAGCTCTAGTGACACGTCAGGGTCTCAATCGGGTTCGGTGGGTAATGTACTTCGTGTTTGCTACAAATGTGGTGAACCGGGTCATTTTAAAAGGGAGCGCCCTTTGCTTCAAAAAGGAGTGATGACGGTGCCAACTACGACGACGGGCTCAACTCCCTATAACCGCCAGCAAGATCGATGTGGATTGAACCGAGGACGTGGGAACGGAAGAGGACGAGATCGAGGTCGGGCACAAAATCACAACCCCACGCAGACTAGACTCTACAATCTCACGAAAGCCGATGCTGACACTGATCCCGAAGTTATTACAGGTATAGATGACCTATAACACTCTCTAAATATTCTAAATTATTCTGTAGTCATGCATTTCCCTTCCGTCGTATGATAAGTTGAGTTGTCCGGATTTACGGATCAAAAAAAATAAATAAAAAATAAAATCGTAGGCGTACCTAAACCTATACTTCCGAATGATAGGACATGTGGACATCAACGGAGTCGAGGCATATGTACTCATTGATCCAGGTTCCGAACGATCGTATATTCGGAGTGCATTTGCACTACAGTTGGGGTGTAATACTACGTGGTTACAACCTAGTATCTGGGTCGCGACTCCCTTGGGAGAGATTTTATATCGCGATGTGGTTTTCGCGGATTGTGTAGTGTCCGTCGGGGGTGGATACTTTCTCGTGGATCTGATTCCGTTAGACACGTTGGGTTTTGATGCGATTTTGGGAATGGATTGGCTAACGAATCATGATGCAACAATGGAGTGTCGAAGAAAGACGGTGGTCATCCGAAGTCCGGGCCAGCCAATAGTAATATTCGAGGGTGAACTTCGACGTCTGCCACGATATCTGATTTCATCCATCAAAATTCAGAAAATGGCGTCGAAAGGATATCAGGTGTATTTGGCGAATGTGGTAGACGTGACTCGTACAGAATTAATGGTACACCAAGTTCCCGTGGTTGCTGAATTTCCTGACGTATTTCCGGACGAACTACCAAGGCTGCCCCCAGATCGAGAAATAGAGTTCACCATCGACTTAATGCCTGGGACACATCCGATTTCAATACCACCGTACCGAATGGCGCCGGCTGAACTGAAAGAGTTGAAATCACAACTCGAGGAATTGACTAATTTGGGCCTTATTCATCCAAGCACATCCCCGTGGGGAGCTCCAATCTTGTTTGTTAAAAAGAAAGACGGGTCACTGCGAATGTGTATCGATTATCGGCAGTTAAATCGCGTCACCATTAAAAACAAATACCCATTGCCAAGAATCGACGACCTGTTCGATCAGTTACAAGGAGCTTCAATTTTCTCAAAAATCGATCTTCGCTCGGGATATCATCAATTAAAAATACGAGATAGTGACATACCGAAGACAGCTTTTCGAACGAGATATGGTCACTTTGAATTCCGTGTGATGTCTTTTGGTCTAACGAATGCACCCGCGGCGTTCATGGATTTAATGAACAGGGTCTTTCGCTCGTTCTTAGACCAGTTCGTTATCGTCTTCATTGACGATATTTTGGTATACTCGAAAACTGAAGCAGATCATGTCAACCATCTTCGATGGGTACTACAGACTCTCCGAGATCAGTTGTATGCAAAGTTCTCTAAATGTGAATTTTGGCTCTCGGAGGTTAGCTTCCTTGGACATCGTGTGTCCAGCCATGGAATTTCGGTTGATCCCTCAAAAATTGAAGCTGTGTTGAAATGGGAAAGGCCAAAGTCTGTCATCGAAATCCGAAGCTTCTTAGGACTCGCAGGATATTACAGACGATTTTTGCAAGATTTCTCAACAATCGCCAGTCCATTGACGAAGTTAACAAAGAAGAATGTTCAATACGAGTGGGATGACGAATGCGAACAAGCTTTCCAAACGTTGAAAGAAAGACTCACGACGGCGCCCGTTCTTGCTCTTCCAACAACGGACGGTGATGAGTACATTGTATACAGTGATGCCTCTCGTACCGGGTTGGGATGTGTTCTCATGCAAGGGGGACAAGTGATTGCATATGCTTCACGACAGTAGAAGGATCATGAGAAAAATTATCCCACCCATGATCTTGAGCTTGCGGCGATTGTGTTTGCGCTAAAGACATGGCGTCACTTTTTGTACGGGGTTACGTGTCGGATTTTTACCGATCATAAAAGCTTGAAGTACGTCACAACGCAGCGAGACTTAAACCTTCGACAACGGCGATGGTTGGAACTAATAAAGGATTACGATTTGATCATAGATTATCATCCCGGAAAAGCAAACGTCGTTGCTGACGCATTGAGTCGAAAATCGTCAACCACGTTGGCCGTAATTCATGACCATTATCTTCCACTACTCGAAGAAATGGGACGTCTAAAAATCTCACTCGATACTGATCCACGTCCATCGACGGCTTTACTTGCAAGAATTGAAGTTCGACCTTCACTATTGAAGCAAATTGAAGACTTCAATATGACGACCCTCGATTACGTAAGGAGATGCAAAAACTTGTCAATAGAGAGGAAACTGAGTATGAGAAACGTAGCGACGGATTACTCGCCTTTAGAGGACGTGTGTGTGTGCCCAACAATGAGAAAATCAAGCGCGAAATCCTTGAAGAGGCTCATTGCTCGACTTTTGCCATGCACCCGGGTAGCACGAAGATGTATCGAACACTTCGAGAAATTTATTGGTGGTCGGGCATGAAACGAGAAGTAGCCGAGTTTGTAGCACGATGCTTGACGTGTCAACAAGTTAAAGCCGAGAGACAAAAGCCCGCTGGAAAGCTAAACCCCCTTCCAATACCGAAGTGGAAGTGGGAGCATATCACTATGGACTTCGTCATGGGATTACCTCAAACGGTACGACGATGTGACTCGATTTGGGTCATAGTCGACAGATTGACAAAGTCGGCACACTTCTTACCAGTAAATAAAAAGTATTCATTGTCTCGACTGGCGAAGATATACATCGAAGAAATTGTTCGACTCCACGGAGTACCGATTACAATCATCTCTGATCGTGATCCTCGTTTTACATCACGGTTCTGGCCAAAATTCCAGGCCGCGCTCGGAACAAGGTTGAATTTCTCGACGGCGTTCCATCCACAAACAGATGGCCAGACGGAACGCACAATTCAGACACTCGAGGACATGCTCCGTGCTGTAGTTCTTGAACTAGGCGGGGGTTGGAGCGAATATCTACCATTAATGAAATTCGCGTACAATAATAGTTATCACAAGAGCATCGGAATGGCACCATATGAAGCCCTTTATGGTCGTCGCTGTCGAACCCCACTACTTTGGGATGAAGTAGGTGAACGGAAACTCGTAGACGTAGAAATCCTTGACGATGCCACAGATAAAGTGCGACTCATCCGCGATCGACTTCGAACGGCGCAAAGTCGGCCAAAGAGCTATGCAGACAACCGGCGTCGAGAACTCGAATTTGAAGTTGGGGACATGGTATTTCTAAAGGTATCCCCGTGGCGAGGAATTCTGCGATTCCAACATAAAGAAAGCTCACGCCCCGATTTATCGGACCATTTCCGATCACCGAGAGAATTGGACCGGCAGCATACCGACTCGAGTTGCCAGAGACGCTTGCACAAATTCATGACGTATTCCACGTCTCAAATTTGAAGAAGTACATACCTGATCATCTACACGTGCTTGAAACACCCCATGTGGAGTTACGTATTGACTTGAGGTATGAAGTGCAACATGTTCAAAATTTGGATCGAGCCGAAAAATGCATTCGAAGCAAAATCATACCGATGGTCCGAGTACTTTGGCGTAGCGATGCAATTGAAGAAGAGACTTGGGAAACTGAGGCTACGATGATGGAACAACACCCCTACCTATTCGACAACTAGATTAGCGAGGTTATCGTTAGAATAATATCAATTACGTTTCGAGGACGAAACTTATTTGAGGGGGGTAATAGTTGTAAGCCCCGTTCGGGAAAAAAAAAAAAAAAAAGAAGTGGTTTGATACCTCATAACCCACATACCTACACATGTCATCTATTTCCTTACACCAGACAAACACATGGACGAATTCAGCACCTCCCAACCATTTCTAATACATCTTTTAACACTTGAGGAAGTATTCAAAGCCATAGAAGAAAGATAGAACCTCACACAAGAGAATTTAAAGCTCAAGAATACCAACAACAGTCCTTAAAGTGAGCAGCAGGTAGTTCTTTCTTCCCCATTTTCTCTTCAGTTCGATTTAGGTCACAAAACTCTGGGGATCGAAATTAGACTCCTTAAGCTTAAAAATGGTGTTGGTCTCGTGCGTTTTCGTGCTCTAGGTGAGGAAAACGAAGCTCTGGGTTCGAACCAAAACCGAAGCTGTTTCAGACTGGACAGGAGGTAGTCTTTTTATTTCTGCGTCTTCATCGTTCTGACTTAGACATTGAAATTTTAGGTGTAGAAACTAGACTCATAGGGCTACAAAACGGTACCAATCCTGTGAATTTCGGTTGAGTAGATTGGGAGAAATGAATTTCCAAACTCTGGGATATGTCATGAGCTGGAAAAACAGAGCGAGTTCGGAAATCTCTTGCATGTTGCAGATTCGAAGATTTCAGTTCAATTTAATTTTTCAAAACTGATGATTTAGGGTTTTTGGAAGTCTGGGTTGAGTTAGGTGTTGTTCTAGAACCATTTTGTCAAGGATCGAACCCATCTTGGACCCGAAAACCCATTGTGTTAGCCGTAGGAAGAACAACCCGCATTAAGATCTATTCAAGAGAGAGCTCGTGATGTTAAGTATCAGTTACGGGAATGTTCTAAGGTTGGGAAACATAGGTATGTACCTTGTGTCTAGCGGGGATTAGAACGACCAATTATACTTGTCCAACTCGACAATCGAAAAGATCTTCCTATAGTTATAACTCACTGTTTCAATACAATTTTTAATCCGAATTACCTATGAATAGGTGAGAAAACGCAGCCATCAACCTCAAAGGGAAAAGAGATTGCCAAGGAATAGTCGCATCAAGGCGCTCGGGCCAAGGTGAGTGAACTATAACGGTTACCCGTTCTGTTTGATACATGGCATGTTGTGCTTTAACGTGTCAAAACTTGTCGAATGGGTGTTTAATTTTATTAAATGTTCATGTGTGATCGTGTTGTATACGATTATATGTTTATTACGTGTGATTGTGGTCAATATCATAGTATGTCCGGTACCGTGACTGTTTATATAGCCGCCTACGAACCGGAGCCCTTGTGGGGGTCGTAGGGGCAGAATCGTGGGGCAGCGTTGAGACGCGCGCATTGGCATGCCGGGTTTTGTTCTTATGTCGGTTGTCTTTCGGTCCCACGGTTAGACACCAAAATGGCTCGCCAACGTCACCGAGTGTGGGTCTGAGGGTAAATACATATTTGATATACCTCGTACAAAATTAATTATTAAACTGGTTGTGAGGTTTGATTCGGTGACGGGATCGTCACGTTGGTCGTCCTTTAGCGGAACATCCCATGACCACGGACGTGAACGGTGGTAGTACCCACAGTCGTAAACGTCGTCTTATGGGATCCACGACGAGAAAACGAGATGACCGGATTACTTTGGTCCTCGAATCGCAGGTGTGATAATAACATGTTATTTCATTCGATTATATGGTTTTAAATGTATGTGCACAACCAATTTTGCTTACCTATGTGAGAATGCGGTATATCTATTATTCAGATTACTTGGTATGCGTACCGCACATCACTGACGGTGTAGTCTCCTTGCTATGTGTCGGGAGAAAGGGCTATTCGTTATTTTTCATTCACTGAGGGGTCTCACCCCATTCTTTTTGTGTTTTTCTTGTTTCCTTCCAAACTCGGCGTAGGTACACGAAGAGTAGTGCTCAAATTCCGCTGTCGTTGTGCTTCCACACTTGAAGTCGTGGTGAGCTCTTCCGTACCTTGCTCGTGGACTCGTGGTGCATAGGTGGTCGGGATAATATATTATGTTAAATTTGAAATCTTTAAAACTATGTTGTATTTTAACCGAATCTTAAGTGTGAGTCTTTAATTGATTTTACTCGACTTTAATATGTATATTATTACTTTGATTTGTATGATTCGGTCAGGATCATGTAAAGCCTTACGTGTGCATGTAACTAATCCGAAGGGTTTCGCCATCCCGACAGATCCGCGAAGTGTACACGTGGCGATTGCCACGTCACGGCTTGGCGGGTCGGGGCGTGACAACTAGACTTTGCTTGAGCCGCAAAATTCACTACATCACCACCATGAATTTCTTGTTGAGGACCAGTCGTGCGCATTCGTTCTTCTTGAATAAGTAGAGAGTAAACACGAGCAAGAGAGGGCAGAGGTTCGTGGGACAGAATATTTGATCTTATTGAGCCATAAAGATCAGAATCCAAATCCAAAAGAATTTGGTGAACCTTTTCCTCCTCTCGCTTTTTCTCCAACAACGCCTCCACAACGGTGATACACCGGACGCATACATCGGCGAGGGGAAGACGATCAGCATCTCCGATGTCCTCCCACAATTTTTGCATCTTACCATAATATGGCATAATTGACAAGCATTTCTGTTTACAATCGGCCAAATCAGCCTTCAGTTGTTGAATACGAGAACCAGTAACAATCGAGAAACGTTCACGAAGATGATTCCACAGATCCGCCGCAACTTCCTTGTGAGGGATGGACGAACGAATGGATGCATCGATAACGTTCATGATCCAAGAGACGAGAAGTGATTGAATCGTCATCCAGTCATCCAAATGCTTCTTCTTTGGTTGTGGTAAAGATCCGTCAATAAAGCCAAATTTCTTGCGAGCCCGAAGTGCGATTCGAACAGCCCTTGACCATTCATCGTAGTTTTTCTCTCCTTTCAGCAAAACTTGGGTGATTAAAATACCTGGATTATCGTTAGCCGTGATATCATACGGCGAAATCGTTCTATGAGGAACGATTTCATCATTGTCGCTGGAACTGGAACTATTATCGTCTGAATTATTCATGGCTCTGATAGCATGACAGATTCAAGGTTGGTTTATGAAAAACCTTGTATGTATATTCATTCGCAATGGTTACATATATAAAGTACAAAGAAACCGTAATCAAGCTAAAAATAGAAATAAATATCTACTCCTAATTCTCATTCACTAATTAAGCTAATGGATATGATCAAATATTTACTATAGATGTCTCTAAATCTAACACCTTTCTTAACGTCTTCTTTGTCAACATCCATCTCTTGAGCTTCCACTTTACCTTCGTCTCCTTTGTCTCCTTCAGTTTCAGTCAATCCTTCGTCTAACTCACCATAGGCTCATCTATTTTTTTTTTCAGCTTCCACTTCTTATCGGATCCAACCTCATCTATTTTTTTTTTCTATTCTCCATAGGCTTCTCACTCACCACCATATCTTCCTCACCCATGACAACAAAATTCCAAACATGGACGGGAAACTTGCTATTACTGCAATGTCAGAAGCACATCTACCAATTATCGATAAATAGATACAATTCCCAAGATCAAAGAAGACCATTTGAAATAAACTCAGCACTACCATCTTGGCAAAACAGAAAAATTACCCTATAAACCCTAATACAGAGGCAACCCTAAGACCAAAAACCCTAGCTTCCGAAGACAAATAGTCAATAGAATTACAACCGCAACCGACAGAATGCAGGCAAAAAGGGATAAAGCATGAGATTTATGCAAGCAGAAACAAGCGAAAATTGAGGAAGAATACATCAAGCTTACAGGGAGATTCAGAACGGCTTTAATTGAAATTCAACGAGCTAAGCTTCAGATAGAGTTCTCAGTACGATAGAACAAAAGAACCGTTTGTCGCGCATTAATGCGTTCGATAATAAATCACGTGATGAACGCCAACTAATCGTTAACGATAAACCGCCACGTTTCAATGTAGTTTGCAGTCGCTTCCTCCTATATAATATATATAGGGTTCGAATGGGTTTGCAACAACAAAATAACATGTTTTGAAAACACTAATTTGTTTTACGTCCACTTAGCCTTATATCAAGAAGAAAAAAAAGGAACATATGTTAGAACGTCTCTTTTGTCTTGAGTAATATCTTTTCTTGTGAGTTATATCTTTCAAGAATCGATTTTCTGGGCAATGGATTCTTCAAGTCAAAGATCTCAACTCCCAAGAGATGCATGCTCAGACCAAGTGAAAATTCATATATTGATTTGTGGTAAATATGGTCTTTTAGATTGGTTTGTCCAGAATATAACATTTTTAGTTATTTTACGCTATATTAAATTTATGTATTTACATAAATTCTTCATTCTTTTTGAAGTACAAAATATGCCTAAGAGGGGGGGGGGGGGGGGGGGGTGAGTTAGGCTTATAAAACTTATGGCTTATTCTTCTTTGAAAATATCTTTCTTTAAGAAGATATCAATAAGACTGAAAAAAAAAGGTTATCACTTGAAAAACAGAGCAGTATCAATGTTATCTCCTTTTTCTTTAAAAACGTTCCAAAGATATCGCGTGGGTTTTTGAAAAACGTTTCGGGTTTGTCTCACAGAAAGTAAATGATAGAGAGTAAAGTGAGACAGGATTTTTATACTGGTTATATCCCCAACCGGGGTTTACTCCAGTCCTTGAGGTTTGTCCCTCAAGATTTCAAGTCAATCACTAAGATATTACCGTTTATGGTTACAAAATGATTGACACCCTTACACAACCGAAGCACGATGAACACTAGACCACCTAGGCTGTTACACGCCGAGTTTCGTTCCACTTTGTTTCCCTGGGAATCACCACTCCCCGACTGGACACAGCTCGCTACCGAAGAACCCCCGAATCCACCGATTCTTTCCTTCGTGTGTAGAAGACTCCACTCGTGCCTCCTTGTGCGATCAACAAGTCCGAAGACATATTTTCAGAAGGTTTAGAAGGTTATCGCTCAAGGGTATGGATTCGCAAATTTAAGCTCTAGCAGAACAACGAATAATTCACAAGTTAACGCTCAACACTCAAAGGAATTCGTTCTTCGGCTCAATCGTCTTGTCTTCCCTTGACGTGAAGTGAACATCTTCTTATAGCCAATCATAGCTTCTACACTTCACATGGACAGTTAAGCACATAGAATATGCAAAGATATGCTCAGAAATAACGTGCATTAACTTCATAAGATCATGCCAAGAATAAGCCAATAAAGCACAACGGTCATACATGATTTCTTACCATATTTACTGGAACTACTTTCCACGCATGGTGATTTCATCCGATTCAAAACACATTCCATATATAGTTCCAGTCAGCATCTTACTCATAATAAGCCCAATCAATTAACTACTTTCCATAATATGAAAACCAATACGCACAAGGAAAGATATAATTGATCTTCTGAATATTAAATCAATCAAGATGCATTCAAATGGATATCTCATGAAATTCTTTCCTAAAATAGATTGATATCGTGTACAGCTCATATATCACATTTGACAGAATATCTTTTCCATATATAGCACACAATGTGATTCCATTCATGTCACAGAATGATTCCATATATAGCACACGAAATTTCCATATAAGCACAGTGAGACATGTGAGATATCAAGGAATACTTTATTTCTAAAATAAACAGAATCTCATATATTCCATATAGAGCATAACAGCTTTCCATATTAAGCACATGATGATATTCCATTCATACGAAACGTTAATATCCAGATGATCACAATAATATTCCAGTAAAGCACAAGATCACATATATTCGACTATCTAACAATTAATTCACATTTAAGCACTTAGTCGAATATTCGTACATACTTAAACATCATAAATCATACATATCGAGTTTTCTAAGTTGTACCCCCCATTTTACATAATTACTTGGAATAATCAAAACTCTCATAAGCATATAACCAAAAAGGTCAACACTTTTGATACATAAATATGCAAGTGTTGTAAGTTATATTTAATATATCATGTCACATAAACATGATTTACAAAATTTAATACACGATCTTCAACTTCATGATTTTCACAAATTTAATGCGTACCTTTCTCCATGACATTGATGATCAATTGTCACTAGTTTGATATGTTAGAAGATGAATGGTTTCGCTCACTTGACCTCTTCACGAATGATAGAAATAACACTATAATTCTTTGTGTTTTAATGTTAAGTTTTTTTATGAGGATATGGGTAGTGAGAGGACCAAACCCTTTTAATAGAAAATGAAAAGATGCATTCCATCAAGGTATCTATTCAAGAAGAGTCATGTTGAAGAGTTATGCCTCATTTTAAGACAACAGTTACTTCATTAACCAATACTTTAAATTTAATAATATATGGCTTAATGTAAATCATTAATATTAAAAAATTTTCTAACAAGTGTTCCATGTATTATTGTCATAAATTATATTTTACAACAGATCGATGCAAGTTTTACATAATATATGTTTTTCTTACTAAATGTTTAAATATATATATCCTCGTTTGAATAGAACTACGTAATAAATTTAAAAGATTCTCCATAAATACACAAGCATTAGATGAAAGGTAACCCACCTCATTTCTGCTGTTTGTATTCTTGAATGTTAAAAGACAAAAATGGTTCCACGTGTACAATAAAGTTTCAACGAGCTAAATTCTTCATTTAACATATAATTTCGAACTAGACCTCAAAAACCTATATATATATAATATATATATATACGCATCATTCAACACTATCTTCAACACTATCTTCAACAGTTCTCAGCAGAAAATATACAAAGAAGTATATCTAAAAGCTTTACAGTTTGACTATTGTCTGAAACATATAAAATTTTTGAAGATGGAGAATGACTGGTTTAAGGTCCTAGAAGATATGTTAAATGCCGGTGGATCACAAACTCATTATATAATAGATATATATATATATATTGAACTATCTATCAAGAAGCTTCAATTTATAAGTGTTTGTGAATTTGATGCTTCGAGACACCTCCAGTCGTTCCAAGCTTCTTTTTGTCTTTCTCGGCAGGTTTGCCCTTTTTAGGGTCATGCTCAATCATGTTTACCTTTGGTTCGGAATAGTTCGAGACTTTTCGTTCAGACTCTCTGTTGTCTTCTTCGATTCGAAGTCTAACAATCAGGTCATCTAAAGACATCTCTTTGCGTTTATGCTTGAGATGGTTTTTGAAGTCTTTCCAACCTGGTGGTAGCTTTTCAATAATAGCAGTCACTTGGAAAGATTCACTCAAAACCATTCGTTCCGCATGGATTTCGTGCAAGATCAACTGGATCTCTTGCACCTAACTGATCAGAGTCTTGGAATCGACCATCTTATAATCAAGGAACCATCCGACAATAAATTTCTTTGCGTCGGCATCCTCAGTTTTATATTTCAGGTCTAACGATTTCCACAATTCCTTAGTTGTAGCAACTGCCCCATACAAATTGTACAGAGCATCGCACAAAGCGTACAATATGTAGTTATGACACAGGAAATCAGAATGTTTCCATGCGTCAACCGCATTCAATACCTCAGCGTTCTTCTCTCCTTCGGTCACCGTTGGCTCGACCTCCTTCAGGTAGGTGGCTAGGTTCAACGTGGTGAAATAAAAGAGCATCTTTTGCTGCTATCTCTTGAACGTGGAGCCAACCCCGGTAAACTTCTTCGGTTTCTCCAAGTCAATTGCGGGTACCATCGGTCGCAACACAAGAGGTATAGCAATAGGGTAAAGTAATTGTTGTCTTCATTTTGGTTGGAGCTGTGGTTGTCTGACATCTTCAGAGATCTATTTTAATATTGTAGGACAAAGTACAAATATAGTACCTTTTGTTCGACTGTGACATTGTCAGACTGTGAATGGTTCGACTTCAAGTGTTCGACTATGTCTTTATTCCTGCTGCAGCAGTGTAAGACTGCAAGACTGCTCGACTGCCTGAATTGTAAGGCTGTTGTACTGAGAGGCTGCGCGACTGGGCGACTGGCTGGATTGCAAGGTTGTTGTGCTGAGCTTGCACGACTGAACGACTGGTTGGTTGAACCAAGCCTTGCACTAGTGCTGGAATTCGTAAGACTGCGAGTTCTTAACGAAAATTGGAAGGTTGTGAGAGCACAATTTCCTTAAAACAGATTCTATAACACCTATATTGCTTGGCCCAAAACTTAATTTTCAGCCCAAAAGAAAAAAAAAAAAAAAAAGAGCCCACTTGTACCTTAGATGATAAGTACGTAGATCATTCTCTTCTTCCTTCACTCCTAAGCTACCAAAGAAACCTAACACATACACACACTTGAGTACGAGTTCTTTTGATTTTGGCTTCAAGGTAAGGAGTTCTTTTAATTCAAATTCTGTTATTGAAAGAAAAACAGCATGCGCAACTTCTGTAGTTTTCAGTTTCGAGCTAGTTATTTTGCACCAATTGTTGCGAGAGTTATTTCGATTGAAAGCTAACTCCTTGAGGTTTCCAAATCAGTTTGAATCATCTAAATTAGACAAGTATCTAATATTTGGTGAATTTTTGAAGTTCTGCTGCAAAAATAGAATTTCCTGCAACTTTCTGGAAAGTACATCTCTGCGCAGCCTCTGTATTCTGCTATTTTGACATATTTATGCTGCTCCGAATGTTTAAAACTTGACCTGTGTGGAAAGCTAGCTTACTGAGGTTTTCATAGCCGCTTGAAACAGTTCAATCCGATGTTTCTTCGATTTTATATAAATTTTTGAAGAAGAGACCATGAAACTGAAATTTTCTGCATTTTTGTCGAAGTACTTCGAAATTATCTCGCTGTTCCAGAATGTATTTCCGCGATATTTCGAATGCCTCGTGATGATATTTAAGTAGATTTTGGACAGTTTTGACGGCAGGGCATGCGTTGTATAATAAGGTTTTGAACGAAGTTGATGATTATCGATCGCTCGTCTAATATTTATATTAAATTTTTATCTTCTTATTTAGGCGAAGGAACGACGTCGAGCGACACGAGGGCAGCTGGTGACGTTGTGGAAAGTTAGCTTTTATCTGTGAGTTGATAATATGGGGACATCTTCCCTTCACGGGATGTGTGAACCTTGTGATGAGTCGTTTATTTCATTCTTTTATGTGTTTAAGCGACATTATGCTTGAGTGATAGAGAGCCTTGTCGGCTATAGGTTATTGATATTTGTCTTATTCGATGAGATTTATGTGATCTTGTAATGTTCATGTGATAGTGAGCCTTGCCGGCTATAGGATATTCGTAATTGTTGTTGTTGACGTGATATTAAACATATAAGTTGGTCTTTGGGTTGATTTGATGATTTCATGAGAATTATATGAACGTGATGACGTATATGATTTATTTGATTGGAAGACTCACAATTGTGATATGTATTGTTTTGATGTTACATACTCGGTACCGAGACATTAGTAGCCCGAACTAGCCAGGATTCGGGTGAGTGAGAGTGGCATATGATTAGTAGCCCGAACTGCCACGATTCGGGTGAGTGAGACTGGCATTTAGTAGCCCGTGGCTTGGCGAGCCCGGGTAAGTGTGGCCTAACGATGTCACTTGTCCATTCGCCATCGTTGTTGGAAGGTGATCATTAGGATTTATTACGGCCAACGTCACTGGAGTGGGACATGTATACCATATATATAGTTGTTACGATCATTCACGATACCTGGTCTATAATACGGTGACGGACTCGTCTGACTTTCGACGGGGAGTTCAGCTCGAGTGAGGTTAGGGCTACCCACGCGTCATTTATGTGATTTGTTATCTTTAATATACGTGAATTCGTTTGTGCGATAATTCGACGTAGTGATGTTTGATAATTGTATTGGTTATTCATCGCTGGGGATACACCTCATCGTGAGGATAAGGTGTGTCCATATTATTTTCTCACTGAGCTTGTGGTTTGCTAACCCCATATATACATATATCATTTTCTAGGTTGATATCATTTTGACCGGAGGTTGCCTTTTTGCGATCATTATTCCGCTGTGATCTATTCCATTTTGGGTACAGTATCTTCAGTTCGTGTTGGATCCATTGGCGGAAATATTTTTGGAAGGAAATTTTGGTTGTACATTTATTCCTTCGTTGATCGATATGTCGAGATGTTTCGTGCTTTGTAAAACCTCCTTTGATATCCAGTATATATGTTTCATCGAGTTTCGATTTTCATTCTATCGTATGATTCGTTCGTGTTTGAGTTTTGATATCAAGCCTTGCGTTTATTTATAAACGCGGCGGCTGTCACACCTTTGACGTGGGTCGGGGCGTGACAGATTCGCTCCCTCTCGCATGTGCTAGAGGTTTAATCGAGCGTCTATTTCACAGGATATTTCGAATAACTTGGTGTTCGTTAAGCACAAATAACGACTCCAACGAGGAACTAGAACAGTTTGTGATATGAACTCGTAAGAAAGCTTCTGTCTTTTTCTTTTGTCTCTTCGCTCGTTTTCTGTGTTTTGTTCTCCATTGAGAATCATCCTATCTTTATAGGAATCCAAACACGCAGAGGAGACGTACTTTGAACTGATCAGTCGTAACCTAAAGGTCTCTTGACTTTAATAGTCGAGTGACCTTTCGTATCCAAGTATGCGAACAGTTGGTCACTACATTACTGATAGAATTTCGGGGAAAGAAAAGTTATAACTCGGAGCAAAAGGCGGGTTGATCAGGCCCACTAGATTTCGGTCCGACATTCGTGTGCGCGGATCGCGCGCTCGCACACGAGTCAACTGGATTTGCACCCCCCTTGTGCGCGCGCACATGTGCAATAATATTGGCTATTTATTTTAAACCAATAAAATGCACACTACTATATATGGTGTGTCAAATCAACTCTTCCAATATGGGATTCTCACTTTATTTTCCTCCATAAATTCTCATTCAAAAACCCAAATATTTAAAGCCCAAAAACTTTAAATATCCAACAACCGTTTTATATTGATTACATCTATGATTTGGTCTATAATGATCTTGATGCCTTTAATACTTGATTCTTGCCAAGTGACTTCCTCATCATATTTAGATTAATCTTCAACACTTTCTACCCTCTTTGCGCGAATTCGAGGTCATGGCATGGAATCTGTCGCCGCCAATCTCCGATCCATAGATGATGTCTCGATATCTTGCGTGTATGAGTTTCTTTCTTGTTGGTCTGCGTGAGTTTTTGTGCATGTGAGAGCGTCGGTTCTCTTCGTGGGTGCATGTATAGTTTTGTATGGTCTGCGTTTTATCTAGTGCATAGTTTTCTAAACTATTCTCCACCTTCTCTTTACAACTCAAAAAAAATCTAAAACAAAATTAAGTCTTCTCCCCAATCCTTTCCATTATTTTTGAAGGACGGGGAGGGTAACCATCTCTCTTTTTGCGTGTTTCGTTGTCTCTTTTTTACTTTTTTTTTTTCATTTCTTCCTTCCTAGGACTTTTGCCCCCTTTATGGGAGTGCTTTTTTCAAAAAAGATGAGATCTTAAAGTTGAAGACGGAAAAAAATGAATAATATTGCAAATATGGATTCAAAGCCATAATTGTTGAGTTTTAGACTCGATTTATAGTAGGTTCTTTAGTTTTTCTTGTTTAGACTTTAAAGGTTGTTGTCTTTCGCTCATTGTTCTTTGTTTTTTCGTTTCAGTTTTCTAGTTGATGTATTCTCTCTTAGTAGAGATTTATTCCCTACTAATGGTTGACTGTTCAGAGAATTCCGTTGGGCTATTTACTGTTGGAATATTAAGTGGAGTGAATGGAAATTTTGATGTGTGTGTGGGCTCGTGACACGCGGTTACACACTCACGGACTTGATCAACTCGCACGTTTGGACCCAATTATAATATTTCAATACCAAATAATATTTAATGGATAATTCCTACACCTTTAAAATATCAAAGGTTGCATAGACCTCAATGGTTACGATGACCTTTAGAATGTCTACTCTAATGTAGGACTAAATTGCATTACTATGGTATTAAAGCCTATGTGGGAAATGCAAAGGTCATGGAGAGGAATTCAAAGAGTCTTTCGAAACTCTATATATAGAGAGTTTATCGAAGCTCTAGACTCCACACAAAAAACAATATGATTCCATTGAACGGGTCATTCACAACAACTCACTCATCATATCTAAGTTCAGTTTGTCATGTGGTTAAGGTTTAGTCCAACCTATAATCACGTTTTCGTTGTATCATGGGAGACAGGCGTTCAAATACATCACTTGCACTTACGTAGAGAGAGCGAATTTGTTTTAACGAATTTGTGTTCAACACAAGCCTAAAAAATTCCTTAAGAAAGTATAGTTGTCTTGCAGTCTTACAGATGTTCTAGCGGTCTTACAACAACCTTAGAGGAATTGCTTGTAGTCGCACAAACGAGCTGCTGTCGCGCAAACCTTGTAGTCGTGCAGTTTGGAAGATCCTACAGTCTAATGAGCTGTTCTCGCAGTCGTGCATTCTCATAATAGTGCAACCTCACAATCGTGTACTTTTGCAATCGTGCAATTGTGGTGTCGGACAATCTCAGGGGTAGTTTTGTAGTTATGCAATCTGACAGTCTTACAGAACCCAAGGTTTCCCGATAATCTTAAAACAGAATCAAAAGAGATGTCGGACCAAGAAGGATCTAGCAAGAACGAAGAGAGCACAAACGTTGTTCCCAATACTGCCGTACCTAACGTGATGAAACCCAACGTTCCGACCAGCCACCTAGAAGCCGGAGAAGTTTGTGAGAATTGCCTTGACGTTCAAGAGATGACAACAGAAGATGCTCTTCTACCTCACCACGCTGAAACTGGCCACTTACCTGAAAGAAGTCGAGCCTAAGGTAGCCGAAAGTGAGTCAAATGCTGAAATTTTGAATGTTGTTGATGCATGGAAGCACTCTGATTTCCTATGTCGTAATTACATCTTGAATGCAATTAAGGATACTTTATACAATGTTTACTGTGGAGTGGCAACGGCCAATGAACTGTGGGAATCGTTAAGACCGAAAATATAAAACTGAGGATGCCAGCATAAATTTATTGTTAGACGGTTTATTGATTATATGATGGTCGATTCCAATACTGCGATTAGTCAAGTGCAAGAAATACAGTTGCTCTTGCACGAGATCCATGCTGAAAATATGATCTTGAGTGAGTCTTTCCAAGTGGCTGCGATAATTGAGAAGTTGTCCTGGGGCTGGAAAGACTATAAGAATTATCTTAAGTATAAATGCAAAGAGATGTCTTTTGATGACCTGGTTGTTAGACTTCAAATCGAAGAAGACAACAAAGGGTCTGAATTGAATGTCTCCCGAACCAAATAATACGTATATAGTTCGGAGTTGGTAAATAATACGTATATAGTTCGGATGGTCAAAAAAAGACAAGTTCGAGGATCAAATAATACTTTACTAGAGTTTAAGGGGAATAAAAAAATCATTTATTAAACGTAAGTTTTATCACTCATAAATGCTTTAACGTTATTATTCTTATATTATAATATAGTGGTAGCTTACCCAACGAGTAAACAATGGTTTTTCTTCTTCCTAAAGCATAGCATGTATTCTTTGCTTGCCAATTGTGTCAGTGTCGCAAATAGGGATGTCAACGGGACCTAATCCCCGTCCCCAGCCCCGCATATATGGGGAATCCACATTCCCGTCCCCGCCAAGTAAACGGGAACAAAATCGTCCCCGTCCCCGCGGGGATCCCCGCCCCACAATTATTTAAATTATATTTTAAATATTATTTATAATATAATAATATAAAATGGGTATAATGAATATTTTTAAATATTATATTAATATTGATTAGATATAATAAATATTATTTGTATTAGATAATATAGTATCGGTGAACGGGGCGAGATCAATCCCCCTCCCTGCCCCGTGGAGATAAAAAATCGGGGATTCGGGGCGGATCCTCACGGGAAGGGAGAATCCGCGCCCCATTGACATGCCTAGTCGCAAAAGTGCTAAACATATAACAAATGAAGACCATTGGAGTTGAGAAATAAGAACAATTATATAATAAAACTCTTGTAATTACTGATTATTGATCGTTACAATACACCTTATTTTGTTTCTCCAAACCAATGTATTAGATTTTCTTGTGAGAGTACAACAAATTTATAAAAAAGCATACATTTATCAATAATTCACACATTAGTTCTTTTTTTTTTTTACTCTCATCTCAGCATTGTTCTTTACTTAAAATAAAAAGAAAATATAAGAATATAAAGTTGATGCTTAGATTCATATAATTTTTATTTGGTTTGTATTATCATAGTATTATTTATATCTGTTTTATATTTTGTTTTCTATTGATATCGAAGTTTTATTTTTGAATCATGTTAATTGTAAAAATAAATCACTAATTTAAGATTAAATTCGAGCTTTCCCTTTCAATCATGTTTTACTCAGTATGATGATATAGGATCCAATTTATTTTATCCGAAAAAATTGAAGGTCGAATTTTATTTAGACATATAAAGATAATCAAATATAGAGATACAAACTCATAAAATCTCATAATTAGTAATCCAAATATAAAATAGCATATTTAGTGATCCCAAATAAATAATTTGAAATTTTTTTATATTTAAACACCTCATATAAAAATCTTTGTTCTAGACTTCAAGAGAATAGATATTCATCAATCATCTCATATGATCAGATTCATCGAGTAAGGTAAAAAGTGAAGTAACGATGTGGTTTGAGTTGATATGCTGTGTTGTTGTTTACCTCTTTGTGAGGCTCTTCTTCTACGAAGACGACACGATCCTCGATTCAGATTCCTCGCACTTCAATGCCCTCTTTACCGTCGCCAAAAGGTGATTAATCATATGAATATTTCGTCACTTTTTTTTTTTTTACCAATTTTGGATTTTGTGGCTTATTCGTCGTTTCATTAGGTTGGAAAACATCTATCGCGGAAGCGGCAAAGTTTATGTTGGGCTACAAATCCCTGACCCTGATTCAGCTGTTCGCAGAAATGTTGATTTAGTTCTCCTCACAAATCAGTAATCTCCTCTTTTCTGATTTTTTCCCCAGATCCCATTTTATTTTTTGTTTTTTGATTCGCAAATCAATGCACATACTGATAGTTGAGTAGACGATTTGAATCTGATCCAACTGATTCTTTATTATTATTTGAGCTTGACTTGAATTATTTGTTTGTATTTGTTGATTGCAAGTTGAGCGTATAGCTTTTATCGTCCTGATCACTAGTCAAACCTCTCTGTAGTTTTTACATTTTTTGGCTTATCTTTTTAACAGATTCATGTTAGAACTGTTCAATTCGGTGTGCTTTCCATTGGATTATATGCTTAAATGATTTGTAATTTAGTTTTAACTTTAGACTTCTAGTTCTCATCCCGCCAACCAAGTATTTATTGTTTTTCCTTTCTGTTTTTACTGCAAGTGTCTTCTGCTATAAAAGAAAAAGGCTAACATATATTGATTCGGGTTTGTATATGTTCATTTTAGTGAGTACAGTTTCTTTTTACTTTCTTCTGAAAGTTAGAGAGTACTCTAATGAAATGTGTTGGGAGAGACAGTTTAAATAGAGGTGATGGTTCTTTGTTTTCCCGCCTTTCTTGACACAATATTTTCCTTTTGGCCATTATAACGTAAATTTACTTCTGCAAATGGTAAGAGTATCGAAGTGGAATGTGTTGGTCGAGAAAGTTGAAATATTGATGATGGTTTTATATTTTGCGAGAGTTCTTTATACAGTGAGGCTGCGATAATTCTTGTCAAGAACATATCAGGATTTGTTTCTATTGATAAGGATGGTAATTGGATTTGCACTGGTGGAAAGCACCACCAAACAGAGGTTCTTCCTAACCCAGTACGTCTTGTTCTCTTGATCATTTTTTCTTTATGGTATTGTGTTTTTCTTTCTTTTTTTCTTTTTTTTTTTGCGCAATAATGAACGCGGCATATTTGCTTGTTTTTTAGGTGAGCGAAGCCAAAGAGTTGGTTCCCATCCTTAAAGAATATTTTGAACAAAGAGGAGTCACTGATCTTCCTGAAGGATGTATATCTGCTAAAGTCATATGCCCCAATCCCAAATTTCGGTGTGCAATTCTTCCCTAATACATGTATAGTATGTCACCATGTGTTGTTTGTACCGCTTCTTTTGATTATAGATGTGTTATCATTTTTTTAACTATATTTCTTAAACCATTCGTAAGTGCAACAAGTTCGTAAAGCAATAATCCAAGTTGAAGCTTTGTTCAACATCAAGTTTTTGATCCTTGTAAGAAGAAAGTTTCAGTTTCTGTTTTTTTTTTTTTTCCTCACATGCTCCTGTTTATGATTCTTCTTGCAGTTCCATTGACTCAGATTCCTTCCCACCCGAGGTTATAACTTATGATCAATGGAAAACACTAAAACCGGACTCAAAAACTTCATATTCTGGATGGATTAAAGGTGCTTTAGGAAAGAAAAAAATGCAGGACTCGCTATTTGAGAAGCTTAACTCCGTCCTCAGCACTGCTCCAATATCTGACAGGTTGAAATTTAATTCTTCTTCATCACTTAGTCATGGTTGTTAGGTTTGCTGATTTAAGATGAGACAAACAATCATTTTTTAAAGTTGCAGTTTCTCCTTTGAGAATAAATCATCATTTCCATATTCATCTTGTGATAAATTAATGTGATGCAGGTTAGAACTGAAAGGAGAGAGGTACGTGTTGGGTGAATTTATTGAATTCCAAGGGAAGCAAGAAGATGTTCATGCACTAAGAAAGATCAAGAGATCTAAAGTCAGCCATCTCAGTGTTCAGAAGATAAGCATGTTTGGCTTAGGTAGGTAAACTTCAAGATCAAAGAGAAGGAAATTCAATGAAATTATTGTTATATGGTTTAACTATCATCTCGTTGTGCAGCTAAATCAACCCTGCAAGTTTTGTATTACCCTCGAGACTATCGTGCGGAAGGGTTCTCTGGGACTTCACAGTTTGAAGAAGCTACCGTTAAATCAAGCACACAGATTGTTTTCCAACCTCGAAATTCTGAGAAATCGCGCAAGTATAAGCTGTCTAAGGTTATCTCTTTGTCACTGAGTGCCTAGCCTAACATTAATTAATACATGTATATTATGCGGAGTAGCAGAAACACTGATGTTAGCTTTTGCATTTGTGTTATGATGTTAATGGAGATATGGTGAGGTGAGTGTGTTATGTGTACCTATATAAATACTGTTTTTAGAGCAATAAAGATGATTACTGTTTTGTGAGGATTTGCAGCTAAATGGTGCTTATAGATATGTAACATTTGTAGGTATAAATATAAGCGGCTTCTTTAGTTGTTTTTCTTCAAAAATTGTTATTGTTGATATCCAGTTATTGTCTATGTTTTAGCCACTAGCCGAGCCAGCGAGCCATTTGGGCAACAGATGCAAGGGGGAGAATAAAAATGAACATTAAACTTAAAGCCCGCAAATTACAGTAGGCCCGTTTTTATAAACTAATGAATCTCAGATATATTAACCAATTATTTCAAAAAAAAAAAACCTACTACAGAACTCGCGCGCTTGGGTCGAATGAAGATTGGAATGACATTGCGATTTGTAGAAAGTATTGTTCGGCTTCACCATATTATGTTTGAGTTTGTGTAAGATTCGAATTTCTAGGAGATTTTGGTAGACAAGCTGGCATTCCAACACTCGGAGGACATGGCTTACATTAATCTACGTATTGCGTATCTTCTACCTCGAGCTGCTTATATGTTATGGCGCGAGCTGTATCGAATATGTGGTTCTCTGGTTTTCGGTTTCCTGCACACCCGACTATGCATTTTATTAGTGGTTTGTTATTTGTGTCATTCACAACTTTTACTTCCATTTCATGTTGTTTTTTATTTGAAAAATCAACTTTTCGATTTTCATATATTCCCGACTGCAGTTGCTTTATTCATGGGCATAAGTTCTATTTTGTCTAACTTACACAATATCATGTCTATTGAGCGCCACACAACATACGTAATAAGTGTAGAATGATTGTGCGTGTGCGATAAGTAGTAAATAAAACGAATACGTTATTACTAATACCACCGCGAAAGGCAGTGTACCTATCGACTCGATATCTAGGCTAAATAAATGACAAGATTGATTTATATTTGAACTAAATTCCGAAAACTTGAACTAACACGATTAAAGACTTAAAGCACGACTAAAAATAGTGATGAGTAAGTTTAGACAAACAAGGAGGTGTTCGAATTCGAATCCCACTAGACGACATTGGTTAAATCGTGAATTATCGTTCACATGAGATAATTACCTATAACGAGGATCGTCTATTTGCTATCGCCCTATAGTCGAATCCTAGCGTTTATGAAATGCCTAATATTTATTAAGTTGTCGCCCTAAACGATCTACCAAACATCACACTGATACATAGACATATCAAAAATATCATCAACTCAACACATAGACATATTGAATCAAAGAAATAGATTCAAAAAGATTAATAATAGGTACATGTGTTCACGAGTAATTCACGTCCAACCTACGACTTTATTCCGTTCATCTCATCTCAAACACACAAAGGGATTAGCTACTCATCTTATAAACAGAGACAACGAAATAAATAGGAGACAAGGACTGGGGAACCATAATTCTTCCATATACGGATGCGTTTTGAGATGCTTGATGGTCTCCGTCGTACCTTGTCCGATTACGCGATGATTCTTCGTTGAATTCTCTTTCTTGCGTCTACAATCACCGAGGTGTTTTCTAGGGTTCATGAGTATCCTTTTTTGTCTTTAGGTTTAATTCTGGAAGATTATACTCCCAATTAGGGCTTTAATCAGGGCTATTTATAGTGTATCGTCTAGTTCGTGGCTAAGTAATGGGCCTTCAAGGCCGTGACATGATCGCGAACTTTGAACTTGTCTTTTTGCAAAGTAACGCTTCACGACCGTGACTCCTGATGTATCAGGTCGTGAAGAGTCTGCACTTGAAGCTTGGTCAATTTGTCACTCATTCACGGCCGTGAATCTGTCTGTATCAGGCCGTGAAGAGTCGGCACTGAAGTTTGGTCATTTTGTCCCTCGTTCACAGCCGTAACTCATTGTGTATGTGGTCGTGAATCATCTGCGCTTAAGCCTTGGTCATTCTGTTCCTCGTTCATGGTCATGACTCGTCATTCACGTGGCCGTGAATCATTCTGGTCTTTGTTCACAGCCGCGACCTTTCTGTACGAGGCCGTGAAGTGCCTTGAAAGTCCTTTTTTGCTCCGTCTTCGCTCGGTTCCTCCAATTGTCGTTTTTTGTTCCTTCAATATAAAAGTTGGTATAAAAATTACAAATAACTATACAAGAAGACTATAATATACTCAAATACGACCTAGTTATAGCTAAGATAAACGATAATAATCTATAAGTTGCATTTTGTGGTCGCATGGGTGTTTGGTTCTTCTTGATGCAGTAATTATAGTGTCATATTTGTTCTTGTTAACATCCGGATTGTTAATTATCGGGTGAAATCAAGTTCTATTTCCTTTCAGAGGCAGCATGGATATTAACTCTAGAAGGAAAGTGAAAATGTTTGTCGTCTTACAGAAATTTATGCAACAAAATATTATGTAAATCCTCATAGTTTCCATCTATTTAATCCGCCTAAAGAATAGAAATGTTCGGAAGAGAAAAAGAACGCCAACAAAATATAGTTTGACAGAGAAGATACCTAAACAGATAGATCATTTGAGGAATTAGTTTCCATGTCCGATGTAACGTGCCATAATCATTTGAGAATGAATCAAAAAACCTATGAAACGCTCGTCGTTCTTTTAAAGACAGTTAGTGAAATTAAGGAATTTAAATATACCAGCGTGAGGGACAAAGTCACCATGTATTTTATTATTATACCTCATAATACCAAAAATCGGGTAGTGTAAAAAAAACTTTAGAAAATCCGGAGGGACTATTTCTAAGTATTTTCACGAGGTTCTAAATGCCATCTTGAAATTGCATCGTCTGCTAGTCGTGTCATCTGAACCAATAACAGAAGACAACACGGGCTAGAGATGGACTCATTTTAAGGTATTTATTTTGTTATCACTGTTAAGCTAAATTTATATTGAAATCCCTAGTTCGCATATTATTTTTTTGATATTCATAAAACTTCATATAGGATTTGTTGGAGCGTTAGTGGAACTAATGTTAAGGTAATCGTACCCAAATCTAAGAAACCGAGATATCGCAATCGCAATATGATCAATGTACTTGGTGCATGCGACCCAAACATGATGTTTACGTACGATTTATGTGGTTGGGAAGGATCTTGCAGCTGATGCTAGAGTTCTTCGAGGTGTACTTTCTAGAAGATTTGGCATTAAGATCCCAAAAGGTACATTTTTTGTTTATTTAAAAATACAGGAATCAACTATTTAAATTTGAATAATTCCATATATTTCTCTCTTTACAGGGAATTATTACTTATGCGATAGTTGGGTTTATGAATGCAGAAGGTTTTGGCACCGTACTTGGGAGTGAGATATCACTTAGATGATTTTGGGCAAGAAGAAACGCACAATAGAATCCAAAGGAGTACTTCAACATGATTCATAGTACATCTAGAAATGTTATTGAATGGTGCTTTGGGTTATTGAAAAACGTTGGGAGATACTACGATCACCGTCGTACTTCCCAATTGTCATCCAAAATAGGATTGTGATGGTTTGTTGCATACGTCACAATTTTATTCATAAGGAGTTGTCGGGAGACCGTTTTGAAGAAGAAGTGGAAACATTAACGGGAGAATATATTGAAACTATAAATGAAGATATGGAAGTTGGGGATAACATAAGCACTTTGGATGCATATGTTGAATGAGGAAATCAGAGAGATACGCTAGCAGCTTCTGCTTTTAATTAGTGGAGAACAAGTGGTCTATGATATTGACTTAGTTTCTAATATCGTATTTTGTTTGTTTATCAATGTTGAATTTAGTTTTAATGACCGTATTTGTGTATGTTTGATGATAATATTTAATAGCATTTTCAATTTAAACATGTCCATTGGCCAGTGTTTATTTAGACGATTTAATCTAATTCATTTGTCATTTTTTTTAAGCTTGCTTGATGTACTAATATTTCATATATAAGTCTATTTCAGGACTCGATGAATAGCACAATGGATACGAACAACAGAACAAATGTGTCTGTAAAGGAGAGAAGTAGCCGAGCAGGTGGAATCAACAAGAATAACTAACCCTCATTAACGCAATGAAAGAGATAGGGGCGAGTGGATGGAGACAGGAAAATGGATTCAAGACCGAATATCTGAAGATCTTAGAATCACGTATGTTAAGCAGTTTTCCAGCAACGGACATACGTGCTACACCACACATCACATCTCGCTTATAAAGTTGGAAGAAATGTTATCACAATCTATCTACCATGTTGAGTATGACCGGAATTTGTTGGAATGATTCGAAGATCATTGTTGGGATGAATATGTTACGTATCTACTTCAAACCAATACTTTCTTCAATTTCATTTTATTCATTTATCCTTTCATGATATCATGCCTTTTTCAAATTCAGAAAGACCAATTTGCCAAGTCGATGCGCCACAATCATGGTTATACTACAATGATTGGATAGAAATTTTAGATATTGACCGTGTAACAGGTGAGTACGCCGAAGATATCGAAGAGGCACTACACAATAGCAATGGGTTAAACGGCGTTCATTTATCATTCATGCCTTCTGAACATGATAATATGTCGTCGAATAATGATTTTGTACAAGCCATAGCAAATGACGAAGTAGCAACTGAGTCAACATAAAGCATGGATGAGGGCGAAACGGAAAATCGAGGGAAACTGAGCTCGAGCTGACGGACATATCAGAAAATATTGCGCTGAAACAAGTGTTGCTCTTCTACGATTCATTGCAATGTTCGAAGTCCAGAACAATATCATCCCGAAAAAGTACCTGGTGTTCGAACAAATCAACGCAATTGAAGGTCTTACCCCGGACAAAAAACTGCTTAGATCTAAATTACTGGTGAATCATTCAGACAAATTGAGGTTGTTTGATAGTTTACCTAACGATATGAAATATCGCCACGTAATTAAAACACTCGTTGGGCTTATGTGATGCGTCTTCTTTTTTGATATTATGATTGGCCATGTTGATTGCTGCAATTGTTGTTCATGAATTTAGTTCTGATGTTGGATTTTGCAGAAACTGTTGGTGGTTTTTGTTGGTGAAAATACCCTACTGTTGCGACAACAATATGATTTTTTTGTAATGCATGATAGAAAGATAGAATACACAGAAACAAAAACCCATACAGGTTTTTTAAACTCGTTGTTCTTCGCGATTAGGAAGCAACAAATTATTAACGAATGGGGAAAAAGTTCATATTGTTTCAAATGTACACCACACAAACACGCACACTCTTCATATAACATTTCAACATAATTCCCCATCTGTGAACAAATCAAAAGGTCATTTCAACAGGCAGATCAATACATAGCAACACACTGCATATGCATACATTAGGAAGTAGCAGTAGCACCTGGAATACATAGCGGCCGAGCACATACAAAATCCATTCGAGGATATGCATACATTAGGAAGCAGCAGTAGATCTTGGAATACATAGCGGCCGAGCACATACAAAATACATTCAAGGATCATACGCAGAACAACCTACCAAATAACATAGACAAGCTGAGTGCATGAGAAAATTTCAAATATCTTTGATACAAACTTATAAGTTCGTACTCTCGCAATCACTAACTTGACCAAAAGATCAAACTTGAGCTTTTTTTCTGAGGCTCGCTTTATGGGAACCTAGGTACAAATGAAGATGAAGCCTCGTCGCTCGCAACGTCTTCCTCGTCACTACTAATGCCTATCACTACAAGTGAGTCCTCCTACACGATAGTTAATCTCTCAACTATAAGTATTTGTAAAAAAACCGAACCATTTTTTTTAAAAAATAAAGAATACTTCGATCCAATTTTTTCATTTATCTGGTGGCGCATAAACAACATTGCAGGCTTGTCATACTTTGAAGCTGCGTCATCTAAAATATTCTTGAACGTATGATATCGGCGCTCAAGTAATGAAGACGTTGTTCGATCTTGTTAGGTTTGAAGGTGTAATCAAACTGTCGGAATATTTTCTCGTGCATGGTCTTCACGATCATATCTTTTGGTTCGCCAACTTTAAAGGTACCTAGACCTCTTTCTTCTACCAAACATTTGATCACGAACCCATCAACCAGCTCCATCCAATAGGCAATGAAAAGGTAGCCGGATTGATGCTTGATATCAGTGAGCTCGCGAACTAACAAAAAAAAAAAAGAAAACAGATTAGATAGCATCGTCGAAGTTAAAAAGTATGCTTTGAGGAATACAAAAGCAAGTTAAAACAAGGCACACTTTCTTCAGGTGATTAGGATAATAAAAATGGTTCCTCATACCATTGTCTGGGGCCATCAGCATCTTCTCACTTGTTTGAATATATCGTTCGAAGCTAACAAACTCCCTTTTATAGAAACTCACCAGTGAATAATTGCATATCTCCAGCATACTTGAGTCCATAGTTAATGTTCCCGTAAATATAACATCTGATCTTCAACCAACATTGAGTTAGTTAGAAGATATGGTGCAGATCAAATCTCTACTGCTTGCTAGATAAGACTATGTTTCACTTCAATTTGATGGGCATGTGAATGCCAACCTAATAAATTCAATGAACATATCCAGATAGAAAAAGATTTTCAACTACGCATTATTATATAGATACACATAATATAGTGATACGAAATACATAATTTTTATTTCAAACACATTAGTGTCACATGAGTTACAAAAACATATAGATATTATAGAATATTTTAATACAAGAGTCTTCATAGTTGATCTAATAATTTACATGAATAACACAAGAAAATTTTGTAGTAAAACTACAAGAACAACAAACTTCTTCATTCCTGCAATTCTTTTATGCACCTCCTTGACATCGTCTTGGTCGGACAAGATTGTCGACTTTATGGTATTAACGTCAATGCTCATCTCATTCGCATCCCTTCGATTTTCCATAAGGTCATGTTTCATCATCGTTAGTCCCTCGTATACGACAGTAATGTAAACACTTAATTCGTCAGATTGTCGTTCTATGTCATTGTTGCTCCATATAGGTTCGGATATTTGGTTGCTGTAGTTAAGATATGTTACATTCCAATACTGGCACGCACGATTTTTACACACGATGTACAACTTACCTGCACTAGCCTTATTCGGACCAACTACTTCCACAGAAGCTTGTGTTGCGTAACGATAATAACACTTCTCGACGCTATACCGTAACTCCATTATTTGACCACGTTGAAACGCATTTTCAAAAGACATCTGAGAATATAAATAACTGCATAAACTGGTATTTGCAGCAAGATCGAAGTTAAAAAAAATCATTAAACTAGGAATTATGTGCCAAGATCCTAAAATAATCTCGGAGCAATGTTCAAAAATCCATGTATGGAAGACATCGTACAGTATAAATAAGAGCATAAATTTGAATGAAGCAAGATCAATATTCAATAAAAACAAACATGTCGGAATATTAATAGAACGTTTCATGCCCTAAAATCCCTAATTTTTCGTACAAACATACCGAAGCCAACCAAGTCCAATTTGTCAATGCTAACGTTCAACGACCTCGACAACCGATCGAAACAACAATTGAAACAATTAATTAACGGTTATCATTAAGTTTCGAAAGATATCACTCAAACAGCCGTGTACTCTGTAAATGCCGGAATATAACGCAAGAACGAAAATATGCAGCATTATGTCGATATTACCTCAATGAAGCTTGTCCAGTGATCCATGGTAACTTAACTCTTTTGACTTAATCTCATGGTAACTTCGTCCCATCATATATAAGTTATTCTAATTTATGGGTCAAGATTATTTGATAATCATCACCTCCATTCTCGAGCATCTGCATAGCACACCAAAAATATCTAAAATGTGCTAAATATAAAAAATATGGACAAAATCAAAGTGGCCGGAGGGAGATATCAGTCGCATTCATTATAAATAAACCAAAACAAAAATGACTAGTCAAATTTATGAGTCTCACATGACCACGCGGCATTGCACGAATCTAAATTTTAAAAAACAAAATGAAAAATCTCTTATTTTCTTAATTCGTCATAGGTTCTAAAAAGCCTCTTTTTTTTTCATTTTGTTTTATTGGATCGTTTTCATTATTAATATTATTATTTGATTTATATTCGGTTTAGTTATAAAATTTATGTAATTATTGCACCTTAATCTCCTGGCTTTATTGGACTGACTTGGAAGAATATTATACTATAATAAGACTTTAGATCAAGAATAGTCATTGGTAAGTTAGAGTAGTTACACAGTCCTCCACCACCACCACATATAAACCAAGACATTCAATAAAAGAAAAATTCCAAAAAAATCAAATCATCATCCTCTTATACGCTTTTGACACATTCATAGCTTATAATAAGCTCATTCCATCTTTTTATGAATATGATGAAAGATTACCTTTTTAGCTGAAAATCAACCATTAAGTAACTTAGTCATGTTACCCACATGGAATATATATCAAATTCTCATGCATGTGATGAAGTGTTTGAAGCATTTTGGATTCAATAATATGGCGGTTTAGTTTAATTACGCAAAGAAGGGTAGGTGCATCAACCATAGTAGCGTGGCACTACATCTGCCCTTCTTTCAACATTAAATACCCTTTTCCCTTGCTCATATTCCATTTTTATTTTTTAGTTTTATTTTGTTACCAATATAATAATAAAATAAATATTTAGTTGCCTTCTCCAGACTCCTACCTAACCTCTTGCACCAATAATATTTATCGTTCGTTTCCCTCCCACTCTCTCTTCTCCTTACAAAGCTTCCATTGACAAGCAGCAAAACCAAACGACCACATTATTCTTGAATTGTGGAATTAAACAAAAAGAAAAAAAAAAACAATGTTATCAGTAGCTTCCGTAGATACTACTCAAAGCTCAGAGCTGCCGCCGCCGTCGTCATCATCGTCAACCTTAACATCACCGAGGATGATCCCACGTGATCAAAAGAAAGATGAGCACGTGTTTCTGTCTAAATTACCAGACATACCCATCCCCAACCAGCTCCCTCTCCACACCTACTGCTTCCACAACCTCCCCAGCTATCCCGACCGGACATGCCTCATCGCCGGCAACACGGGGAAGACCTACACCTTCGCCGAGACCCACTTGACCTGCCGCAGGGTGGCTTCGGGATTGTCTAAGTTCGGAATCTCAAGGAACGACGTCGTCATGGTGCTCCTGCAGAACTGTGCCGAGTTCGTGTTCACCTTCATGGGCGCTTCCATGGTCGGAGCCGTCACCACGGCGGCGAATCCCTTTTACACCTCCAACGAGGTGCTCAAGCAGCTTCGAGCTTCCAAGGCGAAGCTGATCGTCACTCAGTCTCAGTACGTTGATAAGTTGAGGGATTTCCCAGATTCTGAAGCAGCCTTCGGCGTTGACTTCAAGGTGGTCACCGTAGATGATGATTCTGTCCCCGAGGGCTGTTTGCCGTTCTCCGTCCTCTCCGAAGCTGACGAAGATGATGAAGTCGGAGCTGACGTGGACGGTGGGTTCGATTCGAACGACGCCGTTGCGCTGCCGTTCTCCTCCGGGACGACGGGCTTGCCAAAGGGAGTGATATTGACCCACAAAAGCCTCATCACCAGCGTGGCGCAGCAAGTCGACGGCGAGAACCCTAACCTGTACCTGAGACCAGACGACGTCGTACTGTGCGTTCTGCCGTTGTTCCACATATACTCGCTGAACTCTGTGCTGCTGTGCTCGCTGCGCGCCGGCTGTGCGGTGCTGTTGATGCCGAAATTCGAGATCGGATCTCTCTTGGAGTTGATACAGAGGCATAGGGTCTCCGTCGCCGCCGTGGTGCCGCCGTTAGTCTTGGCTCTGGCGAAGACTCCGATGGTAGATAACTACGATCTGAGTTCGATCCGACTTGTGCTGTCAGGGGCGGCGCCGCTTGGGAAAGAGTTGGAGATGGCTTTGCTCAGCCGCCTGCCCCAGGCGGTTTTCGGACAGGTACGTTCGTACGGTAATAGCGAATAAATTGTCATTGCATCCATTTTCTTGCATTAACTCTTGCTTTTAGTTTATTATCTTATTACCGATTCACCTTTCTTGGCCCTTTCATGTTTTATTTGGTTTATATATAAATATATATGTTTATAGATTTAATTTTCTTTTTTCCAGACATATGCTTAAAAAAGCTAACTGACTGAACTAACCAATATTTCATGCCATTTATGTGAGGTTGACGTGGTCCTATGAATAGGCTAAACTCTTTATGCGTTGTGTGTGGTCTATATTTTATTCCCCAAATAAGTTTGACACGTAATTTTTTTTTTTTTGAAATATAGTTAGCTAAAATCGAGATTCAAATTTATAATTTTGTCAATATAATAATAGCTAACCTTTTTTTCTGACTTGGAAATTAGAAAATATCATCAAGAAATATTCTAGGCTACTAAATATTCTGTATTCCTAGTCAAAATCTCTTAATATGTAGATTTTAACCGATTACGAACATGTGCTATGAATCATTTTTATATAATCGTAAACAAAAAATTAAACATTAGCTAACTTTGGGTTTCTTAAATTTTGTCTACTTACAGATATAATATATATATATATATATAAATCGTTTGAAGCTATAAAATATTCTTTATTCGAATAATTATTTTCAAAAAAGATTTGATATAATGAGGAGACACGTGCGTGTAGAGGATTAGGTAGAGTCCAAACCACCGCTTCTAAGTTCAACTAACCACACTTGAACGGTTAGGTTAGGTTCGGTAGGTGGCGTAAATAACAAAATTAGAAACACATACGCACATTCATCTAAACATAGACATAATAGAGTAGAGAATATTTGTAAGGTCTTTTTGTATTTTTCTTTTCCAATATTTCACTAAGCTTCAAATGCGTGTGTAACGAACAGTTACTCATATCACTTATTCTAAAATTACGAAAATGATGAAGAAAAATTAATATAAAGTTCTGCATGCATGGATGCATCCACATATATACAATGTATATTAGTAAAAAATCAGCTTTTTATTAAATAACTCTGTGTACGTAGGGCTATGGGATGACTGAGGCTGGGCCCGTACTATCTATGTCGCCATCGTTTGCAAAGAACCCCTTACCAACGAAGTCGGGGTCGTGTGGCAATGTGGTTCGAAATGCCGAGCTCAAAGTGGTCGACCCTGAAACTGGTTCTTCTCTTCCTCGTAATAAACCTGGCGAAATTTGCATTCGAGGCCCTCAGATCATGAAAGGTATATATAGATATATAGAGAGAGAGAGAGAGAGATTCGACAACATAATTACGTACTAATAAGAATGTAATAAATATTTTTTGATAATCTATATTTATTGATATGTGTGTGTAGGGTATTTGAATGATGTTGAGGCCACTGCAAGAACCGTAGATGTGGATGGTTGGTTGCACACTGGCGACATTGGATACGTTGACGATGACGACGATGTCTTCATCGTCGATAGAGTCAAAGAACTCATCAAATTTAAAGGTTTTCAGGTACATCTTCCCTTAACCCCCCTATTATTCATCAATTAAAACTTTCCATGTGAATTAATTATTTTTTTTATATATATTATGGGGTAATAATGTTAGATGATGATCTGAATTAGGTACCACCTGCTGAATTGGAGGCTCTCCTTGTTAGCCATCCTGAGATTGCCGACGCAGCGGTTGTACCGTAAGTTCTATCGAAAATTAAATCTATAAACATATATATATATATATATATAATGATGCAGATTTAATTAATTAATTAATATTGTGTTTGTTTATATATTTGGAACAGACAAAAAGATGAGGCTGCTGGTGAAGTACCTGTAGCATTTGTGGTTAGATCCAATGGGTTCGATCTCACTGAAGAAGCTGTCAAAGAATTCATTTCCAAGCAGGTATATGCAAAATAAATAATTAAAACTTTAATTTATACTTAAATTAAATAATCTAAATTAGTATATAAATATATAAATATATTTTTTTTTTTAAGGTGGTGTTTTATAAGAGACTGCACAAAGTGTATTTCGTTCATGCGATTCCCAAATCTCCATCTGGAAAGATTCTGAGGAAAGAGCTAAGAGCTAAGCTTGAGGCACCTAATTAATTCTTGAATAGTGTATTATTATTATGTTTCTTAAAGTATTTTAAAGTAGGAACTCTCCTAAGATTCATTGAAATTCTGCTGTCACGTTACTGTGCTTCATTTCTCATATGATTATTCTTTTTTCCTTTGGCTCATTGGGCTTGCTGTACGTGTCATTTGTTATTGTAATTTATTAGACTCTAAAAACTATTATGTTTGTATGAAATTGGAGTTGTATTAGTGTTGGTTACGAATCGAAGCGTTTGTTGGTAGAACTATATTACATGAAGTTTCATCTGCACCATCCAAATAGAAGTACTCTCGCTTGATTCTGATCTGCAATAGGGCTTCGTCGTAATGGTCGGAAACACATAGCACATTCCAATATTCCATCCTTCAAGGTTAGCCATTACAGACCAACTTGGATGAACATAAGCTTTCTGTGATACTTTCTCTTCCCATTATTACAACCAAAGCAGGTAAAGTTGAGAATCATTTCTGAATAATCCCTCTACAGGGTGGCTCGGTCCCCAGCATTCATCAGATTGTACAAACTACTGCTACGACTCCACTCGTGTATGCTCGTTCTTCCTACGGTGCAGGTACCAGACCGTTCGAGGTCGAGCCTATCGCGGAGTCTCTTACCAAGAACGTGTTATAAAAAGATATGGTGGGACCATTGGCGGAGCCACACTTATGCCAGTGGGGTCCATGGACCCCACTTAAAAAAAGTTTCTTTTACAAATTTTTAGTAAAAAATACAATAATAAATACAAATTTAATTATTGTAAGGAAAATGGACCCCACTGAATAAAATTACACACCCATATATATATATATATATATATATATTTACATTAACTTAAGGTGGACCCCAATGATAGAAATTTCTGGCTCCGCCACTCGGCGGGACCCACCCCACATGTTAGGAATTATGATCCTAAACTCCGACGAACAAGGCCGGGAGATGGTCGGAAAGTGGCCTGAGCGATCACAACTGAAGAACTTGGTTTATATTGCCAGAATGAGCAGCAACCGTTGGATTCCTGGCGCCTAATCGAAGGGCTCAGATTTAAACATTACAGATTAAATATGGAACGTTGATCTTGGCAGGTGATAAGATCGATGGCTGAGGATTGATCGCGCAAATAAAAGTAACGCTTTTATAAGTAAGAAGAGCGCGCGGTATAATAAACCAATGAGTTGGTATAATTACTTAAAGAGTTGGTATAATTCCTTAAAGAGTTGGTATAATCCTTTAAGGACTTGGTACAACACAGAAATTGGTTTATTATGTACAAGAGACGAAGCACATGGTACAAGCGTGATGATGCACGGCTACAGTCCTGATATGTTCTATAAATACCAGCTATTAGAGTGTAAGTACCCATCTTTGAGAGCTTGTATTTTTCTGTAGAGTGAGATTTAGAAAGACTTGTAAACATGAAAGTTGTAGAGGGTGTGACAATCTTGTAAACCCTTCTTTTCGTTTTTAATAAAAGGCTCTGTTGGTCCGTGCACGTAGGCCTAAAGTCGAGGCCAAACCACATAATTTCTGTGTTCTGATTTTCTGGTTTCTTTGCTGTTTTTGGGTTCGATCATCATCAAGATCGATCTTCTTGATTCGTTTATCATACCCACGTTAAAGAGCAGCAAGTTAGGGATCGAGGGGTGCCATTTTTTCAACAATTGGTGTGGTGAGCGTGGAACGACGCGTGACAAGAAGATGGCGGCAACTCGGTTCGAAATGGAAGTCTTCAATGGCCAAGGAGATTTTGGCCTGTGGAAGAAGAAGATGAAGGCCCTGCTCACGAAGAAGGGTCTTGAGGAGGCTCTAAAGCCCGAGGCTGAGATGGAGCCGAAAGATATGGCCGATGCATTGAAGAAGAAATTTCGAGAGAGGGTCTACTCAACCTTGATCTTGTGTTTATCAGATCAAGTGCTGAGAAAAGTTGCAAAAGAGGTTAAGGCTGAGGAGATATGGAAGAAACTTGATGCTCTTTACATGACAAAGTCATTGGCTAAGAGACTTTACTTGAAGCAATCCTTGTATCGATACCAAATGCTTGAAGATCAGCCCTTAGAAGATCAGCTTGACAGTTTTTCGAAGCTTATCTTAGATCTTGAGAATGTTGGTGATGAAATCAAGGATGAGGATCAAGCTTTATTGCTCCTATGCGCCCTGCCTCAAAGCTATGATCATTTTAGAGAGGCTCTGCTCTATGGAAGGGAGAAGTTAAAGCTAGAAGATCTCTTGTCGGCCCTGAGTTCGAAGCAGCTGAATGCAAAGAAGCAAGCAAGTCTTGACGAGAGGATTGAGGCGGCTCATCTGCTTTTGGCACAGAATAAGGTTGTTTCTTGGACAAAGAAAGTCAAGGAGAAGGAAAAGAAAGAAGCTAAGGGCTTTGTGAAGTGCTGGCATTGCCAAGGAGAGGGTCACATTCGAAGAAATTGCCCCAAGATGTCAAGAAACAACTTGAACCAAGGTATGCCTAATGTTGCTGCATATTTTGTTCAAGATGGCTATGAATATGCAGAAGTTCTGGCTGTGTCTGAGCAAGAAGGAAGCCATGAATGGATCCTTGATTTGGGATGCAGTTTCCATGTGAGGTGCAATAGAGAATGGCTTCAAGTTTTCAGAAAAACAAGCCAAGAATCTGTCAAGCTTGGTGATGGGAAGAGCTGTGACATTCTTGGATGCGGTTCAGTTCGATTGAGGCTGAAGTCTGGCATTGTTGGGGTGCTCAAGGATGTTAGGTATGTGCTTGAGGTAAGGAGGAACCTTATTTCAATCGGAGCATTGGATGAAAGGGGTTTTACAAAACAAACATCTGCTGGTAAGATCACAGTTAAGAAGCAGAACAGACTGGTTCTGTGAGGTGTTAGAAGGCATGGTATCTATGTCTTGGAGGGGTATTCTGTGGTGTCAGACACTTCTGAGGAAATTAGGAAATGTGGTGGCTTGAATGTGGTGGAAGAAAAGCCATGGAGACCTCATCTTGAGGTAGAGACAGGTGGAGCAAAAGCTGTAGTTGGAGCTGAATTTCCAGAAATTGCTCTTGTAAGCTTGGACAAAATAAGCTCTGTAAGTGAGTATTCTAAGCCTAAAGTGGAGCTGATTCCACCAAGAAAGAGGAGTATTCTTGGGCCATGTTCGAGGCAAGTGCATAGAATGGATAGAAGCTCAGAAGAAAGTGAGGAAACAGCTGGTAGAAGCTGGACAGAAACTCAGTCTAAAGCTGAGTATGAAGCTGTGAGCAAAGTTGCTTCATTGAAAGATGCTGAGGTCTCACCTATGAAAGAGACCGAGAAGAAAACCTTGAGGGGCAGTAGATGGATCTGCAAGAAGCCTCAAGAAGTCCGAAAGAAGAGAACATCATGGGAGATTAGGGGAAATAGCTCAAAGAACCGTGTTGGTTCCAAATGGGAGATTTCAATCTCATTTGGAGTTGACAAGGTTTCTTTCGAGGCTCGAAGCTGCTAAACAGCTTGACGACCAACAGAGCAAGACAAATGAATCAATGTGGAGCCTTGGTTGAAGATTGCAGACGAATCAAGAACTGATCTGCAGATGTTTAAAGCTGAAACTGGCAAATGGAAAATCTGGTTCTGGTAAGGAGTTCGAACTTGTATATCTGGTATGTTTGAGCTACAAAGGTGGAGCTTTGTGATAGAAAAGGAAGTTCGAGGCTCAAGGTGGAGATTGTTAGGAATTATGAGCCTAAACTCCGACGAACAAGGCCGGGAGATGGTCGGAAAGTGGCCTAGAGCGATCACAGCACTTGGTTTATATTGCCAGAATGAGCAGCAACCGTTGGATTCTTGGCGCCTAATCGAAGGGCTGGGATTTAAAAAGCGCAGATTAAATAGTTGATCTTGGCGGGTGATAAGATCGATGGCTGAGGATTGATCACGCAAATAAAAGTAATGCTTTTATAAGTAAGAAGAGCCCGCGGTATAATAAACCAATGAGTTGGTATAATCACTTAAAGAGTTGGTATAATCCTTTAAGGACTTGGTACAACACAGAAATTGGTTTATTATGTACAAGAGACGAAGCACATGGTACAAGCGCGATGATGCACGGCTCCTGTCCTGATCTGTTCTATATATATAGCTATTAGAGTTCAAGTACTCATCTTTGAGAGCTTGTATCTTTCTGTAGAGTGAGATTTAGAAAGAGTTGTAAACATGAAAGTTGTAGAGGGTGTGGCAATCTTGTAAACTCCTCTTTTTGTTTTTAATAAAAGGCTCGGTCCGTGAATGTAGGCCTAAAGTCAATGTCGAACCACGTAATTTCTGTGTTCTGGTTTTCTGGTTTCTTTGCTGTTTTTGGGTTCGATCATCATCAAGATCGATCTTCTTGATTCGTTTATCATACCCACGTTAAAGAGCAGCAAGTTAGGGATCGAGGGGTGCCGTTTTTTCAACACCACACATAGGGTTCGCGTCGATGTCCTGATGGACCGGCTTATGTGCATCTCTCAGCTGTAGTCCGATTTCAGACGGAGGATTCTACAGTTACGTCTGCAGCGGTATGAGACGAATCGGTCCCATGTGCCATTGACTACACTTCCTCGACCGGACATGTTGCGTTGCCAGACTAATGTGAATATGCTCTTGGGTAGATAAGAGAGCAGATCCTTTTGTTGTCGTCCCCACTGAATAAAATATTAGTGGGTTGTTTCTTTTAAGAACTTAGCTTTCTAAAGCCCCATCTCTTTCTTGGATACAAGCAAGTACAGCTACGACATGTCAGTTTCTGTTTTCGATGCAGTGCATCTTAAAGATCTTCGCAGCTTGAAAAGGATTTGAATTCCGTGGTTTTGGCTTGGCACAGTTAAGCAATAGCCATCGATCAAATACTACAAATGTCATCCTACGATTGTTTTTCTCCGGGTATATTTGTCGGTGACTAAACTATAGTTATAACGTAACTTTATTGTAAGTCGATGTACGAGTTAAACTCGCTTTCCGTAGGACGAAATTGCCCCGAATTTTAGTGCTATCAGATTTCGGCAATCGTCCCCAAGATACAACAACTTTCAATTTTTGTTGTCGTAGCACAACGAAACATAATCCCGACGAATTACTCGATACTCGAGCCTTTTTTGCTACTTTGGGACAATGGAATGTGCAAGTGACTATTTCTAAATGCCGGGATTCAATTGAATGAATTTTTCATTCTGAAAGGAGACCTACTTATAGGTTTCGAAAACCTATAGGGGTCAATTCGTGAAAAGTCACAACTAGACCTGGGAGCTGGTCCTATCGATTCTGGTTCCGAGCCGGTTCTACCAGTTTTTACGGTTCTTCGGGATACCGGTTCCGGTTCCTGGCATACTTTCGGGGAACCGGCCTAGAACCGGATCGGGAACCACCGGTCCCTTACCGGTTCCGGGACGGTTCCGACCCATTAATTTTTTTAAGTTTAAAATTCATAAAAAAAAAGTTGTCAAAAAAGATGTAAAAAATTTTCCCAAAGTTTTATTAGAAGATAGAAAAAAAAAATTAACTTAAAAAATTATAAAAAATACAACAATAAAAAATAAAAAATAAAAAAATAATATACAATTCTACTTCCCTCTTAATCAATACTATCGACTTCGCCACTTCATCAGAGGAGGCGTTAGACACTTGGAACTCGTCGATTGTATTTTTTGTCCGATTCTTCAATTTGGTCGTAAACCAATCCTTCAATAAGGTTAGCATCGCAAGAGATTCCGATTTAAGGCTCGTTCGTCGATCTCCAATAATTGGGCCGGAGGTGGAGATGCGGACTTCGAAGCAAACTCAACGCTTGGACGGCTAAAAGATCTCGTGCGATCTTCGACAATGTCTTGTAAAAGTGTTTGGATACTATAACCCAAAAAGAGTTGAAGCTCATTTGCATTGTTCGGTGCGCGCCCTTTGCCTTTCTTCTGCCTCTTAAGTGCTTCTAAGATCGATCTTGGATCGCCAAACCGTCCTACTCTCGCTCCTGATCCCGAAGTTGTTCCTTCCATCGCATGCTCCGTCGAATCACCCTGCTTAAAAACATAAAAAGAAAAAAGTTCTTGGAAAGAATGCTCAATTGATGCCTTTTACCGTCAAAATTCTCTCCAAGAAAGATCTCGTACTGCTCGAAAAAAATATCGTAAGTGTCCTTACCACATCTCGGGTCAGCAAAGCCGTCACAGCCATGAACAATTGGGATTTCTTCCAAGTTTTTCTTGAACTTTTCTTCCATACTTCCGATGAAAGTACTCAAGTATGGATTAATTCGATATTTAATGAACTTGTAGTTCATGGCCCAAAGCTCGGTTATAAATAACGACAATGTTGGGTAATGAACGCCGGAGAATCTCTCCGTTGCATTCTTGAATACATCTAGTAATGCAACGCACATACCCGCGATATCTGAATCGACTTCTCGTAACGTAAGAGAAGTAGAACCATCGAGGCCAATTGTGTTGTTATTCCAAAATGATGTCGCCAAGTCCTTATATCATCAAAGTGCTAAGAAGGTGATATAAGAAGTTCCACTTAGTCGAAACGAATAGGGGAAACTTCTTATATGTAAGGTCGGTCGAAATCACGGTTTGCTTCCAAGATTGGCCGAGACATCGTTCACGTAAGATTTTCCCTATTGTCTTAAATTTTTCTATGACAGGCCCCAAATCTTTGTCAAAAGCGCACTTGATACATAAGTTAATTACATGACAAATGCACCTTACATGAAGTAGTCGACCATCTAAATGTAACCTTAGACGACTTCAGAGGATTTCAATCGCGACACTATTAGTGCTTGCATTGTCTAAGGTGATAGACATAATCTTGTCTTGAATCCTATATTGTCGCGCGACATTAAAGTCATACATAGAAATTGTGTGTCTTGTGTGCCGTGAATCACGGAGATCTAGGGAAATAATTCTCTTTTGAAGCGTCCACGTCTTGTCTACCCAATTATTGGTCACCACTAGATAAGATTGCGACGTGACGTTTGTCCAAATATTGGTAGTCAAACTAACCCTATACGATATGTTGGACAAATGCGAAATCAAGTTCACTTAATATTCTTGAAAAGTTTCTAGCACATATTTCCTAAGTATCTTACAACCTACATTATGAAATCTGGGTTGTATAGAACTTGTGAAATTGATAAACCATTCACTTTCCGCGATGCAAAAATGTTCTTCAAAAGCTACTACAAATCTAACTATTGCTTTTTTTTTAAAAAAAATTCTCTAGTTATAACAAAATTTTTACTCGTCGTTACATTTATTTGTTGTTGTCTAGGTTCGGTACCTATCGGTTCTAAGGTATCGAGATCCAATTTATGAAACCTCGTAAGATGTTTCTTCATTGAACTCGTTCCACCTTAATTAGAGGCGGAACTATATGCGTATGACCGACAATATTCCTTACAAAAAAATCTTTCCTACTTCGAAGTTTTCCTTACTTAATTCTAGGTCGAAGAAATTGCATACCTTACACCGCCGACCTCGTGCTTTGTTAGAACCAATTTATTGTGTTCAATAATTATAGTTATCTTTGTTTGGAGAAAAAATATAATTCTATGAAAAGTTAGGACCTAGTAGATATATACATAAGAATGTGGGTATATATAGGTAGACTCATAATGTAGAAAAACATTTGTACTCTCATTTGCTATAAATCATTCAAATCAATAGAGGGAGATATTTTGGAAGAACACGTGAGTTCATTTGAAGGTTTGTCGCCAAAGCTTACGCATCTAAATTCTTATCGATAAATTGTTTATTCGTGTTCTAATCGATATTGTTGGATTATATGTGACCTAAAATTGGTATCAGCGCAGATTGTGTTTTCGATATGACTGAATTTGAAGTTGAATTGGATCAAATAGGTTTTTGTGTTCGTTAATTGAAAATAAATTTTGATCGAGTGTGAATTTCGATCAAAACTCTTAATTGCCTAGTAATTTGGCTAAGATGTTTATGATCGAGTGTTAGGTTTTGATTTTCGATACCTTACATTCGATAATTTGAGGTTGATTAGGAGAATTGGAAAATTCTGATCGAATTTTGAAGAAATCGCAAAGTTTGCGATATTTGAACAAGTTTTCGTTCTAGAACAAGATTTCGATTCAAGTCACTGTTTACGGTTTGATTAGTTGGTTTAAACTTTTCGGTTTAAAGTCAAAATTGATTTTTCGGTCAATGAAAAGATTTTAAAATCGAAACATTGTTAATTTTTTGGTATAACAAATGTTTACGAATCACAATTGGTCAAAATAAGGTTTTTGGTTAGATAGTCGACGGTCAAATTTGATTTTCAGTCTGATAAAAAAACTTTTCGGTCAAACTTAAGTTTGAGATTCCAAAAGTTTTCGGTTTGAATAGTTTTCGATCCAAGTCAACGATTTCGGTAAAGATAAGGTTTTAGGTCAACATTACAGTTTTGGGCCCAAAACTTATACTTCACGGTATTGAAACTCTGCATTCTTAAAGTTTTCGATTCACGTTAACAGTTTACGGTTCAGTCTAAATTACTGTTTACAGCCCAAGTTACTTTATTATTTCTATTCATTTAGTTTTCGGCCCTAATCTTTACGGTCTCGGTCGGGATGACGACGGTCCACGAAGTGTCGGCGGCGGGAAGGTGATCGCCGACGAGGTGATAGAGGCTTGACGTTCGGAAACTGAAAATTACGGTACTAAATGTGAACCGGTGGGTTGTGCTTAAGGAAAAGAGAAGAGAAAGAGATATCTTTTTAGGATTAAATCCAAGCCCTCCAAGTCTTTACTTATCTATGGATAAGGAGGTGCCACCTCATCAATCTAAGAGAAAGAAAATAAAGAAAGAAGAAAAAATAAGTTATGGGTTCCAAGCTAAAAATATAACAAAATAGCAGCCACAACATACATACATCATAAATTAAAATATGCTCGTAACCATTATCAGTCAACAATCAATTTGTAATCAATATACATCAATCCACCGACACCGTCATCAACCAAAAAATTATGTTTGTAAGCAACACCAATATTTGGACCAAAATATTGTCCCATTACTTATTGTGCCACAACCAATTGGTAACATTTGGGCAAAAGAATATGCCACAACCTATTGGTAACATTTGGACAAAAGAATATGATATAACCTATATGGTTAACATGGCTATAATTTCATCGTCGTGTTCTACTTTCATCTGGATAATGGAATATTTCATTATATGGTTAATATGGCTATAATTTCATCGTCATGTTCTACTTTCATCTGGATCATGGAATATTTCATTATAATAAACAACTGGTAGATATTCCACATCGGCATTTTCTGTCAAAGTTCAGTACGAATTTTCAAACGGAACTTGATACTTTATTGAGCAACGTCGTGAATTGATATCCGACAATCTTCTTTGAAGGGATATGTATACATTGATAATCGTCGTAGCTTCATTGATCAACAGTAACAATGGAAACTTCTATACTTACACAATGCAAACAATGACCCCCCACTCGATCTGGCTATGGATTAGCCCCTAAATACCGGCGTGGACTTTGCGCCACACAGACCTAGTGGATGCTTAATTGCGCCACACACTCCAGTGGTGGGACTAATCCCCGGGGTCAGATGAATACGTCTCAAACCCACCCGACAACGATAGTCATGGGAAATAAATCACATGGGGACTACTCAAGGAATTGTGGGAGGGGGGATTCGATCCTACGACTTAACTCACAAATCTTTAAGGCCTCCTCCTTGACCACTAGGTCAAAGCCTCATTGGCAATTCTTATAAAGATTCACCATATATTAGTTGGGTACGATTTATAAATGTACTATGATACATAATAAACATAAAAAAGATATTACACACCAAATATATAATAGATTTTCGACAAATTGGTGTCATTTACAACCAAAACTGACCTACAACGCTTACAACTCAGCCCCAAAGTAGGCTTACCGTAGTAGAATTGAGGAGAAAACGACTTTTTCCGAGCAGAAATGAGTTGGACTGAAGAACATCCATTTATTCTCACCAGCTCATCGGCGTTTGCTCTTTAGCTCACCGGAGTTCGCTCCAACTCAAGCTCACCGCGTACAACTCGATTAACCGAAAAGAAACGAAACCAGAAGCTTACCTAGACCGTAATAAACCAAAGAACTTACCTGGACCGAGAAACCCACGATGGAATTGGTAACCTCTGAGCTTTTTCGGCACCAGAACGGGCTGACGACGGACGAAGAAGAGGACAACGATCAATTGAAAATGTTTATGTTTTCGCGCTAGATTGGATGAAATAAAAATGAGAAATAAAACTGAAAAATGTTGAAATTAGGATAAAATGGTAATTTCGGTAATTATGTGTAAAAAATTTATTCTATTGAATACTCATATATAAAATAATACTAACTGAGGATTGAACTGAACTTTTTATTTTATATTTATAATTTTAGATATTTAAGTATAGATTTTCCTAATTTAACTTCATTGACTTTTTTTAACTCTACATAGAAAGAAAAAAAAAATATATCTAATTATTTCTATGAGGACGTATTTACAAAACCGCCACTGTAGAAAACCCTACATAAACCCGGAGGCTGTTTAGCCCTTCCGACCATTTCCGAACGGCGTCTTCACTTTTTCTTCTCCTTCAAGCAAACACTTATTGCAACTCATAATAATCAATTAGAGCCTTTCAACTAATTCCCAGCTCGTAAAGATCCTACCTTCATGCTCAATCTCCATTTAGACTAAGAAATCTGAACAGTTATTCAATGATGGCCAAGCATTCTGCTTCAGGGATTTTAGCTGTTGGCTTAACTGCGTATGCGACATACGGCGTTGGCACAAATCATTCCTATGCAGATGGGCCATTCAATTTTTCCCCATTTTCTAGCAACCCTTCTTCATCGGCTCAGCAGCCGGCTCAGGCTCATGAGCCGCCGGTTCAGCCCGAGGAGAAACGTGCTCGTAACGATAATCCTCGAACAACGTCTGCTGGGTTCGACCCTGAGGCTTTGGAGAGAGGTGCTAAGGCTTTGAAGGAGATTGCCAGTTCTTCACAGGCTAAGAAGGTGCGGGAATTTTGGATCCCTTTTGAATGAATTAGCATTAGATTATTGATTGGTTGTTCGTGTTATAAAATTGGAATTTTTATTTTAACGTGGTTTAAGTTTTGACTCAGGCGGAAGTGCAAGCATTTTTAAAGGTTTGATCTCGTCTGTGTTGCTATAGGTGTTTGAATTGATTAAAAAGCAAGAAGAAACAAAACAGCAAGAATTAGCATCAAAGGCGGCCGAGTTCAAGGCAATGCAGGCTCAAGCTGAAACTGTAAGCTTTGAATGTTTCTCTTTTCATTATCATGTATATTTTGTCATTTTATTTTCTTGAATGTTGCTTTATTGTATGGCTGGTTAATTTCTCCATGTATCTTTAATCAATATTTACAGGAAAGACAAAGGGTCATATATGATGAGCAGAAAAAACTTGCTCAGCAGCAGGCACAGATAAAGTCCCAGATGGCGAAGTATGAGGATGAATTGGCAAGGAAAAGGATGCAGGTAAATGTGTCTTAATACGTTTGCAGGGAAATAGTAGATCCACTTTTTTGTTATACCAAATAAACCCCCAGATTTTTTGTTGCAGGCAGAGAATGAACATCACAGAGCAAGAAATCAAGAGCTAGTGAAAATGCAAGAAGAATCAGCCATGAGGCTCGAGGCAGCAAGACGAGCAACTGAGGAGCAAATTCAAGCACAGCGCCGCCAAACTGAGAGAGAGAAGGCTGAGATAGAGCGTGAGACCATCAGAGTTAGGGCTCTGGCTGAGGCCGAGGGTCGAGCCCATGAGGCTAAGCTGGCAGAGGATGTTAACAGACGCATGTTAGTTGAACGTGCAAATGCTGAGCGGGAAAAATGGGTTTCTGCTATTAACACAACTTTTGAGCACATTGGAGGTTTGTTTGCAAAAAATTGAACTTATGTTTTTTGGGATAACCTTCTTCTGTAGGAATGCTAGCTATATCTCAAAAATGGCATGTGAGCTTGCTGATCATGTTGTTAGTTTCATCCTTTTTACGTATGATTTCGATTCTTTAGTTATTGAGTGAAGTGTTTTTTTGCAACTGACCATGACGATAATTTATTGCAGGGGGTTTGCGCGCTATTTTGACGGATCAAAATAAGCTTGTGGTAGCTGTTGGAGGCGTAACAGCTCTTGCAGCTGGGGTATACACTACAAGGTTCCATGATTTCAATTCTCCCATATATTAATTAATCTGCTCCCTGCTAACTTCTTGGGGGATATGATGTCTGAACTAACCTGAATGATGTTAAGAAGATTTTTCATTTTGCCATCCAATTTTCATGTTAGATTAAAAATTTGGCATCATAGAAGTTAAAGCTAACCTTTGATGTTGTATAAACAAATGGACTCCCAACACTAATCTTCTAAACTATCATCAAATAGTGGGATCAGATGTACCTTGTTAATCCATATCTGTGAACTATTCACATGTGACCATTTGTTTTCTTTTTTTCAGTCTATTCCTTTGAGGAAAAGAGCACTTACTTGCCTAATCAAGCCACCTAGGCATTTTTTTATCTAGCTGGATATGGCAATTATCATTGAATATATAGATCTGCATAACTTCAGCACATAATCTTTCCATTTTTGAACTACAGGGAAGGAGCAAGGGTGATCTGGAGCTATGTGGATAGAATCTTAGGACAACCTTCTTTGATTAGAGAATCTTCCGGAGGAAAATACCCATGGTCTGGCATGTTCTCACGGGCAGTGAAAAGCCTCCCTCGTGGCGCTAATAATGGCTCCAAGAACAGTAGCGGTTTCGGTGATGTTATCTTACACCCTTCGTTACAAAAAAGGATTGAACAGTTAGCCAACGCAACAGCAAATACTAAATCCCATCAAGCACCGTTTCGAAACATGCTATTCTATGGGCCCCCGGGAACAGGCAAGACCATGGCTGCAAGGGAGCTTGCTAAAAAATCTGTATGATTTACACACCGATTGAGTCCACTGAAATTTTTCGATGGAGTTTCGTCAAAATTTTAAAATAATTCTAGTTTTAATCCCTTACAATCCATATTTTTGCACTTAGGGCCTCGATTACGCACTAATGACCGGCGGAGATGTTGCGCCACTGGGCTCTCAAGCTGTTACAAAGATCCACCAGTTGTTCGATTGGGCTAAAAAGTCCAACAGGGGCTTATTGCTTTTCATTGACGAAGCCGATGCATTCTTGTGCGAGTATGTCACATTTTTTCATTGTAAAAATACCACACCACCAAAGTTTTTTTTTCTCTCTTTTTTTTTTGTCCATTACAGTTTTAAAGTAAAATTTAGTCTTTTCCAATTACAGGAGAAACAAAACATACATGAGTGAAGCCCAAAGGAGTGCCCTAAATGCTCTCTTATTTCGAACGGGCGATCAATCCAAAGACATAGTCCTGGCTCTAGCAACGAACCGACCTGGAGATCTGGACTCAGCTGTTGCCGACCGTATCGATGAAGTCTTGGAATTTTCTTTGCCCGGCGAAGAAGAACGTTTCAAGCTGTTGAAGTTGTACTTGGACAAGTACATAGCACAGGCCGGTGTTAGAAAACCCGGTCTGTTCTCTAATCTGTTCCAAAAAGATCAGAAGAAGATTGAGATAAAGGGCCTTAACGATGATGTGATTAAGGAAGCAGCTGCTAAAACCGAGGGGTTTTCGGGCAGGGAGATTGCCAAGCTAATGGCGAGCGTTCAAGCGGCGGTTTATGGGAGTGAGAACTGTGTGTTGGATTCGACTCTGTTTAGGGAAGTTGTGGATTATAAAGTTGCAGAGCATCAGCAGAGGAAGAAACTTGCTGGAGGTGATGGGGAAGAGAGAGCTAATGTGATGATGTGATTTTGTCAGATTAATGCAGATAAGTAGCTGATTCTTGAAAATGGCTTTGGCACAATAACATGTTTCTCATTTTGATTTTTTCTTTTTAATTTTAGTTTCCCATCTTATTTGAGGGATCTTATTAGGTCGTAGGGCTAGTAGTTCTGACGAGAAAAATGCTCCTCTCTCTTTTTTTTTTTTTTTTTTTTTTTTTTTCTGGTCGAGTTTGGTTTTATCATATACATTCAATGAGATTATGCATGATTTTCGGGTTTTCTTTTCTCTTTTTTCCTTATGAATCGTATGTCGTGAATAGCAAGAGTGAACCTCTCTCTTTGGCTTAGTTTGGGTGGCGATGCACGCCTAGTAAGGGCAAAAATGCATATTAAAAATTCATTTAAAGATTCAATGGGTTTGGATTTAGCAAGTCTTTTATTAGAGTTAGATATTGAGTCGGATCTATATCAACTAGTTAGTTGAGTCAATCGAGTCATGGTCTGGATCTAAGTGGGTCTACCCATTGTCATCCCTAGCAAATCCATAGTCATCCGGCGCGGCGGGGCTGTGAATCTAGGGTGCTGTGGGCTGCTGCAAATCAGCACTGTTGGGTGCTGCGTTGTGCTTCCGACGTGGTGGTTGCGTGGCTGCTGTGCAAGCAGCGCCTAGGGCTTCAGATGGCTGCTGCACTGCACTGCTGCACATGTGACGGCTACACCATTAGGTACTGCCCTAGGGTTTGTTAATGGGTCCACTTCTTGGTCCACTTCAGTTTTGGACTTTAATTTGGTTTTTATGAGGCCCAATTAACGTGTTAAATAGTTGGCTATTCTTTGTGACTATTTAACGTGTTTTTAAGTCGGAATTATTTGGAAAAATTGTGACTTTTCAGACAATGGTTATTAAATTTAATAATAGCATAATGATGCTTATTTAATGGACATGATCGATTATTAGAGGTATTATGTAGAAAAAGTATAGCTACATTCGTGACCTCTGATGTGTAGATCTTAAAAATCTAATAGCTATGATGATGGTGTAACGTGACACAAGCAGATAATTCAATCGGTCAATCGTATGACAGTTATTTGGCAGTGGCTTGTGTACGTTTGCGATGGTCAGCTGAAGTACCTAAAAAAATCGCGAGTAGTTGATCGACCCTTCAGAAGGCTACTACTTGGTTGGAATAGGACTTGAAAGCTTTTTGCACCAGTTTAATAACTCGTGGATCGACTATCTAGCATTTGTTAGGCCAAATTGCACAACGATTAAGCTAAAGATGGGTCGTTGTTATTTCACCTTTTAGTCATTATTTAAAGTTCGTGCATGAGTTGATTATAGCATATCATTTTCTTTGCAGCTGAGATGGTTGGTGTCGCGGCGACGAACTCTATCGTGAACATCATATTGGTACTCAATGTATGAATTTGGTTGCTTGGAAAAATAAATTACTTACGGTTCTCGATTGTCTGAACCTATATTATGCGATCATTATTTCTTGTCCAGCAGAACATACTATGAAAGCTCTTTCATCAAGAAGAGAGAGCTTTTTGCAAAGTGGGACCAAACTAATCACGGAAGTGGTATAACCATGAATAATGCCATCCCATAAACTTTCTTTGATATTGTGTTGGATGTCCCACAGGAGTTTTTTGAAAAAAAAAATGATTAGGCGGAGATAGGTGTTGCTTTATGCAAATTTATTTCCATGAGGTAAGGGCAAAGGAAACACTAGGGAGCATATACTTGAAATGACGGATTTAGCCACTACTAAAACTTGAGCTTTCGAAGTATTTGGTGGTTCATTTGATGTTTGTCTCGCTTCTTGCACATTTAAGTCATTTCTCATCAAGTGCAAGAAGAGGATAAACTTAGGCATCATAAAGTCGAGAGTGCTCATCTGATTTCGACTCACTCTGTTGTTGGAGAAAAAAGAGGAAGGCTAAGAAAACTCTGGTTAATCAGAAGAAGACTAAGCGCTACTAAAGAGTATAAAGAGAAACCTATCGAATGCCTCTTATGTATGAAAATTTCTCATAAGATGAATGATTATGCCAAATATCATGCTTGACGAGTAAAGAAATGTTACAAATTTAACTTTTGTGAGCATTGAAATTAATTTGATTTTCGTATCAAGACATAGTTGGTGAGTTGATTATGGTGCTACAACTCATATAAGCATGTTTATGCAGGATTGCATGGATTATCGAAGGCCCAGTTATGCAGAGTTGAAGTTCGAGGCATGAGGACGTAAAGAAAACGTTAATAGAAAAGGAAGGCGTAAAGACACGTTCTGATAATGCCTCAGAGAAGGTAACTGATCTAGAATCTGAAATTTTAAAATTTGAATATAAGATCAGTAACCTGAATTAAAGCTTAGAATCCTCAGAACGCGAGCATAAAATATGCTTAGCAAAATACAACATGCTCACTGAGGAACGTAAGAAATTATACTCCAAAATTAAAAAGTTGGAGGATCTTCTTAAGAAAAGAGGACAAACAGATCAAATTATTTTTCTTAATCAGCCTGCCGACACGGAAGTTTATAATTCTCGAGAAGGCCTAGGCTTTAATAACCCAAGGTTGTTCTTTAAGCACGTTGTTAAGTACTATGGTGTACTAACGTCGATCATAAGCGATCGAGATGCGAGATTCACGGGGCGGTTCTGGACATTTCTATTCAAGCTTTTGGGTACAAAGCTGAAGTTTCCGATGTCTTTTCACCCTCTGAAGGATGGCCAAACGGAGCGGGCGAATCAAATGCTTGAAGAATACCTGAGGCATTATATCACGACAAACAAAACGAACTGTATTGATAAACTCGATGCAGCTCAGTTCATTTATAACTTGTACAAAGCCTCAACGTCGAAGGTCAGCCCATTCGAGATGGTGTAAGGCTTTCAACCAAACCAACCAGGGGTGGTAGCTACGCGTATGATCGGGGAGTGTCCTGCGGCGTACCGATCGCGAGGTCCAGATAGTAGTTATGGACCGCAACTAGTGATATCATGGTCAAAGCTTAGAAGCGCATGAAAAAGTATGCAGACCAGGATCAAAGAGTTTAATAAATGTTACACTACATATTTATTTAGTCGGTGGACTTCAAATAATATTTTCCTTAGAATATATTATTAACCCTCGTATCTTTCTTCTTTGATATGATTCCTAAAATATTTTTAAACCCTAATATCTAGAAATATTTTTAAGTGACAAGTGCTTCTAAAGCTTAGGCCGCACATATAGAGACCGGTAAATGTTGGCAAGAAGAAATAGCTAGCACAAGGTCTCATGTCAAAGTACGATGGGTCGTTCAAGGTTGAAGCTCGAGTTGGGCGTTTGGCGATCACATGAAGTTACATCCCGTCTTTCACTTAAGTTTCCTGAAGAAGTTTCATCCAGGCGATCCTTCGATGGAACAGATGAGGCATGTACCCCTAGGCACCCAGGGAAAGGTGATCGACGAGAGAATGAAATGGAATTTTAATCATCGACGATGGGAAGGTATGAACGAGTTTCTTGTATAGTGGGAATGCGATAATGCATCCGAGACTAGGGATAAGTTCATGCTCAGTTCGAGGATGAGGTAGCTGCGTATTGACATTGGAAGCAAGGAGCGGGATACGAGACGATGTCAACTAGGAACTCGCCTTTCTCCAAGGGGGAGGGAATGCTAAAACTGTGAATTCCACCTGGGCAGTTCTATCATTGCTTAACAGAACCGGAGCAATGATGTACGGTCCAAGATACATGAGTTGAAGGAGTTCAACACTTGGAGAATTTCTGAACCAAACGCATGATCGGAATCCGACAAGGTAACGGGGGACTTGGCCGGAGTCAGCAAGGTGGTCGGATGGTGAGGGCCTGCGCGGCCGGCGCACACGCACGATAGGCGCTCGCAGCTGGGCAAAGCAGGCACAACAACATCAGGCCAAGCACGCACTTTGGCATGCGGGAGATTGGAGCGGAGCTTAGGCAGGCGCGGCGCTGGCCAGGCCAATGTGCGCAGCGCGGCACGATGCATGCAAGCTGGCGTTGAGGTTCAATTCGGTGCATGCGGGGAAAATTGGCATTGAGGTTAAATTTGGCAGCATGCGGTGGCCCGGCGCAGGTCAGGCCAACCACCGGCGTAGTTGACAGGTTTTCGAAAATGATGTTGTTTGCATCGGCACCAAGGTTGTTCTTCAAGCACGTTGTTAAGTACTATGGTGTACCAACGTCGGTCATAAGCGATCGGGATGCGAGATTCACGGGGTGGTTCTGGACGTTTCTATTCAAGCTCTAGGGTACAAAGCTGAAGTTCTCAACGTCTTTTCACCCTCTGACAGATGGCCAAACGGAGTGGGCGAATCAAATGCTTGACGAATACCTGAGGCATTATATCGCAGCAAGCCAAACGAACTGTATTGATAAACTCGATCGGCTCAATTCAGTTATAATTTGTACAAAGCCTCAACGACGAAGGTCAGCCCATTCGAGATGGTATATGGCTATCAACCGAACCAACCAGCGGTGGTAGCTACCCGCATGATTGGGGAGTGACCTGCGGCGTACCGGTTCGCGAGGTCCAGATAGGAGTTATGGACCGAAGCCAGAGATGGCATGGACAAAGCTTAGAAGCGCATGAAAAAGTATGCAGACCAGGATCAAAGAGTTTAATAAATGTTACACTACATATTTATTTAGTCGGTGGACTTAAAATAATAATTTCCCTAGGATATATTATAAACCCTCGTATCTCTCTTCTTTGATATGATTCCTAGAATCTTTTTAAACCCTAATATCTAGAAATATTTTTAAGCGACAAGGTGTTTCTAAAGCTTAGGCCGCACATATAGAGACCGATAAATGTTAGCAAGAAGGAACAGCTAGCACAAGGTCTCATATCAAAGTACGATGGACCGTTCAAGGTTGAAGCTCAAGTTGGGCATTTGGCGTATCGACTTAAGTTGCCGGATCACGTAAGTTTCCTGAAGAAATTTCATCCATGCGATCATTCGATGGAACAGATAAGGGATGTACCCCTATGAACCCAGGGGAAGGTGTTCGACGAGAGAATCAAATGGATTTTTGATCATCGACGATGGGGAGGTATGAATGAGTTTCTTGTACAGTTTGTATGTGATAATGCATCCGAGTCTTCATGGGAGAAGTTCAAGGACATTGCTCAGTTTGAGGATGAGGTAGCTGCTTCTTGGGACGATGTCAACGAGGACGTCGATGTTCTCCAAGGGGGAGAGAAGGCCACAACCGTAAATTTCACGTAGGCAGTTCGATCATTGCTGAACAGAACCGGAGCAATGATCTACGGTCCAATGTGCATGATTTGAAGGAGTTCAATACTTGAAGAATTTCTGACCCAAACACATGATCGGAATCGGGAAAGATAACAGGGGACTTGGCCGGAGTCGGCAAGGTGGCTGGACGGCGCGGCCTGCGCCGTCTGCGCGCACGCACGATAGGCGCTCGCAGCTAGGCAAAGTAGGCACAACAACATCAAGCCAAGCACGCACTTTGGCACGCGGGAGATTGGAGCGGAGCTTAGGCAGCGCGCGGCGCTGGCCAGGCCAATGCGTGCAGCGCGACACGATTCAGGCCGAGCTGGCGTTGAGGTTCAATTCGGTGACATGCGGGGCAAATTGGCGTTGAGGTTCAGTTTGGCGGCGGGCGGCAGCCCGGTGCGGGTCAGGCCAAGCACGGTAGTGCACGAAGGTGCGATTGGCGCAAGGCGACGGTCCGACACTAGAGACCGGTGGCGGACGGCGGCCGCGATGTCAAGGTGGCAGTGGGCAAGCCAAGGAGGCAAGGCCAAGACTTGACCAACCCTAAAGTTGGCCAAGCTGTGTGCGGGCAGCGCGCGCGGCCAAGATATTTTACGGTACTCACCTAAAATAGCTCAAATCTAGGGAATATCTTTTCAAATAAGGAAGTTGTGATTTTCATGGGATCCTAGAGCTTTCTTGGACCAATTTTCGACCATATATAAGGAGGATAAGTCGAGCTCTTCATCAGAATCCAAGAATCCACATTTGGCGAAAATCCACAAGCACACAAGCCATATATTGAGTTCTTTGGGGAAAGAATTCGAGGGAGCCCTTTGGTAGGTTTCAGGAGCGAGTTCGGCGAGTGATTAAGATTCCAAGAAGGACTTAGGAGATAACCGTGTTTAGCTTAGGTTAGGTAGCTTTCGAGTTTAACAAAGTGAGGTCGAGGGTTGTTCGGCGCTTCACGGGTTTTAGTTTTCTCCTTTGTAGTTTTTATTCTTTGAGGAATAAAATTGGCCAGTCGGAGGACCACTCTGACTATCCCCTTCTTTTTAATGTTTGTCTTCTTTTACGCTACCGCACGTCAAAGTAAGACGAACGGGCGTGGAGGCTTATCGCGATTAAGGCACGAATCGAACGGGTCGAAGAGTGATTAAACACAAGCCGGTTGTAAATATGCGGGATTAGTTAGTTTCCAAAAAAAATTTCTAAGTACCCAATTTGCAATAATATCATTTATTTTTACAAATATGTGTCTCTCGTGAAACATTGCCTTTATTGCATCCGAAGTATTACATGTAGAGTAATTAATAGCCTTACAATTACAGTCTTTACAAAATAGAGATTCCAAAAAATGCATTTTATTTTTAAAGCAGAGAAATAAAAAAAAAAATTCCTGGAAAATAATTAAATTATTCAGTTGTGCACATCTCGTATATTTGATTCGTTATACACAAAAATTGTGTTATAGTTTATGATTATGAATTATGGTTGTTTTGAAAGAATGTTGCAATATTTTAGTACACGCAGAAATATTGGTAAAGTTTATTGCGCCCATCTAGCATTATTATTTTATTTTTTATTTTTGGTAAAGAAAAAATTCATTACCCAAGCAACGTTTACAGAGTCAAAGACAAGTTTATCAAAACAAGACTAGGCCTTGGCCTAGTGGTCAAGGATGAGGCCTTAAGGAATTGTGGGTTAGGTCGTGGGATCGAATTCCCCCTCCCACAATTCCTTGAGTAGTCCCTAGACATGGCTATCGGGCCGGAACCGGTAACCGGTTCCGGTTCAGAACCGGAACCGGTCTTACCGGTTCAAGAACCGGAACCGGTCCGGTTTTATCGGTACCGGACCGGTTCCCTTTTATGAGAACCGGTTTTTACCGGTTCTTACCGGTTCCGGAACCGGAACCGGAACCACTAGCCGGAACCGGAACCGGAACCGGTAAGAACCGGAACCGGAACCGGTAACGGCTAGTTTTCTAGCCGTTGCCCAACGTTACTTTTTTTTTTTTTTTTTTTTTTTTTTTTTTTTTTTTATACCATATTAAAAAATCTATAAATACCCCTATTTATCCTCATTTTTTCACATTCTTACTCTCATTCTCTCTCAAACTCTTAAAATTAAATTCTCTATACTCCCAACAATCTCAATATCTCCCACTCTCTCATTTTATTATTAAAAAAAATACCCACATTATTTTTATTATACACACACGAAAATTACACACACACTCACGAAAAATTCCAAATTTTTTTTACTAACATGGCATCGAGTTCGAACCCGAACCACGATATTTTCGGTTATATTCGTACAGGTTTTGATGATATGGAGCATGTCGACGAAGATCACGACGGCGATGGCGGTGATGTTAGAACCGGAACCGGACCGAGCCAAGAAGCATCCACGGCATCGGGACCGTCTCGCACCCGGAAGAAGCGCTCCAAAATTTGGGAACATTTCGACCTCGTGCTTGACGCCGGAAATCCGGCCATGGGTAACGCTTTTTGTAAAATTTGTCGTGCTAAATATCAATATAGGAGCGGTGGTAACTCCGGCGGTACGGGATCTATGAAAAAACACTTAGTGGATTTTCATAAATTCGACGAGGTGACGTTACAACCGATAGGTAGTGAGCGTACACAACAACAAATTAGCGCACACACCGGTAGGAATTTTGTTATCACGAGGGAAATTTCGAAAATGGCTCTTGTCAAATTTGTCGTCACTTGTGAAGAGCCGTTTTGTATTGCGGAAAATGAAGGGTTTATCAACTTCACTAGTTCGATACAACCCGGATTCCATCAAGTAGGTCGTAAGACACTTAGGAAGTATGTGTTAGAAACGTTTAACGACTATAGGAAGAATTTGATTACACATTTGTCTAACATTTCTTGCAGGGTAAGTTTAACTACCGATATTTGGACGAACGTCACGTCGCAGTCTTATCTCGTGGTGACATGCCATTGGATAGACGAGACATGGACGATGCAAAAAAGAATTTTGTCCCTTGATCCCCTTGATTCGCTACATACGGGACACACAATTGCGATGTATGTCTTGAATGTGGCGAAAATATACGGGATTGAGGAAAAAATTATGTCTGTCACGTTAGATAATGCTAGCGCTAATAATAATGCTATGGAAAAAATTAGATCTCAACTTACTTTGCCTCTTAACGGTCGATTGCTTCATGTTAGGTGCGCTTGTCACGTAATTAATTTATGTGTCAAATGTGCATTCGATGAGATTTTGGGACAGGTGATAGAGAAGTTTAAAGCCGCTGGAAAGCAATTACGGGAACGCCGCCTCGAACGCTCTTGGAGACAAACGGTCGAGGCGACCAGCCTTAGGTATAAGAAGTTTCCCCTACCGGTTCCGACTAGGTGGAACTCTTTATATCACCTTCTTAGCACATTTATGCGCTATAAAGATTTGGTCACCCATTTTTGGAACAACAACGCACTCGGCCCTGATTCGACGCATCATTTGACCGAGTTCGATTGGGACATGTGCGGGATGTGCGTCTCTTTACTTGAGGTATTCAAGGAAGCAACGGAAAAATTTTCAGGTGTTCATTATCCGACATCGCCATTATTTATTCCGTTGCTTTTTAGCATGTGTTATAAATTTATTGAATACCGTAATAATCCATACTTGACGAATTTCGTGGAGCATATGGAAGCAAAATTTAAAAAATATTGGGAAACAATTCCAATTGTCCACGGGTTGGCGGCATTACTCGACCCGAGCTGCGGTAGTGATACTTTTGATATTTTTTTCGAGTATTACGAGACATTTCTTGGAAAGAACGTTGACGATCAAAAGACGTCAATTACGCGTTCTCTCCAAGAACTTTTCCATTTTTATAGTAATCAGCAGGTGCAGGGCGGTTCGACAGAGCATGCGACCGAGGGAGTGACGGGGTCCGGTAGTAGTCAAGGCGGCCCATTGGATGTCCTAAAGCGATTGAGGATGCAAAAGTCGAAAGGAAAGATGGCCGCACCTACGAACTCAAATGAGATTCAACTCTTTTTGAGTCTCAACTTCCAAACACCGGAAGGATACGACATTCTCCAGTGGTGGAAGTCGAATGCAACGCTTTACCCGACGATAGCGGCTATCGCTCGAGACGTTCTAGCGGTGCAAGCGTCAAGCGTCGCTTCTGAATCCGCGTTTTCTACGTCCGGTCGAATTATTGGAGATCGGCGGACCAATCTTAAACCGAGTTCTCTTGCGATGCTCGTGTGCTTAAAAGATTGGTTCGCCGCTGAATCCAAGAACCGGACGGACAACGCAATCGATGAGTTTCAAGCCTCGAGTTCCGACGACGACGAAGAGGCTAGATCGTGTAGAGTTTTAATTAATGAAGATGTAATATAGTTTTTTTTTCTTTTTATGTAATTTTATTTTTTATGTAATTTTATTTTTTATGTAATTTAGGTATTTTATTTTATGTATTTTTTATAGAAATTTTTAATTTAAGTATTGAGTTATAATAAAATTTCGGAATTTTTTGTTAAGACTACTGACTATTGAGTTTAATAAAAATTTGGGAAATTAGTATAAAAAATTAAAACTTAGTATAAAAATTTGGAATTTTTTCAATTCGAATTTAATAAAATTTGTGCATTTTTCGTCTGTGTATAATAAAAATAATGTGGGTATTTTTCGAATTTAAAATGAATTTTTTTGGTATCGGGTGAACCGGTCCGGAACCGGCCCGGAACCGGTAAGGACATACCGGTTCCGAATTGGTTCCGGGATTTTGGACCCGGAACCGGAACCGGAACCGGTCCGGTACTTACCGTGCCGAAACCGGAACCGGCGGAACCGGCACGGAACCGGAACCGGTGGAACCGGTTCCCATATCTAGTAGTCCCCATGAGATTTATTTCCCATGACTATCGTTGTCAGGTGGGTTTGGGACGTATTCATCTGACTCCGGGGATTAGTCCCAACACTGGAGTGTGTGGCGCAGTTAAGCCTCCGCCAGGTCTGTGTGGCGCAAAGTCCACGCAGGTATTTAGGGGCTAGCCCATAGCCAGATCGAGTGATGATACCTCGGGACCGTAAAAAAAAAAAAAAAAAAAAAAAAAACTTCAAACAGCATTAGAGCTTAGGTTTGTTTCTTCTACTCTATCGAGAATTTGCAAAGATGGTCCAAAAAACTCTTGTCTTTAGCAGATTTGAATGTCTTGCATTCGCCATCTCATCATGTCTCCTTATATTGCCAACGCCACTGCTGCAGGTGTGAATTATGAGTCGATCTCATCCGACGAGTGTACTCTTCGATTCCTCTCCCTCCAAACATAACAAGCTGCTTGAATCTTGTAGCTGGTATATTTCTTCCGCGAGAAAAGCCAGTAGCTCCATTCCGAGAAGATGAAAGCTGTCGTGACTGCAAAGCATCCATTGTCAGTGTGACTGAAATTCCAGGTTAGTATATAAATGGATTTTCAGTTGGCTAATATGGAAAATTTTTGGGAGGTTAATATATTTTGGAGATATGGTGATGAAACAGTGTACCAAGAAATAATTAAGAAATCAAAATATTATGCAAGTCATAAATAAATCAATGGTGACAGAAACCGTCATTAACAAAACGATGGTAACTTAAATAACAAAATTGTAATTTCCAATTGAGTACTAATATAAAGAGTTATTGGAAGTTTTGTGGTATTTTGTCGATTAAATTACTTGATATCACTGAATTGTTTTTGTAATACTAAACGTCATGCTTGATTATTAATGAAACACAGTTAGGAAGATGGTCATTTAAAAGTTATTGATGTTATAAATAAAGTCCATGAAAGTGTATAGGTAAATGTTGAAGACAATTGAATTTCTTTCGATATCATCTGAACCGTCTTTTATATATTAATAATCGGATGCCTTGCATTGTCATGTAAGTACTGATTATACGATTCATGTTTATGACCTAATTATGAAGGGCAGTTCGAAAGACACTAAAGATCATTCTTCTTGCTTGTCGAGCCACTCCAAACACTTACGCATGCTACATTTTGCACTCTCAGCAATTGCCAGACCAGACTATTATTAATAGTATTCCGTGGAAGTAAAGCAGCTATAGCCCATCGTTTTCTAGAATCGCAGCTGAACTCTTCCCTAGCGGCCATGAGTTCGACAAACATATCATCAAACAGTTTGATGGTGTTGTGTATTCTCCAAATTTCTCTTTATATCATTGGACAACATGTGTTGTAACATTGATTTGATGTTTGCAGCAGCCTTACAATATTAGTCTTACCATTATATAATATAACAGTCAATCATTGAAGTAGTCTTACAATTAGAACCGTCAATTGGACCCGTGGCCTGCGGGCCAGCCCGCCCCGCCCCGCCAAAGGGACGGGTTGGGCCTCACTTTTTCAGGCCCGCCCTCTGGCGGGCCTAGGCGGGCCAGCCCACGCGGGCTTTGGCGGGGCTAGGCGGGCTAGCCCGAGGGCCGGCCCGCCTAATATTAAAAAATATTATATTATATATTTAAATTATATTATATTAATTAAATATTATTTTGGACTTCAGCTTTTATTTTTCAATGGGTTAGTGGGCCAATAATTAATTATTATATTCGGCCTTATTTTTTAAATGAACCAACTTTTTAATTTAAATTTAATTTTATATATTTTTTTATTTTTTTTCACTACGGCGGGCCGGGCCTTCATTTCACACGCCAAATGGCGGGCTTTGGCGGGCTACGGGCTGGCCCGCCCCGCCGGCCCGTTTTGACCGCTCTACTTACAATATTGATGTTAACAAACAATCTTACAAAATCAATCTTTTCATTATATAATATAACAGTCGATCAGTGAACAGTCTTATAACATTGATGTTAGTTGCATTCGTACGATAAACGAATTCTCTTTGGTTTAATCCATGAACAAAGATTTTTTTTTTCAACAAATAAATTACAAGTAATAAATATTATATAATGTTTTATTCTCAAAACAATTTAATCTGTTAATAGAAATAAATTATGAGAATAATATCACTGTACTGTGATAATAATTGCATTACATAAGTTTTATAGAAATATAATAAAAGTGACGTGGAATATTTATACGAGTCAATTGAAAAAAAATGAACGAAAAAACAAGAATTATTACTACGGAAAATGTGAATTAGACGCGAGAAGATAGACGCGCACAGACAGATACAGAAGAAGCTCTTAAAAAGGCTCCAGACCTTCACTAAAAGCGGAGGAAGGGCTAAAATTTTTAGTTTCAAAGCTCATCTGCTTCACTTTGGAGCTGTCATTGAAATTTTCAAATCGAGTCTGCACCCGACCGTTTCTATTCGATTACAAGTTTCTAGGGTTTGGGAGTTGCAGAGTGGTTTCTTTTTTTTTTTTCTTTTTTTTTCCGGACAAGCGTAAGGTTTTTGGCTAGGGTTTTTTTTTTCCGCTTCTCCGCCAATGGCTGCCGAAAAGCTCAGAGATTTAAGCCAGCCATTAGATGTTGGTCTCCTTGACGCAACGGTTGCTGCCTTTTATGGAACTGGATCGAAAGAAGAGGTTTTTTGTCCGATTTTTTTTTTTTTTAAGACTTCTTTTGTGTGATTCATGTTTTGTATGATTACGCTAATTTGTTGTCTTTAAGTGTGGTTTCTTCTTTCCGCGTGTTCCATGGAATTTGTTTCAGAATTTTTGATGAATTTGCTGTTGTGAATTTTTTCAGTAATTTTTTAAGAACTTTAATTGAGATGGAAGGCTGTATATTCCCAATTAATTTAATTGTTAGACTTACAATGCTAAGAAATTGATGAACCACTGTGAAGTTTGCTCCTCATTGCAAAAATTTGAACTTCAGTGAAGAGTACAAATTTAGATTCCCTGACAGCTGGGTATTGTTCGGCTGTCTTATTTTCTGAGTTAGGTTTGACTTGCTCGAATGGGAAGTGTAATATGTTGTAAAGACTGCCGATCGTTTCTTTGGTACTTGGAGAATGATAGTGGTTGATAATCTATGTTGATGATACATTTGAGGTTTATTTGATTGGATGAAGAACATGTTTAACTTACATGGATTATTTGGAAAGTTGGTATTTGAATATGTTAAATGTGGTTCATGGGTGATAAAAAGAATCGGAGTTCTACAATTAAGCACGTGGATTACTGATTGTTGGGTTTGGTAAATTAATTCTATACATTATTAGAATTGCTTCTGAGTTAGGTTTGAATTGTTTAAAAGGGAAATTGAATTCGTTGCAAGGATTTTATCATTGCTTTGATACTAGGAAAATGATAGCTGTTGATAATCTACATCGAGGACGAGCCTTTGTGGCTTATTTACTTGGGGATACATGAATACTTGCTTAACTGACACGAATTATTTGGAAAGCTGGATGGTTAAATGTGGGCCGCAGGTGACTGATAGATGAATCTGAGTTTCGTCGTTTAGCACTTGCATTACTGACTGTTGAGGTGAATTAATTAGTTCTCCACGTCATTAGAAGTAACTTTACTAACTTAGCGACCTATCTAAGATTACAACACAGACTGTTAGGATTTTCTTTAAGTTCCTTCTCCCATCCGTCTACCTTTCTTGACCTTATATAAACATATAATTGATCAGTTTTCCCAAATATTGGACACTTGATGAATATAGTGTGCGTATATTTCATATTTATTGTTTGCATTTTCACTTCTGTTAAGAAATAACTATTGTCGAAGATTATCGTAGGCGAGCTGTGAACAATTGATTTGTGCTATTGACTTTCTAGGCATTTCCTATATAGACTCTGCGTTCGACTTTACTCCACCAGGGATTTGTCCTCTAGTATGTGCCTATTCAGTTCATGTCATTGTTTGGCTATGGTCTCAACTCTCAGGGCTGTCACTTTTTGATTTTTAAAAGAAAAGATGAGTTTATGCCTGTATTTTGGTTTTTAATTCCATATATGATTAGATTTGAATTGTGAGCTCCTTCGATATAACATTTTCCTTCAGAAATAGTCTGTTTCATTTATTTTATCTTCTCATCCTGTAACAGAGAGCTTCTGCAGACCATATACTGCGGGACCTTCAAAATAATCCTGACATGTGGCTTCAAGTGGTTCACATTTTATCAAGCACACAGAATTTGAACACTAAATTCTTTGCCTTACAGGTTTGTTAAAACGTTGATGTGATAGTCCTTGTAAACTCTTCCAATGATTTGGAGCTTCATAGTAGTTTTGCAGACGATGCTATTTTGTGTTTTTGAATTTTACTCTTTAAGAAGATCATTATGCGTAAAACCATTGCTGGACCTTTAATACAGGTTCTGGAGGGGGTTATTAAATATAGGTGGAACGCTTTACCTGTTGACCAAAGGGATGGCATGAAAAACTATATTTCTGACATCATAGTTAAGGTATCTTCATCTACGTTTAAGTATATGGGGGGGGGGGGGGGGGGGGGGGGCTGTTTTTGTGTTATTTCATGACGACATTGGATGTCTAGTTTCTCACCAGAAGGATATATTTTGACAGCTTTCAAGCGATGAGGCCTCGTTGAGGAAAGAGAGGCTATATGTTAATAAATTAAACATAATATTGGTTCAGGTAATGCCATTCAATAAATTTGTTGGAAACAGTAACATCTTTCATTTTCTCTTTAACAATATTTAATCAAGTGCTCTCTTAAGTTATTATGTTGAGTCATTTGTCTATACAATCTATACGTGATTCAGATCTTGAAGCATGAGTGGCCATCTAGGTGGCAAAGCTTCATTCCTGACTTGGTTGCAGCTGGAAAAACAAGTGAAACCATCTGTGAGAACTGCATGGCGATTTTAAAGGTAGACATTTGACTTCGTGTTGAACATTTGCGTACTTAGTTGTGAAATAACATGTAAGTTGTCAGCTTTTGAGCGAGGAAGTGTTCGACTTCTCAAGGGGAGAAATGACTCTACAGAAGATCAAAGAGTTAAAGGAATCTCTAAACAGGTGAGGAGCTTTTTGGTATTATTGGATTAAAATAAATATAGTGCCCCTCTATAGACTCTGCTTTGGCATATATGATATTCTGTAATCTGTATGATTCAAGGATGTTTCGCGTCATTTTGGATCACCCTTTCTGTTTACTTATATCGGCGTCCTGTTTCTGGCTTCTGCAGTGAGTTCCAGCTAATACAGGAGTTGTGCTTATATGTATTGTCTGCATCGCAAAGAGCTGAGCTTATCAGGGCTACCTTGGCTACACTTCATGCTTTCCTTTCATGGATTCCTGTGGGCTACATATTTGAATCGCCACTGGTTTGTTTCAACTTCATATCTTACCATTTTCTATTTGTTGGTAACAAGCGTTCTTTAAACCAAAACCCTTTTTTGTTTTCGTGCTTCATTGACAGCTTGAATTATTGCTGAAGTGTTTCCCTGTGTCTGCTTACCGCAACCTCACGCTTCAGTGTCTTACAGAGGTACTGTAATCATTCAATCCTATCGCCGGGACTTGCTGATTCTGAATATGTCGAGAAACACTGTATTGGTTGTTGCATATTTAATATCTGCAGGTTGCTGCTCTTAGTTTTGGTGACTTCTACAATGGTCAGTATGCCAACATGTACACTATATTCATGGTTCAGTTGCAGGTAATGAACTTGGCTTTCATTCATTAAGTTATTATCACTGGGCATGGTATGCCTTTTATGCGAATTCTTGGTATGATATTTGTTGTATCCTAGAACATTTTGCCCCCTAATACAAGCTTCTCGGAGGCTTATGCTAATGGAACTAGCGAGGAGCAGGTAATGCTTTGAAATAATAGATCCATATAAAATTCTTGCAAATATTCAAAATTTGTGCCATATTCTTAATCTGCTATAACTTCTCAGGCTTTTATCCAAAATCTGGCATTGTTTTTCACATCGTTCTACAAGGTAAATTATCCATTGTGTTTCATTAGGCTTTCCATTCCACCATTTCCTTCTCAATATTCTTGGCCAAATAGAAGAAGAAATGTTTTAGTTTCTCTGCTGACGGGTTGTCCATTAGGTCTGCTTTGCCAAATCTTGGTTGCTGAAGGGTTTGTTATTTGTATGAGGATAGCCATATAGAAAATTTTGCAGCAATTGAAAAATTCTTTGTCATATGGCCTCCACGTCATTGTCAGCAATTGGCTTGGTTTAACTCTCGTATTTCTTTCCCTCTATCTAGTCCCATATACGAGTACTTGAATCGTCACAAGAGAATGCCACTGCACTTCGAATGGGCCTTGAATATCTAATCAGTATCTCATATGTGGATGACACTGAAGTTTTCAAGGTAATCCCGTTGCGTCATTTCAGTTTTCCTTATCTACCAGAATGCTTTTGATCTCTTGGTTTATATCATTAGGTTTGTTTGGATTACTGGAACTCCTTAGTCGTGGAGTTGTTTCAAGCTCATCCCAATGTCGATGTTGACAATCCTGCTACCACTGCTAGCATAATGAATCTGCAGGTGAACTTATGCTAATCCCTCCTGCTGCCATGTGTTTTCTTAGTTTGAAAATGTTAGTGCAATATTTCAAGAAGCATTTTAGTTATCATGTCAACTTAAACATTGCTGGAATTGAAAACATTGAATGACATTGAGATAATATTTGATTGATATATTTGCTGAATTCTCATTACTATCTGCTTGGGCAAAATTATCTCAAATGCCTGGAAAAATCCTTTAGACTCCTTCCTTCCTTTTTCAGTGGAAAGTTGAAAGGCACGACCACAATCTTGTATGATTAATTTGCACTATTTAACTCAAGAGTTAGGTTCGGGGATATTGATGATTGACATTTTCATTGAACAAGCAGATGCATATGCATATGCTCCCGGGAATGGTTGAGGGCCTTGATCCACGACTGGTTCAGCGACGCCAACTTTATGCTGATACAATGTCAAAGTTGAGGTTATTGATGATATGCCGGATGGCTAAACCAGAGGAAGTCCTCATTGTTGAGGATGAAAATGGAAATATAGTCCGTGAAACTATGAAAGATAATGATGTTCTTGTGCAGTATAAGGTCTCCGTCAGATATGAGAAGTCTATATTTCCTGTTCTTTATAAACACCTCGTGGTTATTGTTCTAATAATTTTTAACCTGCAGATAATGAGGGAAACATTGATCTATTTGGCTCACCTTGATCATGACGATACTGAAAAGCAGGTATTAATTTGCTCCCTATTTGCAATTATGAGCATATAGTTCCAATTAACAGCTGGTAAATTCATATGCTTTGCTTTGTCTCCCGGGTGAAAGTTCCTCTTAATTTAATTCGTGATATGATCATTGTTTTGTTGATTAGTCTCCACTTATTGGGCATAGTTAGAATGTAGGCCATCTATTATGAATTGCCTGGCTGTAGACGAACCGTCGGTATATTCTCCTATGCAATATTTTTTGGAAGAAGGAAGTCTTACTTTTCAGTTCTCATTTCCTGATTATAAATTTAATTACCAAGAGACTGTCTTTTATTCCAATTCACGATTCTTGAAAGTTTATGGGAACCCTGGCCTTCATTTTCTTGAAAGCCTTAACTACTTCTCGTTAACTTTATTCAGGCCTTTCATCTTACATTTCTATCCCAGTTTTATCATTATAAAGATTTTGGTTTTGGACGCTTTATAGCCAGCAATGGTTTCAACTTTCAAGCAATTTGTAAACCATTGCCTTCCCATTGTTAATGCTAGGCTACAAGTATCTTTGCCTTGTGAAATTCTAATTATTTTGTTTTATATTTCCCAATGTGGGTTCAGATGCTGAGGAGATTAAGTAAACAACTTAGTGGAGATGAATGGTCTTGGAACAACCTTAATACATTGTGTTGGGCTATTGGATCTATTTCTGGATCAATGCCTGAGGAACAGGTCCGAATTGTGTTGTTTTTAATCGTCGCGTTTTCCTCATCAGACAACCTATTGTCTGTCGCATCATCTCTATCAGTTTTAAAAATAGTATTTGTAACTTTTGTATCTTCCTTGCAGGAAAACAGATTCTTGGTGCTAGTAATTCGTGATTTACTGAACCTTTGTGAGATCACCAAAGGGAAGGACAATAAAGCTGTCATTGCTAGTAACATAATGTGTGTATCGTAAAATCTACTTTTGATTTTTCAGTTTTGTTAGGTTGTATAATATTTATCCGGCTGTGCCCAAACTGTTGCAGCCCATTTCATTTTGTCTTTCTGAATACCTAATATTTTAATGAACATCGGAAAATTTATAGACTTTTTTGGCTGTTAGATGCTATTAAATCTTTTATTGTATTGTAGGTATGTTGTGGGACAGTACCCGCGATTTTTAAGGGCTCACTGGAAGTTTTTGAAAACTGTTGTCAACAAGTTGTTTGAGTTTATGCATGAAACGCATCCAGGGGTTCAGGTTAAGCATTTTATCTGAAAATTCTTTGGAATGGACAAAGAACAATTTTGCCTTTGGGAAGTTCTTTTATTAATTTTCATGCTGTTTCTATTACCATTTCTTCGTCATCCTACAGTGCACTGGTGTTACACACAGTGTTTGCAGTCTCAAATGTGTGGTGATACTTACTGCATCTTCTAATATGTAGGACATGGCGTGTGATACATTCTTGAAAATTGTTCAGAAGTGCAAGCGGAAATTTGTTGTTGTTCAGGTTTAATTTTATACCAGTTACCTGTTTTCATGGCATAAATGATTTCCTTTGATGAAAGAAAACTAAATATGCATGCCATTGGTTCCAGCTTGGGGAAAACGAGTCTTTTGTGTCCGAACTCTTAACTGCTCTTTCTGCAACAATTGGAGATCTTGAACCTCATCAGATCCACTCATTCTATGAATCTGTATGTCCTCTGACAGTAACCTTATTCTTAGCTCATATCAGACATCATGCACTTTTAGAAACTCGATATAACTACATAATATACGTTTCTTAGGTTGGACACATGATACAAGCAGAATCTGATCCACACAAGAGAGATGAATATTTACAAAGATTAATGGTACTTCCCAATCAGGTATAGGTCAGGAGTTTTTTTAGTAGTATTATTTCCTTAGTACAGGTTTTTGACCTGTTGTCTTCCTGTTGCTATTCTCTGCTCGTGATAGCCCCTGAAATTTCTTGCTAATTCACCATGTACTGCAGAAATGGGCCGAAATCATTGGACAAGCACGCCAAAGTGTGGAATATTTGAAAGATCCAGATGTGATAAGAGCGATCCTTAACATATTACAGGTTTGTCTTACGTGAGTATATAATAAAAATCTTTTCCTTCTCGTCTTTGTCTTTTCCCAATCTGTGGTGCTTTTGGATATCTTTACTTTTCAAAAGAGATGATGCTGGATTTGAAGTTAGCAAAGTTTGTTGAATCCCTTTTCATTGGCATAGAAAATCTTGCTGCTTGAAGTAATTTTTCTGTTTGGAAAGTTTTGTAGCATGGCTCATTTTTTTCTGAATAATGTAAAAGCGTTAATTGTTCAACATCAAATTACGTCCTGTTTTTTTACTGCTTAACTGGACTTGATTATATTTTGAATATATGTACTTTCACTTGGCAGATTAAATGTGAAGCATTGTTCCTACGTACTCGGTATGCTTCTATTTTCTTACGAGTGTCTGCTATTTTATGGTTTATTCTTCACAGACAAATACAAGTGCAGCAAGCTCTCTGGGAACATATTTTTTGCCACAAATTACACTTATATTTCTGGACATGCTCAATGTGTACAGGTGCCTTACCTTTTCTTATCATATAATCAATTATAACTTCTGCTCTTACTTTTTATATTTGGGAGTGTATCAGTGCCCAGCTGCTCTTGTCTTGTTGATTTAGTTTTTATCTTTTGCATGCTGCAGAATGTACAGTGAACTTATATCCTCTAGCATAGCACAAGGAGGACCATATGCTTCAAGGACATCTATTGTGAAACTATTACGGTCTGTTCGAGTCTGGAACATAACTAAATCCCTCTTTACAGTTTCTGTATTCATGCTCGTGTTCCTTTCTAACAGCTCAGTCAAGAGGGAAACTCTGAAGCTCGTTGAGACATTTTTGGACAAAGCTGAAAATCAACCACATATTGGGAAACAATTTGTGCCTCCAATGATGGACCCTGTGCTTGGGGACTATGCCAGAAATTTGCCTGATGCTAGGGAGTCGGAAGTTCTTTCCCTTTTTGCCACAATAATTAACAAGTATGATAGTGTGAAATGGATAGTTTTCATATGAATGCATCATAGGCAAATTCTTGATTCTTTATAGTCAAGGATTAGTATAATTACTATTTGAGTAGTAATCAATGGCAGTGTTGCAGCTATCTGCCAACAGGCATTTTTTAGGATTGGGAGTTGCTTTTGATTTTTCCTTCTTAATTTGTATAGGTATAAGGGTACAATGATTGAGGATGTTCCTCGGATATTTGAAGCTGTTTTCCAGTGCACGCTAGAGGTTGGTGGACTGTTTGCCATTATTAGTTACTACTAACAAGCTAATATAAGTTTCTTTTAAGATGCAATACATGAAGCAATTGAAATTTAAAATTCATCATTCATTACACGATCAGGAGGTTTACTTCATTATTGTTTTATTTTCAGATGATAACAAAGAACTTTGAAGACTATCCCGAGCATCGACTTAAGTTCTTTTCTCTACTTCGGGCCATAGCTTCACATTGTTTCCCTGCTTTGATTCACTTATCGAGTGAGGTATATCTCAGACATTTTTGCAACTGCTAGTCAAGGGCCTGTTTTTATTCATTTGGAGCTTCTTTTCATTTTGGTTACAAATTATGTAATCTAATTTCTTATTATTCAGCAACTGAAACTTGTCATGGATTCAATCATTTGGGCTTTCCGTCACACTGAGAGGAATATAGCTGAAACGGGACTCAGTCTTCTTTTAGAGATGCTGAAAAATTTCCAGGTACAATTTTTTGTTTGTCTGTGTCCCATTCCGTAACTAATGTCCATGGGTTGGATTCTTATTGATCTAATTGTATTTCTTTTTTATTTTTTTTTGGTTTTTCTGCTTCTCAGGCTTCAGAGTTTTGTAACCAGTTTTACCGGACATATTTTCTGACCATAGAACAAGAAATCTTTGCTGTTCTAACAGACACATTCCATAAACCGGGCTTTAAATTGCATGTCCTGGTGTTGCAACACTTGTTTTCTCTGGTAATTAATCCTCGTCTTTCTATCAATAATCTTTAAATTTCGTTTTTCACGTAACTGCTTATATTCAAAATGTAATAATTACAGGCGGAATCTAGTTTATTAACTGAGCCCCTATGGGATGCTGCAATGGTTCCCTATCCTTACCCAAATAATGGAATGTTCATTCGTGAGTACACTATTAAGCTTTTGAGTTCATCGTTCCCCAACATGATAACAGCTGAGGTATTTTAATATGAATCACGCTCTTTCTCTCAATAACACACACACACACACACACCATACACACACTCGCACATATTAATTTTTGTAACTGCTGCATTTTTTTATTTTTCCCAGGTAACCCAATTTGTGAATGGACTCTTTGAGTCAAGAGCTGATCTATCGTCGTTCAAAAACCATATAAGAGATTTCCTTGTGCAGTCAAAAGGATTTTCAGCTCAGGTGAAGCACTTACTCAACTATCTAGACCTACCTACTTATCAGTTCTTTTATCAGTAATGACCTTGTTTTTTCCAATGCTTATAACCTTGTATGGGTATTCTTGTGCTTAAAGCCAAGAAATCTGATCGAGCAAATATAGAAACTTGTATTTTCTGTGCATGAGACAGATGATGATTCCTGTTTAATTACATTTTATGATTATTTGTCATTATGCAGGACAACAAGGATCTTTACGCCGAAGAAGCTGCAGCACAAAGAGAAAGGGAAAGGCAGCGTATGCTGTCTATCCCGGGGCTTATTGCACCGAACGAGATACAAGAGGAGATGTTGGACTCATAAGTTGTGGGCCAATCATATTTCGGTTTCTTTTTTGGAGGCTAAGTTCATGGTTTACATGTGGCAATCGAAGTTATGTAGTTTCCATCTTTTTTTTCCCCCTTTTTTCCCGAATTTTAATCAAGCTGCCTGAAATCGGTATGTCGCCTCATGTTTGATGGTGAAGCTATTGGTTTGATACATACAAAACATTGTCTGTGGCTTTGCTGTTTTGAGGAAAAACCGAAATCGATTGCTATGTTATATATTGTAGTTGGATGGATTGAGTGGTTTTGCATTGCAATTTAGGATTCTTTTATAGTTTGATCAATGAATTATTTGACTTGAGGATTGTTTGTAATTGTGTCGTATCCTTTGGGATGTATGGCTAATGAAATCGACTCTGATTTAGGAAAGGGAAGATAGAGAAAATGAAAACTAGATTTAAAGGGGAAAGCTAGTACTGAGGTCCGTGTAAAATGACAATTTTTGTTGGTCTTTAATTTTCTTCTTTTCCGACTATCTCATTAATCAAAAGATAAATACATGGATTAAGCAATCTGATAGGTCCTTCCAACAACAGTGAATATTCCGATAAAAATAAAGGTTTACCAAACGAGCAAACAATCAAACAAAAAACTAAAAATCTAATCACAGATAAGGCAAACACAAAAAATAAGATCACTCAACTATTCTACCCTAAGAACGCGGACTTCTATTATATTAAGTGAACTTAAACTCCATGTCGAAGATGGTTAGTAACTCCACGTCTGTAATAGATTGCGATTTTTACCGATGAATAATATAACCCTAACGAGCAGCTACTTTTGATTAAAGAATGTGCCTCTTTAATAAGATTTTCAAATTTCCCGAAAAAACTCAAATACCCAAATAAACTCTTCACACTCACCGTAGAATGGAAGTTTTCCAATGGAAAGGAATACAAAGCCCCAAAAAGGGGGGGGAAAACCCCATAAAGGGGGAGAAGCCCCACAAAGGAGAAGAAAAACTTCTACAAGGGAAGAAAAGAGCTCCCGCGTGAGGAGATAAAAGAGAAAAGAGACAAGAAGCAAAAATAAAAGAGAAAACACGTGGGTGTACCTCTCCCAACCATTAATAGAGGAAAGGGGAGAGGAGAGATTTATTTTTGCTAGGGTGTCGCTAGAGGGGAAAGAGGGGAGGAGGCGCTACGGAGAAAATATTCTGTTTTTTGTTGGTCTTTAATGAAAAGTGTAATTTTAGAAATATTTTTCCCGATGAATTAATAAAAAAAAATCAGCAATTAAGAAAAAAGCTAAATTGCATAACCCACATGTGGTTTAAAAACTAAGCCTCAAAACCTCTCTAATTTGTAAATAGCGTAACATACCATCGTGGTTTTTTTAAATATGCGTTCCTTGCCATTTGCACCGCCTAATCGGGGATGCTAAGTTTTAGACACCATCGAAGGTACGGTACTAAGTTTTAGACAACACAAGAGAATTTCGGACAATAAAAAAACATAGAATAATAACGTGTATTTAGTATATCCACATGGTATATATCATAATTTACCCAAAAAAATCAAACTTGCTGCAAAATTTATTAAATTGTCCCAAGTTGAATGTGTTTTTTATTATTTTTTTGTTTATCATATGTTTTCGATATGAGATTCAATATAATGAAATTTTGAAGATTGTTCCGTTGATTGAAAAATGTTGTTGGAATTTGCATAGTCAAATTAATGTAGGAAAAGTTCATAATTTGTTTGTCTTGTGGCTAATTAAAATGCTTTAAATACATATTAAGTTATTTGTGTTATAAAAATATTAATTGTGATTAATATTATATCAAGATTATTTTATTATAATATACTTATATTAAGATTATAATGATAATATAGCTTATAATATAAAGAGAGAGAGATTAGAGAGAGATTAAATATTTCAATACTTAGTGTAATTTACAATGAGCTCTAATCACCTATTTATACTACTAATAATTCACTATTACAACTAATCACATTAATTACAATTATACACCTCACACTAAAATACAAACTCTTCAATTAAACACCTCATCTTATCATCTCATCAACATTTAATACAATACTTCCAAATCATCAATCATTTAACTAATATTATTATTTAAAACATCCACATTATTTAATTATTTCATAATACTCCCCCTTGGATGTTTTCAAAGAATATGCCTCGTTAAAACCTTATTAGGAAAAACTCAATGGGATAAAAACCTAATGAAGGAAAAAGAGTACATGATTCTTTTAGATAAGCTTTCGATTGTTGCCTCATTAAAAACCTTACTGGGAAAACCACATGGGAAAAACCTCAGTGAAGGGAAAAAGAGTGCAACGCGTATTTACTCCCCCTGATGATGACATAATTTAAGATCTCGAAGTTTTCGAACTCCAATTGAATATACCAATCTTTTGAAAATTATTGGGGGAAGTGCTTTCGTGAATAAATCTGCAAGATTTTCACTTGATCGCACTTGTTGTACATCAATATCACCATTTTTCTCTAAATCATGTGTAAAGAAAATTTTTGGTGAAATATGCTTTGTTCTATCTCCCTTAATATATCCTTCCTTTAATTGGGCAATGCATGCAGCATTATCTTCATATAAAATCGTAGGAAGTAACTTTTTCGATACTAGCCCACTAGTTTGTTGTATATGCTCAATTATCGATCGCAACCAAACACATTCTCGGCTAGCTTCATGAATAGCTAAAATTTCCGCATGATTAGAAGAAGTAGCCGTTAAACTTTGTTTAACTGACCGCCATGAAATAGCGTTCCGCCATGTGTAAATAAATAGCCCGTTTGCGATCGACATTATGTGGGTCAGATAGAAAACCAGCATCTGCATACCCAATCAAATCTGTTTTTGATTCATTAGAATAGAACAATCCCATATCAGTTGTTCCTTGAAGGTATCGAAAAATCCGCTTAATTCCATTCCAATGTCTACGAGTCGGTGACGAACTATATCTCGCCAATAGATTCACAGCGAACGCTATATCAGGTCGCGTATGACTCGTTAAATACATTAGGGCTCCAATAGCACTGAGATATGGTACTTCAGGACCAAGTAGTTCTTCATCGTTTTCGCAAGGTCTAAACGGATCTTTATTCACATCTAAAGATCGAACAATCATTGGAGTATCCAATGGATGAGCTTTATCCATATAAAATCTTTTCAATACCTTTTTCGTATAAGTCTCTTGATGTACGAATATCCCATTCTTTAAATATTCAATTTGCAGTCCAAGAAAAATTTCGTTTTACCGAGATCTTTCATTTCAAACTCTTTTTTCAAACAATTAACGGCTTTTGATAACTCTTCAGGAGTTCCAATTATGTTAATATCATCAACATAAACTGAAATGATGACAAATTCATTTCCAGATCTTTTCATAAATATGCACGGGCAAGTTTGATTATTTTTATACCCTCTTTCGATAATATTCACTTAGGCGATTATACCACATACGCCCAGATTGCTTTAATCCATAAAGCGATTTATTTAGCTTGATTGAGTACTCATTTCGGGGCCCTGAATTTTCAGGTAACTGAAATCCCTCGGAAGTTTCATATATATACACTATCAAGTGATCCATATAAATAAGCGGTGACAACATCCATTAGACGCATATCGAGTCCTTCACGTACTGCCAGACTAATTAAATAACGAAAAGTAGTTGCATCCACCACAGGAGAATACGTCTCCTCATAATCAATACCAGGTCGTTGTGAAAAGCCTTGTGCAACAAGCCGTGCTTTGTATCTCACAATTTCACCGTTTTCATTTCTCTTTCTAATGAAAACCCATTTAATCCAACCGGCTTTACATTTTCTGGTATGCGGACTACAGGTCCGAAAACTTTTCGTTTCTCAAGTGATTTTAATTTGCCTCGATTGCATCTTTCCATTTTGGCCAATCATTTCTTTGTCTGCATTCTTTTACAGACCCTGGTTCATGATCCTCATTCTCATTTATCTCATTCATTTCATGTAGCGCTACGTTAAATGAGAATTTATTGTCAACGTTGACTTTTTCTGGTTCCATCTAATTCCATTTTGGGCATAATTTATTGAGATCTCTTCATTATCATTATTCTCAAAAATTCAGGTACCTGATTTCCATTATCATAATCATTAATGCCCATTGACTCTTCTAGAGTCGATAAATCCTCGACTGGACCATTCTTATTATTTGCTCCTTTTCTTTTTCGAGGATTTTTATCTTTGGAACCCGAGGCCTACCACGTTTTAGTTGTGGCTTAGGCTCGATCATTATATGTTCTCCAGGAACATTAACTTTTGCAGGAGCATTAACAGCTGGTATATGTGACTTAGTCACTCTTTTAAGGTCAGTAAAGCTATCTGGCAGTTGATTAGCTAATCCTTGTAAATGAATTATCTTTTGAACTTCTAGTTCACATTCTTTCGTTCGAGGATCATAATGATTTAGCGATAATTCATTCCAACTAATACTCATTTCCAGCTGTTTCTTTTCTCCCCCTAATGTCGGAAAATTCGATTCATCGAAATGACAATCGGCAAATCTAGCCGTAAATAAATCTCCAGTTAGAGGTTCTAAATATTTTATTATCGATGGAGATTCAAATCCGACATATATTCCCAACCTCCTTTGAGGTCCCATCTTAGTGCGTTGTGGTGGAGCAATTGGAACATATACCGCACATCCAAAAATTCTCAGATGGGAAATATTTGGTTCCTGACCATAAACCATTTGTATCGGGGAGATATCGTTATAACTTGTTGGCCTGATGCGGATTAGTGCCGCTGCATGTAATATAGCATGTCCCCAACAAGATGAATGAAGTTTCGACTTCATTAATAATGGTCTTGCAATGAATTGCAGCCTTTTAATCAACGATTCTGCAAGACCGTTTTGCGTATGTACATGTGGCACGGGGTGCTCAACATCAATTCCAATAGACATGCAATATTCATTAAATGCCTTGGAAGTAAATTCACCAGCATTATCAAGGCGTATTTTCTTTATTGGAAAGTCCGGAAAATGTGCTCTTAATCGAATCAACTGAGCAAGCAATCTCGCAAAAGCTACATTCCGTGTTGATAACAAACACACATGAGACCATCTAGTTGATGCATCAATCAATACCATGAAATATCTAAATGGTCCACACGATGGATGTATCGGTCCACAAATATCACCTTGTATACGCTCCAAAAATCTTATGGATTCATTCTTTATTTTTACTGGTGATGGACGAATAATCAACTTCCCTTTAGAGCAAGCAGCACATGATAATTCATTAGATTGAAGAATCTTCTGGTTCTTCATTAAATGTCCACGTGAATTTTGAATTATTCTCCGCATCATAATTGAACCGGGATGGCCCAACCGGTCATGCCAAACAACAAATGTATTATCATTAGTAAACTTCTGGTTTACGATAGCATGCGATTCAATTGTTTTAACATACGTATAATACAATCCAGAGTCAAATGAATGTAATATTTCAACAACTCGTTTATCATTCGAAACCACTTTTGTAATGTGCAAATATTCAATATTTCTCTTTTCTGCAGTCTCAATGTGATATCCATTATGTCGAATAGCTTTAAAGCTCAATAAATTTCTTTGAGACTTAGGAGAATATAAGGCATTATCAATTATTAGCCTTGTCCCTCTGGGCAGTATAATATTGGCTCTTCCGGAGCCCTCAATTATATTTGTGCTACCCGATATAGTGATAACACTTGTTTCTTTCATTTCAAGATGGGAGAAATATTTCTTATTTCTTAGAATCGTATTAGTCGTTGCACAATCTGCAAGACATAACTCCCCATTGCACATGCTTGTATCCATTGAATTGATAAATATATAATAACTAGAATTATTAAATAAATAAGCGTCAAAATAAAATTATATATATAAAGATAAAATAATAAATAAATAATGCTTAAATAAAATTTATAACGACACTTCAGTTTTCTTTATTTGGATCTTTAACAAAAACCAAAATATTCAAATGAGCATAGGATCTAGCACCAATTTTCTGAAATATCGTAATCTTGAGCAAAATTTAATTTCATCGACACTTCACTTTTAATTGCTCTTTATAAAGATCAACGGGATCTTTGGGTGCGAATAATAACCAACGATAATATATAATAATCTTTATATTGCTCAATACATCTTTCTCAATCATATACTAGTTCTCCACTTCGGGGAAATTATTAATAATAACCACGGTAAATATAATGTTCACGACCACTTTTATTGTTTGCGCATACATTCACTTCAGGGAATGCAACATAATCATTTAGTCGGACTTATGTTTTTCATTCATCCATCATAATATTTTCTGATCATTTTCTCACGATATTTATTCGTATTATATCCGATGGACTGAACGTGGTGAATGCTTTATAATATACCGAAGTAATTGCGTAAATCACTAGCAAGTATAAAATCGAGAGTGATAAATCAAAGTTTGCCAAATTCAATATATTGGTATCATAAAAATAAAATCATCATTAAAATATTAAAAGGAAAAATTATAATTAATCTTCTTTTATATCTTCTTTTGTAAAAGTTCTAATGAAAAACGATATCCACATCCAAATAACTGTCGCCGTAATAATAATCATAAGTAATAGATCAAACATCGGACAAAGCGTCATCCTTCAAAATAAAATATATTTCAGTAATTATAATATTAAAGAAAAATTATAATTAATAATTATATTTTAAAAACATTGGTAAAAACATTATCCACATAGCCGTAAGATCACCGTAAATAAAGTAAGCAACAGAAGATCCATCTTTGTATAAAACGACATGATTCTATAAGATGAATAAGAACATAATAATCAGATAACATATAAATCAATGATAAAATATATGTATAGTTTCATAAAATGCGTTCTTTATTATTTCATAATTATTATCCAAGCTCGGGTAAGATTGTGGTAATAAAATTTGTCCATTGTCCAAAATCTGTTCGATTCAATAATAACTTCAAAATTGCTCAATAAATAAATTAATAATATGCCGCTACTGAGGTGGGGATAACCACAAGACCTCGTGGGCTTTTAGTGTTGTGTACGTGAATATATAAAAAAATAAATCGTAAATAAAAATTCCACACACCACCACGGGGTATGGAAATCTGGACCTCTCGTCACTTATAGTGAACGATATTCCGCGAAACCACTCGGGTATTGGCGTTTAGTTATAAAACTTTTAAAATATACTTTTATAATATATATTTTTAAATTAATCACAATTAATATATGATTAGTATAAATTAAATATTAAATTATCGTACCTCGACTAAACTCGTACGAGATCTTCGACGGAGGTTGATCTTGACGACGGAGAGCGTTCGTGCTGATAACGTGTTATAAAAATATTAATTGTGATTAATATTATATCAAGATTATTTTATTATAATATACTTATATTAAGATTATAATGATAATATAGCTTATAATATAAAGAGAGAGAGATTAGAGAGAGATTAAATATTTCAATACTTAGTGTAATTTACAATGAGCTCTAATCACCTATTTATACTACTAATAATTCACTATTACAACTAATCACATTAATTACAATTATACACCTCACACTAAAATACAAACTCTTCAATTAAACACCTCATCTTATCATCTCATCAACATTTAATACAATACTTCCAAATCATCAATCATTTAACTAATATTATTATTTAAAACATCCACATTATTTAATTATTTCATAATAATTTGAATAATTTAGTGGAAAATATACATGAAGACTTTTCATATAACCTATTGAATACACTTTCATCTCTCATGTTCCTATTTACTCTACAAATAGATGAGTTAGTTGAACCCTAGGGGATTATATGGAACTCTTGAATTAATCACTAAGGCCAGTGTGTTTCTTCATACGCCTCAAGCTTGTGTTTTGTGTTTTCTTTCTAACATTCATGGAGATCATAGAGAACAACTTGGACTTCGATGCAAATCTTGATGATTCACTTATTCAAGATGAACAACCACACCATGAGGCCAACAATAACATCAACCCCAATGTGAATCCTTTGTGGAAGATCCACCTCCCTTCAATCCACTCGCCGTCACAAGGTATCCAGACATTTCTCGGATTGATGAACTTGGTGGATTCAATTACAAGAGATTGAAGATGAAGTCAACCATTAACAATGGGATCATGCTAATAAAAATTGCAGAATAACCAACCTCTACTTCGGCCAACTCTCTGTTTGATCTCTACGTTGGCTACACTGAAGCAAAAGCTATATAGTACTCAATGATGGTGAAGTATACTATTGAAGATGTTGTTAAGCAAAAAATTGCTTGCTCAGGTTATTCTCATTGGACTATGGCGGAAAATTGAGATGTCCACGAGCAAATCAACAAATATCTCCAGCTTTTCTATGGCCTTAAGGAGGAGAACATCAAACTCCCTGGAGAGTTTGTGGCTAAACTGCTTATTGAAAGTTACAATCCTTCTTGGAATGACTACAAAAAACAATTGAAGCATATGAAAAACAAGATGGATATGTCGAAAGTCATGAAGCACATTATAATAGAAAACAAGCATAGAAATCAAGTAAAAACTGCCACTAATGATTTTCAAGCGAAAGCCAATATGGTAGAAGAGAAAAGTAAGAAGCATGAGCAAACAAAAGGTGTAGTCCAAACCCTAATGGCAACAAATTTCTTAAAGCTAATAATTCTCATTTCAAGAAGGTTCCTGCTTTGTGTGTGGAAAACCTGGCCACCATGCAGCCCAAGGGTGAGAAAATGGTGATGAAAAGAAGCCTCCTACATCGAATAAATTTAATCTTGTTCAAGGAGGTGAGGTCATTGTGGTCGTACTTTCAGAAGTGAACATGATTTCGAGCTACACAAAATATGTGGCTAGTAGATTCGTGAACTCTTCATTTAATATGAAGAAGTGAAAAGACATGAAGTCTACATGGAGACCGGGGACTGTTCCGGTTCATGGCACGGAAAAAGTGAATGTGAAGCTCACTGCGGGTAAGACAATCTTGCTTAAAGAAGTCTCTATATGCCATGAGAACCAACTTGGTCTCGATCGCATTGCTTGATGAAGCTGTGGAATAGAAGGTTACTTTTGAAAGTGGGAAGCTAATTCTGGCTAAAGATAATAACTTTGAAGGCAAAGCAACTGTGATTGCATTATCATAGGATATGCACACAACTTAGCAGCATATAAATTTTTGGTGCTGGAAAATGAAGATATGGCTCAAAGTATAATCATTGAATAAAAGAATGCAGAGTTTTTTGAAAGAAAGTTTCCATTAAAAGATTTCAAAGAAAGCACACTTGATGATAGTGATTTGGCTTTAGAAAACCCTAGTCCGAAAGAGAGAATTGAGAAGAGACGGAGAATTCCAAATTTCTTTGGAGGAGATTATTATTTATACATGACAAATAATGAGCTGATATTTTATGATGAAGGAAATGCTTCATTGGGTTTAGAAAAATGGTAGGAAAGCATATAAAATCTGATATTGACTAAATATTGAGAAATGATACTTGAGAGTTGGTTAATTTACCACCAGGTGCAAAACCCATTAGCAGTAACTGGGTTTTCAAAAGAAAATATAATTCTGATGGAAGTATTGGAAAATATAAGTCAAGATTAGTGGCAAGAGGGTTAGCACAAAAGGAGAATGCGGATTATTTTGACACATCTTCGCCGGTTACACAAATATCTTCTATGCGTGTATTAATTGCCATGGTTGCTTTATATGGCTTGATTGTACATCAATTGGAGATAAAAAAATTTCTAAATGGAGATTTAGACAGGGAAATATATATGTGGCAACCTGATGGATATAAAGTGTGTTGTAACCTTTTTGGCCTGGAGGATAGCCAATGAAGACGGCTTGATAAGATCTTGGGGTAAATTTGTCTTTGTGGGGACTAACATTAGTAACAAAGCATAAGGAGCCACAGACTGAGATTGACAAATCTGGTTTGTGACTATGTAAAATCTCATATGGTGACTGCCAGTTCAAGGATTTGGCTGGGAGTCTGTTAATGATGTAAGTAGCAGTTAGGACAACATCTCCCCAAAATTTCTTGGGGAGATTGGACTGGATCATAAGAGCTCGAGCTATTTGGAGTAAATGTTGGTGTTTTCTCTCAACCACCCATTTTGTTGAGGTGTGTAAGGACATGTTTTGTGATGAATTATTCCTAGTGAAGACAAAAGTTGAGCACATGCTGAGCTAGTGAACTGTGTGCCATTATCACTTCTTATGGTGGCAACATATGTCTGATGTTGGTTTTTGATCAGAAGCAAGAAATCTGATAGTGTTTGAAGTGTTTGAGATTTGTATCTAAGCAAAAAGGTCCAGGTAGAACGGCTGAAATCATCTACAATGGTGAGGATGAAGTGTTTGATATTGTAGGATGTGCATATGGTCCCCAAAGGTCGATATGTAAGAGTTCAAAACTCTTAGATGTCTGTTTTTGGCTTAAAGGAAATGACAACCTATGTTGTTTTGCCATAGTACACACATAACAGTCGGAGTCTGAAAAATGAGATTGTATTTGCTTGGAAAGATGTTTCATTACATCAGAAGAAGGATGTCCTAGCCGAACATGCCACTGATTATTTGTAGCATTTACAGTGGCATTCAACAGAGTTTGGGAACTAGACTTATCAACAGCAATTCTAATGTTTCCAGGTAAAATATGGGCAGAATATATGGCTAACAGAGTTTGTATCTTGTGAGTTGAAAAAGATGAGTTGTCCAGCATGTATAACCTTCGAACGACAGTTCCAACACCTACTATTTCTTTAGTCCGAAGGTCCTGTAAAAAAGGAGTAATCAGACAGGAAAGTACAATAGATGTTGGACGTCTCAGCTAGTTTTCGAATGGACAAAAGATTATATTTGAAATCTGGTACATAAAGACAGTCTGTAAGAACAAATCTGGGACATAAAGGCAGTTCTAGCACCGCCTTGCACATCGAAGGAAGTTTCTGCCAGATTCACATATCCCTTTTTTGGATTAACATCTTCACTTCCCTTTATCTTGAAGGATATCTCCTTATTATGACCATTCTTGTGGCAATAGGTACAATACATTCATTCTGGCCTTGTCTTTCTTCCTTTTCTCAATGCTTAGATTGTTGCAGTTCCATTTCCTTTCTGTCTGAGTATTCATTCTTGAAGCAAGCAATGTGTCTCATCCATTCCCTTGAGCATTGGAATGGCTGGCTGTAGTTGCTTCTCCACTCGCTGCACCATAGAATACGCTTGCTTTATTGAAAGATGATAACGGATCCATAAGCATGATATTATCCTTTATAGCTTGGAACGAATCATTCAATCCAAGAACAAACTGAACAAGTTTATCCTCCTCTTCTCTATTTGTCAAGATCTTTGCTGAATGTTCATATTGATCCCAAAGTCGTTTGAGACCACTAAAATATTTGACCATAGGCATATCCCCCTGCTTAGTAGCAATTTGTTAGCTTTTCATGATCATATGAAATTGATGAGTGGAGAAGGAATATTAAGTATATGAGTTTGAATATTGAAGGAGATACAAGGAAGAGCAATGAAGGATACGGCCACTTTTCTTTTATTTTAGAACATCATCATATTCCTTTCATTCATACATTGAAATCATACATCATGCATACACTTATAGGCAACATGGGTGACTTATGACAAAAGTTTTAACCATAAGCCATGCTTTGTCTAACCTTACACATTTCAAAGCATGGCGATACATTACAAGGCATGGCTACAAAAGACTTATAAAAAATATAGTCACATCATCATCATTGTCATTAAGGAAAATATTATAATACTTATAATATTTCAACACTCCTCCTAAATATTTTCCTTAATGACACCTAAAGTTGCTCTTAGACATTTGAGTCTTCCTTTAGGCAAGGACTTCATCAAAATATTGGCATGATCATAGGAATGACAATGACCGATCTTCGCCTTACCTTCTGCTTTAACTTGTTGAGTCGAGTGAAACTTGATCTCAACCGTTTCTACATTTGCAGCGGCTTCATCGTGAACGAGAGGCTTTGGCTTCGGCGTGCTCCTCCTCATTTTAGACTTCTTTAAGGGTTCGAGAGCCAAATGTCGAATCTGTAAATTTTCATCCATTGCCATCTCCTCCTTCATCGTATGTCTCCGTTCATCATGCTACATTTCTTCTTCTACCGAGGGAGATTTCATGATAGCACACATGTATTTTTCATGTGTCGGCATAGACGAGACAAGAGGGTCATCATCATCATTATCATCAATAGGGGTGAGCAAATGCGGATATCCAGATTTTCGGATATTCGAATTTTCGGATAGCTAAAAATGAATACCGCATCCGATCCGGTTTTATACGGATATCCGAAAATCGGATATCCGATTTAGTCGGATATTTAAAATCGGATATCCGCATCCACTTTTTTAATTTAGAATTGAACTTTAATTTTTTTTTATAATTAATTTTTATTTTTTTTTATGTTGTGCTTCTTATCCAATAAAAAATCTGTATTACCTAAAAATTCATATACATAATAATTCACGCAAAACATAAACACAATTAAAATATACTAATATGTTAAACGCACTTGGTATGCGTGCTCTAATTATTTTATAATTTAATAGTTACTTTTAATTTAAGTCTTTTAGTACATAACATTTTAATTTTAAATGTTTATTATCTATAAAAGAAAAATTGATTTGCGTAAATATAATTGAAATAAATAAAAATAAAAAGAGTAAAAAAATATATACCATATTATTTGATAAGTGATTACAATAGAGTGTTGAGAGTTTATAAATAGTATGTATTTGATCTAACAATTGCATCACACGATGATACTCTATTAAATATTCACACGATTGTACTCTATTAAATATTCACACGCTAGTTCTCTCATTTTTCGTTATTCTCTTTTGTTCACTTTCTTTTATCTGGTTTTATTTTTAATTTCCAATTCAAGTTTTTGCAAGAATAATAGAAATTCTATATATTGTATTTTGTGTCATAGTTCAATAATAGATGTTGGACCTCTTTTTTTTTTTTTTTTTTCCTTTTGGGCCACATTTTTCTTTTTTTTCCTTTTTGCCATTATTTAATTTATTGAATTTTTTAAAAAATCTAAAACCGGATACCGGATATCCGAATTTTATGGCGGTCACTATCTGCATCCGATCCGTTTTTTAAAACCGGATATCCAATTTTTCGGTTTTTGAAAATCGGATATCGGATCGGAATCCGGTTTTCGGATATTTTTGCTCATCTCTAATCATCATCATTGTTTGAGACATAGTGAACACCTTCATGTCTCTCATTAAACTTCAAGGGGAAGCATTTTTCGATCATAGACACCTTCGCCAACATCACATCATTCGGGTCATAGACAACACATGCGTTGTCTTTGAATAAAAGAGAGTATCCTCTTTCCATATTCTTGAAACACTCAAAAGATTTTGAGTTAAAAGAGTAACAAAGAGAACATTGGGAATATACTTTGTACCTCATTTTGTCTTGACCGGTATCGATCTTTTCCCTTCGGCTTGAACGACCTTCCCATTACCTAGTCGAACCTTCGTCTTGATGGATTTTTCAAGCTCGCGAACATCTTCTCATCTTTGCACATGTGGCTTGTACAACCACTATCAATGAGCCATGTTTGCTCACTTTTCGTTTCGGGCATCGCCATAAAGAGCCATTCCTTATCCTCTTCTTGATTATCGCAAAAGTTGGCTTGTTGTGGTTGAACATTAGCTTGCTTTTTTAGCCTACAATTCCTTTCGAGATGTCCCATTTTCTTGAAATAGTTGCAACGGATTGCACCCTTTTCTTTGTACCAACAATCACTCTCGACGTGATTGTTTCGCAAGCATATTTTGCATGATCGGGTTGGCTTTCTTTGTATTTGAAATTTTCAGCAACTTTCTCTTCGTTGTCGTCATCTTGGCTTTTCCCTTCTTTTGCTTGTTTTCCTTTTGTGTTCATCTTAAAGGCCGGTAGAGCGCCTTCGATGGCATCTTCTTCTCTCATATTCGCTCGTTGCTCTTGCATTTGAAGCTTGTTAATGAGCTCGGCAACGGATAGAGTCTTGAGGTCGCATGATTCTTCGATAGCAGAATTTTTTGCCTCAAATTTCGAAGGTAAGCTTATCATCATCTTTTCCACCACCTTTGCATCGTTGAACTCTTCTCCCATCAACCTTATTTTGTTAACAAGGTCTAAGAGTTTGGAAGAATACTCTTTCACCGAGTCTCCATCCTTCATCTTCAACATTTCAAACACTATTTTTAATGTTAAGAGTTTGATACTCTTCACCCGTTCGCTTCCTTCAAACTCTTCCTTCAACTTGTCCCAAACTTCTTTAGGATTTTCACAAGTCATGATTCTTGTGAAGATCGTATCGAAAAGAGCCGAGTGTAAACATGTGAGAGCTCTTGGTTTTTTTGCGATGTCTTCTTCGTGCTTCTTCATTTGAGTGATCGTCGGTTTTGCTCGTGAGGCCGGTGGTTCTTGATCATTTTCCACCACGTCCCATAGACATAGGGCTTTCAAATATGCCTTCATCTTGATCGCCCATATGTGATAGTTTTCGCCGTTGAAAACCGGAGGCCCCGTGCTTAGAGAGTTGCTCGACATCTTTCTCCGCTTTCTTCTTTTTGTATTTTTTTTTCACTCACATGTCCCTTAAGAAGTATATTCTGATACATGTTAGCTTTACATGATCATATGAGATTGATGAGTGGAGAAGGAATATTAGGTATATGAGTTTGAATGTTGAAGGAGATACAAGGAAGAGCAATGAAGGATACGACCACTTTTCTTTTATTTTAGAACATCATCATATTCATTTCATTCATACATTGAATTCATAAATCATGCATACACTTATAGACAACATGAGTGACTTATTACAAAAGTTTCAACCATAAGCCTTGCTTTGTCTAACCTAACACATTTCAAAGCATGGCGATACATTACAAGGCATGGCTACAAAAGACTTATAAAAAATATAGTGATATCATCATCATTGTCATTAAGGAAAATAATATAATACTTATAATATTTCAACACAATCAACTCCTCTCGCATACGTAGTAACATGGGGCCGTTTGTGCTACCATATCTCTCAACCAAGACTTCACAGTACTGTCCACTCTTTTCCATCTTACAAACTCGAGTGTATTCGGTGCAGGTTGAACACATGTTCCATCGACAAAACCTAATTTCATTTTCGATTCTGGAGCAGTAATCATTGCTCGATTCCAACTCCAATAGTTCGATTCAGTCACCATGTAAGTTGAAGACATCTGGACAATTCATCAGCTCCTCTCTGAAGCTGCAATTTTGGTTGCGAGGCTCTGGAATTTCAAGGTTTTCTTCAGAGTTCGAATTCGTTGTTACAATCTTCAAAGGAAACTATGATTCTGCTGTATTCAGATTTTCTCTATACGATCAATTATGTTTTTCTGGCTCTGATACCATGTCGAGCATCAAGTTTATCAATCGAGAGAGATACGAACTTGAAGCTTTGTAAATCAGATATTTGCATTACTAAGGAATGCTGATGTACATTGTGTATATATACAGAGCAAAATTCAAACGCTATTATTAACAAACTAACTACATCGTCTAAGTGCTTAACCAATCAAAAAGTGACAACTCATAACAAAAACAAGATTAGCTGCTGGCCAATCATTCGTCCACCTCATCATCTTCAACTTGCTGGCTTATACTTTGACGTGAGAAGCTGCAAAGTTTGGCTTGTAGAGCTTTGTCAAAAGATGGATCCGTTGGTCATTGAAAGGTGAAAGCATGTCACAACATTCTAGCACGTTTTAGCATCCATCTATAAATGGGACACCTCACTCACTATTTTCACGCACCATAACGTTTGAAATTTCAAAAAATTCCAGAAATTTTGTACCATATTTTCTTTCTCTCGCTGCGAAATATCTTTCGCATAGCTCATATTTAAAACTCATGCACGAGTTCAAAAATATTGAATTAGTTCGGTAGTTTAAGAGTTTGAAATACTCATATTACGAGACATTGGTCAGCGTATCTTCAAAAATAATTGTTGTACTCCATAAGTGCTTTGAGCGAAGCAATATCGTTTTACGAACATAATATCAAATGCTAGCTAGCTTCGCCAATAAAATGAATGAAGGTTGTATTCATGATATACATCTATACGAAAGTTTGCCCAAGGGCCCATCATGGTCTTCTCGGAGCACAATTTAGAGGCAACCAGAGTTTCCTCCTCTCGAACAAAAGCCTTGAAATAGAAAGTAAGGCTACATAAAAGGGTTAATTAGGTTTCAGATCCTTTTATAGTTTCAAAATAGTGTTTAGACCCTATCAGAAAAACATTTTATTCTAAGGACCCAATTTCTGTAAAACTTAGGAATAATGATCTAAACTTACAAAAGTGTTATAAAATGTTGTTGAAGAGGTATTATACGTACTTTTTGTGTTACAAACTTACAGTGTATTGTTATTGCAATAGAATAAAGTGTTACTATAAAAATCGGGTACAGAAAAATAGAAATTCCATTCTTTTTGAAAGCATAACTTGGGCTGTTGTCGAGCTATCCCTCACCTCGATTCAAATACAGATAAAAGTCTATCTGAATACCGGGGGTTCGAATCCCTCTCCATCCGCGAGAAGGTTTATCTTGCGATTTCTCTTTACTGAACCTGGCCAACCTCCCCCCATAGAGAAGAGATCTAAAGTATGGGTCAGATCCGGATCCGGGAACATCTCCTTTCTTTCCCATCCATCCTCTGTCTCTCGCTCGAGTGCAGAGGCTAAATACAGGGCTCTCTGTTCACAATCCTTTAGGACGGGTAGGTATGGAGAAGACAAAATTGTTTCAAGCACCGACACTTTGGTGGTATCATCTTTCTAAAAGTAGTTGATTACCATTCCCCTGCTCATGAAACAAAATTTGCCCTAGATAAAATTGTACTGAATCAACCGAATCGGTGGGCGAATCTTTATTTTACATCTAATACGTACCATTGAATTTATTATTTATTCTATAAGAAATGATGCCATCGATTTAACTTAAAAAGGGTTCATAATTAAATAAGACAGGCACATCTGGATTCTTGAAATTATCATCTGTCCAATTATTACATTTCATATTTAGGTTAGCCACGTGAAGATATCAGCTTCATTGATCATAGCAAATTGACCATGTAAAACACACAATATAGGCCAAGAATCAAGATCTCCTATCCAAATGAAGCAAGTGCGCATTTATCAAAACATTAAAAAAAAAAAAAAAAAAAACCCTCCATTTTTCAAGTGGGTGTGGTCCTATAATAATACAATAATTAACATTCTGGTAATAGAAAAGTTGAGTTCTTCACTACGTCTACTTTCTAGGAAGATGTACATGAAAATAAAGTCCTACTAACAATAGATAATAAACTGTGGTGCCTGCAGATAAGTGTTTCCCCAGATTAAATTCTTGCACATTTCAAGTATATATTTAACTCTTTTCTTACCTAAGCGAGTGCATTGTGCAAGTACAGAACCGTTTCCTTCTATGAAACCAAACTAGAAATTGAGATCTACAACACATAAACCAAGTAACTTCTTGTTAGGGTAAGTTGATATGATATATTATATGGCTTTATTTTTCTCCATTAGATATCTTCCCTCATTTAGTGTTTTTCCCTTATAAGGTAAAAGAATGTTTAGGAATACGAACATGAGGAAGGAGACAGAAAAAGAGAATGTTTCTTCATCACTGGTAATAAAATACGACTTCACAGAATTGCTTTTGTTTTTCTTTACCAAACTGCTGCTGCTAATTGGAGAAAAACGTTTTATGTTCTTACCAGAAAATCGAGATACCGAAAAGCCCATACCACGCCATGGAGTTTCTGAGTAGATCATGGAGCCCATCTGCATCTGATTTCTTACAAATATTTCCCTCAAATGTAACAACTTATCATCATCATCATTGAGTTTGATTCTTTGTACAAGAGAGAATAATGCATATGCTGCTTGCCTTATCACAGCCCATGATCAGATATAAACAAGATGAAGAAGACTCTGCAGATGATAGCTTCAAAATTTCAGAGGAGACGTCGTCGATGTTCATCACTAAGCAGGACAGCATTAAGGTACAGAAAAATCATTTCACCTTTTTAAATAAATAAAGCTAGCAGCAATGTAACAGCAATAGAGTGTATTATAAAATTAGATGGACTTCGACTCCACGAAGCCAAGATTGAGCTGCAAATCTCTAACGGGATTACTGCGGCTGCACAGAAACAAGAAGAAGGAAGAAGCCCGTTTGCGCACGACTCAAGTTCACGCAGCGCTTTCTCTTACCCAACTGGCGGCTGCTATTTCTGGGATCAGCAGCAGTTTGCACGAAAAGGACTTTCAGTTTCTTCAAGAAATTAAAGGAGGGGATTTGAATATGTTCAACGTTCTTTCTTCTGCTGCTTCGCTCTTAACCACCGTTTGCGCTGAAGCAGCAGAGTCTCTCGGCGCGCAAAGATCGCATGTGAGATCGGCCATTAGCTCTGGAGCAGCTATTCAAAGCCCCATTGATATGATAGCAGTAACAGCTACTGCAGCAACATGTACCAATATCCAAACATATATATATATATATATACACAGTAGAGTAAAATAGAGTAAAAGTAAATATATATATTTTACGACCAGGTCTAAGGGGGGCTTCCATACTCAATTCAAGAGGTATGAAAGACTCATTGTCAAGAATTCAGGATATGCTTCGAGTAGGAGCTGAGATATGTATAATTTTGCCGTCAGGTATGCTAAAGATACATTCATACATATATATATACATATACACAATATGTGATTCATATACAGATCGATAACAGATATTGAAATGGGGTTGTGCAGGATGCAAAGAATGTGCGAGAGTAAGCGTCTACCTGAAGAACAGCCAGCTCGTGTTCAGCTTCAGGAAGAAATACTTTGGTGGAGTTTTGCATTTTGCGAAAGAATGTAATAAAAACAACATAGCTGCATGCGCATTATCTTTTTTGAGCAACAAAAAGTTTTGGTTTTAATTGGTTTTCTTCTTTTGTATGATCTCTCTATCTGTGTCATAGATAAGGTCACTAACATCACAACGGAGAGTATACAACGTGACCAGCAAGGAAAGCATTCTCTGTGCTTGAAGACCAACAATGGCATCATAAAGCTACTCTTCCAAGATGAGATGCAATCGCAGATTTGGATATCTACCTTATTCAATCTCTTGGAGATGCGTAAAACTAATAATAAGCACGGACGATGTCACTCGCCCCCCAAATCCATGTATCAGTAACTAAAGTACACGATCGTGTACTACTATGAAAAGTTTTACCTTTTTTACATCGCATTTGTTTGAATGCGAATAAGTAAATAAAACTATAATCCTTTCATGTTTAAAGTTCAGATTTGATAATGATAGTTTTTCTTGGTCATATGATCTTCATTCTTGTTCAAATACATCACACCTTCAAAGCATTGTCATCGACAACTTTACAGAAGATAGTACTGTGATCATCATCATAGACTTAAGGAAAATATTAACATATATTAATGCTCCAAAGAATTTTCTTAATGACTCCCAAAATAGCTCATAGAACTTCAAATTTCCTTTAAGCAAAGACTTCGTCAGAATATCCGCATGTTGATCTTCAGAAAAACTATGAATGAGTTTCATTTTGCCATCTTTTTCAGCTTGACGTATTGAGATGAAACACGCCGTTGATATGCTTCGTTCTTCCATGTTGAACCGGATTCTTCGCTATAATAATGGCAAACTGATTATCAACATAAATGACAGTTGGAAGCTTTTTATCATACTAAAGATCCTTCAAGATTTTCATAAACCCTATTGCCTAATTCGTAGCTACATCAGTCGCAAAATACTCGGCTTTCGATGTTGATTGTACAAAAACTTCTTGCTTATGGCAAATCCATGAGAAAATGCCTGAACCGAGTGAGAAAACATACCCACTTGTGCTCTTCAAATCATCGGGACAACCAACTCAATCACTGTGATAAGAAAAAAAATAGGAAAATCAACAGTAAATCACTGTTGCCCAAACTCTAAAAGAGTCCTTCTTTCATATAATATTCTATATCAATTACAAAGGCATAAATGCCCTTTTATAATCCCTACGTCTCAACCTAAAAGGAAATATAATTAGTGCATAATAAATCTTAAATCAAACTCTTATTCTAGTAACTAACGAGATGATTTTTTGCCTAAAACCTCTCTCTTTATTAACGACAATAATATACTAAAATCTTATCTAGCCCACGAACAGTGGGCTAAAGCCCGTCCCCGTCGTCGGTAAACCAACAGGGGCCTCTGCCCCTCTCCCAAGTCGAGCCCCTGCTCTTCCTCTATGTCAACTCCATCCTCCTTCGAAACAACCTTGCCCTCATGGTTGAAATCCAGGAACTGGATCTAAAAATTGATTTTACTCATCCAAGTAGCATCACAATCCGGCTGCCCCACCCACTTAACCAACAGCTGCTCCTTCTCCACCCCATTTTCACGTCCTTCTACCACATTAGCACCTCCTCGGGTTCCCACACCGGCCCCACTGGCAACTCCAAACTCTCCGGCAATTCCGCCTCCACGGGATTGTTTCCCACCACCCGCCGCAGCTGTGAAACAAGAAAGACGAGATGTATGCCTGCGGATGGCAAGGACAACCTCTATGCCACTGATCCTATGTGCACCTCAACCAAAAACAACCCATAGAACTTGGGTGAAACTGATTAGGTTGGCGAAACACTGTAGACTGTCGATCAGGCCTCACCTTCAAGAGTACCTTATCGCCAACCTGGAATTCCACCTCCCGACGATGTTTATTAGTTGCTTGACCATACTTTGTTGTGCCTTCGCAAGATTACCCTTCAGGTGCACCATCGTGATGTCCCAACTACTGAGAACATCGGTCACGGCTGCCACCCTACTTTCCCCGGATAAAAGTCTGCGAATGGCGGGCGGTGGCTGCCCGTACACAATCTCGAATGGGTTCACCTGAGCAACCGTTTGAAATGCAGTATTATACAAATATTCAGCCCACGAGAGCCACTGTAACCACTGCTTCGGTTGCTCACAAGCAAAACAACGCAAATAAGTCGCCACCGCCCGATTTAACACCTCGATTTGGCCATCTGTTTTCGGGTGGTAAGCCAAACTAAACTTCAAATGTGTCCGGATAGTGCAAACAACTCCATCCAGAACGCAATAACAAATAGAGAGTGACGATCACCAACTATGGACCGTGGAATCCTATACAACTGGACTACTTCCTTAGCAAATACTTCAGCCACATAACGCGCTGTAATGGACAGTTTGAGTGCTAAAAAATGGTTGTACTTTGACAACGTCTACAACCACCAAAATCGACGTATACCCCTTCGAATTGGGCAAGCAGATAATAAAATCCATTGAAATATCCTCGCAAATGAAATCCGGAATGGGCAACGGTTGCAGTAGTCCAACTGGCGACATCGCTTCATACTTGGCCTTCTGGAAAACCAAGCAGTCGACATAATTCTGTACCCGGCGAAACATCCCTTTCCAATACACATATAGATGCGATAGGCACATGCGTGTCCCCCTCTCGGCGTATCGTGAAATTTCTCTAACAGGCGAGCAATTCACTTGGAGTTGGAGGCCAGCACCAAACGACCCTTAAAGAATAAACGATCTCCCAACAACTCGAAGCCCGCTGTTGGTTTACTAGTGGGTTCCATCTCCAACGACCGCATAATGACTCGCACAAACTCATCTCGTCTATGCTATTCCCCACATCAGCCAATCCCAACCACAAAGGGCCAATGATGGCCGCCAACTAGGCCTCCTCCCCCCTTTGTGAAAGGGCATCCACCGCATCATAGATGCCCATATTATACTCAATCACAAAATCGTATCCCAGTAACTTCGCCACCCAAACCTGCTGCGATGGCATCGCTATGCATTGAGTGAGGAGGTGTTTGAGGCTGTGATGATATGTGTGCAGCACAAACCGCCATCCGATCAGATATGGGCGCCAATGTTGTACTTCCAAGGCAAATTCCATCATTTCCCGCTTGTAGGCTGATTTGGAGAGGGTGCGATCAACTAAGGATTTGCTGAAATATGCTATAGGTCGCCGCTCCTGCATGAGCACCGCCCCAACGCCCGTGCCCAAAGCATCACACTCCACCACAAACTGGCGATCAAACTGAGGCATAGGTAACACGAGTGCCTCGATCAATGCATTTTTAAAGCGCTGAAATGCCTCTTCGGCCTCTGGTGGCCATGCAAACCGAACGGCCTCTTTCTTCAAAAGGGTCGTGAGAGGGCGAGCAATAAGGACATATTCCCTCACAAACCTCCTATAATAACCCGTCAACCCCAAGAATCCCCGGACCTCACGGATCAAACGAGACCTCAGCCAATCCACCACAACACTAACTTTAGCCGGGTCCATTGCCACTTCGGAATGAGAAATAATATGCCCCAAGTATTCCACCTTGAGACACTCGAAGGCACACTTCTTCCGATTAGATCTGAAATGATTCTCCCCCTAGATGCGCAGTACTAAATTCAGCTGTTCCAGGTGGTCCACCCAAGACCGATTATAGACCAATATGTCGTCAAAGAAAACCAATCCAAACATCCGCAAGTAAGGGTGAAACTATTAGGAATATATATTGTGTTCAAATTGTATTCTTCTTAGTCTTGGGGTTACTTTGTAAATATTGATAATTTATGGGCTGCCTTGTAAATATATACCTAAGAAAAAGGTATATATATATCAAGTCCATAGCTTTGTGTGTGAGAGAGTTGGATATCACGTTTACTTCACACACACTCGAACACACACACACACTTGAGCTGCCTAGTTTTATCTTTGTGCTGTAACTTTCGATCATTGAGAAATAAAGAGAAGTTTTATTTACATGTGATGAACAAGAACGTTGCATAGATCATTTACCGCAAAGCTTCTGCGAACCAAACTCAAGGTAGATTAAATTGAATGTTTAGATTGTGATTAAACATTAGAGTCTAGTGTGTCCTCACAGCCTAAATGTTTACCATTTTTCTAGGACACATACATTATTTTACACACATTATGCAGGTCTACGTGACCTAGCCAGAACTTCTGTAGACACATTTATAGAAAAATGTGCTTCTATGATCAGAAGAAAGTCCTGCCGTTGCAACATAAAAACAACAACGGTAGCAGGCATCTTCTGGAGCACGACTCTAGAACGCTGTCAACGGGTTGCCTATGTGCCCCGTAGTCCCTTCAATGCAAGTCTATGTGACTTTGCATCAATGACCAAGAGTGACATCAAGGGATGTTTCACAATGATTGGTCGTCCGTCCGTCTAGGAGAGCATTGCAAGTATATATTGAGGCCCTCACGTCCCACACGGATCGATTGCATGCATCTTTCGTAATCAATTTGGAAGATGTGTATTATAATCGGGACGTGAGAACTATCAGACGTTCATCGACGTCAAGAATATTCGGAACTTATTCAAACTCGTGAGTTTGGATTATGCGGTGATTCAACTTTTCCTGAGTATTTTTATTTTTCCTTGAAAAAAATCATTATTAGTTATTTATAATTAAATTCAAATAATTATTGAATAAATTTTATAATATGAATCTTCGTCAAGAGTAATCAGAGTTTCAATACTTTAATTCCAGTCGTTTAAGTTATATGGCCCTTGAGAATAATGTCGATACAGAAATTAACTACATGGCTGCATCTTTTAAAGATTTATACCAGTGGTGCAATTACTTTTTTTCCTCCTTAATGTGAAGAGTAAGAATATATTATATTTTCTTTCATATATTAATAGTTTATGTCATACATGATAATTTCTGTGTTTATTTAGACAATTTTGGATTTTTTTGGTCATTGAGTTTGCCGTGAACACCGTATTTGTGTTCAACCATTGGCACCAAAGGTTCCATGACCGACTAAACGCACAAGCTTTATGAAACAAAACTTCATATTAGCAATTGTATTTTATATAATAATCTTATTACATGCTTTTGAATTGCAGGGCAATAAAGATGGTGACTTTCGTGGGTGCACTTCAAAATAAGAAGAAGGCATCCCCTGTTAGTTGGATAGCATGCAAGGTACACATTGTTTTATGATTTTTAAAGTAATTTATGATTTATAATTAACATACTGTATGTAGGATATTATCAGATGTGTCTGGCTTCTACATCATGAGAGATATGTAGGATATTATCAGATGTGTCAGAGGCGAGGGGGACAACTTGGTAGAGCTATGAAAATAAAACTATCTTCCGGGATTTTCAAATAATTCTTATTATGTTTGTATATTGTAATAGTATCATCATTGTTCAATGTTACAGATATTAGAAGACGTCGATCACAATGACGCAACCATTCAAGAAATACAGGAGTTATGGACCGAATACTTCAACACCGTTTGTAAGAGTGAGTTGAGTAATTTTGTAAAAAAGAAAACTTTGTTATTAAAACCTTGTTGTCTATTAAATCATTTAATAGTTAAACTTTGCTGAATAGTTGAATTTGTTTGTTGTGTATTATTGAAATTTGTTTGTCGTAAAATTGTATCGTTGTTGGGAGAATTGTTGGATTGGTTTCAGGTTGGATATCGAAAAAAAACAAATAAAATATTTAAAAAATAAAAAGTATGTGACGGTTGTTCGAGTTAACATTTACCGATCAAAGGCGATAGTTTATGGTAACAATAGTCGCCTATAATTAGTTATAGGTGACTGTCTACAACTGTCGCCTATAACTGTATTATGTGCGTTGGGGTTCTGGGCGTCGCTGAAAGACCGTCGCCTATATCCCATAACAGCCGTTCCATATTACCTATTTTGTACTAGTAAATGCTAACGGTTGGGCGCTAGACTGGATGATCCATCATGGACATTCATAATAAATCCTGCTATCATGGACATACATAACATTGATAATAATGCTGCTATGTAATGATAATAATGGATAGGATAGAGATGTGGAGTGGAAAAATGGGCAATGAACATTGAAATTCAATATCTACTTCGACTTAATTCTTGCTGCTATATGTATTTGAAACAAGTAAAGAAAAAGAAAATTTGAATGATCTCATTTAGTTTACTTTTTATTAGTCAACTTTGTATATTTATTTAATGCACACGCAACGCCTTGTTTGAATTGGAATCGGTTCCTTAATTTCAACATTAGGAAATATAAAGCCCATGTAAAAATCAACGTGACAGCCCATACGAACGACTCCCATGCATTCACATAGCCTACGACAGTATGAATCGAATTTGTTGAATAATTAATTAGTTTCATATGAGGAAGGCAAAGAGTCGTTGAACCGAACTTTAGCCTCATGAAAGGGCGAAATTCCTCCAAGAATCAAGCTATTGAACATTGACCACAACTAATTTTCTTCCCAACTAATCGTACCCTATCCTATAAATTCACTTCCAAGGAACCATTTTTATAACAATACATCTTTCTTTCTAACACGATCATGGCCACGGAAGAAGCTGTTCTGCGAAAAAGGAATGAGGAATTGGAGAGGGAGCTGAAGGGCAGCATAGAGAGAGAAGAAAAGATGAAGGAAGAGATGAGGAGAGCTGTGAGGAGGCTGATAGTGGCTGAGGAAGCAGAAGAGAGGCTGTGCCGCCAGTTGGGAGATTTGGAGGCCGAGGCCTTTGAACAAGCTCGGGAGCATAGGTTACAAGTAATGGAGCTCATGGAGCAACTTTCCCACGCAAGGACGGTTGCTCAAAAGTAGGATACATACAAGGGATAGATAGATAGATAGATATGTCAAAATGTCATTTACATTGATCAAGCAGACCACCTATTGCATACTGTGATTTTGACGCCATATAATGCATGCATATGCAAGGGAGAGTATCCAGTCGAATTTGGATCATATTCATAAACTGAAACCACAGAAAATACTAATCCAAGAGAACAACTTCGAACCATAAGCACTATCGGCACCAAAATCCCAGAAAATACTCATCCACTTTCAAATATATTAACACTCACACAAAGTAAAAGCACTGTATGGCCGAAGGTGCAAGTAAATAATAATCTTCATATAAAGTAACTGCATATATTCATTGTGCCTTAAACAGTGGATCAATTAAATGGATAATGTGTCATTTATACAAATGAATAAAGAACATCTCCCATCCTACTGTCTCAAGATCTACATTAGAGAGAAGAGCCCATATACCGCAATTCGCAACAGATTTTGGAAAATGAATGCCCAAATTCTAACCTCAAAAGACAGCAATACGTTAGAAAAAGGAAGTACCGTGGGCGGCAATCCTTAGAGGAGCCCGAACAAGAGGAGCACGCCAAGTAATATCAACCACACGATGTGCACGAGCAACAGCGCCTGACCCGCCGGGCCGGAGCCTCCATTGCCGACCTCGCAGAAGCCGAGCTTCTTCACGCGCACGCCTGCGCAGCGCGCGTCGGGGCAACCGCACCAGTACGTGACGTTGTCCTCTCCGCAAACCGGGTCGGCCCGGAAACACTTGATGGGGCAGGAATTCGTGGCGGACGCAGATGGGCAGAGATCATCGTCGTTGTCGGAAGATAATTTTAAGAGGGGATTAGGGCTTGATCGGACGGTGGTGGTGGAAACAAGCAAAAAGGTTAGGAAGATAATTATTAACGGCAGATTCTGAACAAACGAGGACATTTCAGCGATCTTAATGGATCAAAGATCGCAAAGATCGCTCCTTTCTTTTTCTTTTGTCTTCCTTTTTCTTTTTCCCAAGACTTTCTACCCAAATTGAGATGTTTGGGATTGTCGTAGGGATTTCGATTTTGCCTCGCTTTGTTATTCTATTCCTCTCTTTCTCTCTCTCTCTCTTTTATTTATTTATTTGATTTCTTGTATTCAGTTCGGTAGCATTTAGGTGAAGAAAAGAAGACTATGCGTTGTTTTGACTTCAACATGATCATACTTTTTACGTACCACATGAACATTTAAAAATAAATAAACTAAATAGAAATAACTAATGTCATGTAATAATTAATATCATACCAAATGAGAGGTAACACGTGGAAATATATATATATTTTTCCATAATTAAATTTTTCATTTATCGATAACAAATATACATAGTCTAAATAATCCAAATAGATTTGTCCAGTAACAAAAGGAATTCAACTTAGACAAAGACTCGTAAGTAAGCAAGCATGTTCAACAAACACAATATTGCAGCAAAAAATAAACTCGAAAGAGAACAGAAAAACAAAGACTGAATAAAAAAAAAAACTTAAGTCCCTAATAAAAATCAATTCAAAACTCCATAAAAATCGTTATTGAGCCAAGACATGTGCCACTCTTCACATTTTCCGATATTCGAGACACACGAGAACAAAGAAAACACAAATGAAGGAGACTGGGAGTGGCGAAGGTTTTTTTTTTTTTTTTTTTTTTTTAGGGTTACGATTCGAAGAGATGGGCATATAAGAAAAAGTAAAGTAAATAATCTACCGCATGCAGCAAGCAAGCACTCACTATTGAAATCACGCGTTAATTAAAAAGAAAGAAATAGTCTTGGTTTGAATTGTAATAATGCTCCTTTTTTTTTTACGTTTTCAATTTATGTTGATCCATAATTAGCAAACGAGATGTTTAATTTTTAGGTTATTTATTAAAATAAAATTGTTATTTTTATTTAAACTGACAATTATAATAATATCTATATATCCATCAAACTTTCATTTTGGCTGAATAAAATATAAAAGAGAAAAAAATAAAGTAGTAATCGATCGGTACACTGTCCATTGTTTATTTAAACAAGTCCCATTCATACATTGTTTACAGCAATCCCTCGACCACTTTCTCTCTATGCGGTAACAACGTAGATGTCCACCAACGCTCAGTAACTAAATTTTGAAAATAACTAAAAAATCAAGCTGTCCCACAAAGCTTATTATTATTGATTCATATATCTATTCGATCTCCATATATTATAAACCTTAGCTTAGCCAGCCTCATTTCTTTACACGAAGGAAGCCAAAACCAAAGAACAATAAAGCTTTTATTTTCTGCTACATTTTTGGAAAGTTTTAGTCTCATCATCGTCCATTTTTCGAGTCCCCTCTTCTTCTTCTTCTTCTTCGATTTCATCAGAAAACTAATAATGGGGCCGGGGCTTGTGTTGGTAAAGCAAAGAACACAAACAACGAGCAGGCTCCGGTCCAACCCGCTGAAGAAGCGCCAGCTGTCCCCATCGCTGCTGAAAAAGTTGTCGAAGAGACCGTACAAGAGGTATATATATATATGTTAATTATCTCCAAATTTATGTGGCTATACGCACATGGCTGAGTTGCTAATTGTGATCATTGTATTTCAATTGTTGAGAAATGCGAGCTTAAACCTCGCCGGAGAGTCGCCGGAGATGGCCAGAAAGAGGACAGATCGAGCTCTGAAGAAGAGCTGTGGAAATAAGTTGAAATCACCAGATTGAATGTGGAGCGTCCGATCCTATTCGCGCGAGATCTGAGGGACAACGTTTAAAGTTCGATATTTAAATGTGGGCCATTGAATCACGCGTGTAAGACATCAACGGCTCAGATCATTACTTATTCTATCAGATGATGAATTATAATGAGAAGTGTTGATGATCAAACCCTATCTGAGTATATATAAATTGTCTCAGGAGAAGGAAGATATAGATGAGAAGAAGGAAGAAGAAGAGACTTTGGTAGACATATCCGAGGAACCAAAGGCCAAAGCTGAGACCAGGCCTGAGAATCCCGGACCCGTCAAGGAGGAGGATCCAAAGGAAGAAACAAAGAAGGTGTCACATCACCTTTGATGTTGATGTGACACGTTGATATGACACGAATCAGTGCCACATCAACTGATGCCCACGCAAGGTGCTCACATAAGGTGAGCACCATAAAATTCCTCTATATATATATATATATATATATATATATATATGTATGCTTATGATGTGTATGGATAAATCACACCTCTAAATCTGGTCTTGAGACTACGGTCTCACCGGCCGAATATAATATTCGGACCGGCTAGAAGAGCTTGATGGGGGTCGAGGTAGAAATGGCAATAGGTAGGATTTGGACATACAGTAAAACCTCCATAAATTAATAACATTAGGACCATGAAATTTTATTAATTTAGAGAAATATTAATATAACGATAAATTAATATTTTATTAAATTAAAAGAAAGATTTGTTAATTTCAGAAAATTTAGTATGTATCGAAAATAAATGAATTCATATATGTTTCATTGATTATATTCATGCCGACTAGTGAGTTTTTTTTTTGTGAATATTTTCGCTGACTTGAATATGTTGCAGTTAGAGAACTCGACACCGAACTATTGACTGCAATTAAAAAAGTTAGAAATGAAATTCAATTAGATTTAAATTTTAAGAAAACTCAAGTAACAATAGATTCATATTTTAGTCAATTACGATAGTATTTATAATTGCAAAATTTTATGAATAATTAAATTAGAGTTTTAAATCGACCTAATATTTATAAAGCAATTTTTCAAAAAAAAAAAATATTATCTTATTATCTTATCGAATTTGATGATTTTTCACAAAGGTCGAAGTCGGATTGAAAGATTTTATTATTTTAGAGAGTTTATTAATTTATTGAGTATTAATATATAGATGTTTTACTGCACCTGCCTAGACCCAGATCCAAACTCAATTGAATAATTTGGTATGGATTGTACCCAATATTTGATGGGTATGAAATAATTAGGTATAAACCCAATCTATTGGATCTAACGGGTAAACGAGTCTTAATTAGATATTAAATGGATCTTTAATTTTTAATAGAACATTAACTAGATAGTCGGATAAACGGTGATATCCTAGTCGTTAAAGCTCTAAATAAGATGTAATTACAAAGTTTTTTAATTGTTCACATTATGGGTGTAAACGAGCCGAACTCGGCTCATTTTTTGGGCTCGGACTCGCCATTCATTTTAACTCGAGCTCGAGGTCGAGCTGATTAAAGCTAACGGAGTTCGAACTCGAGCTCTAGCTCACGAAATAGAGAACCCGAACATTCCAATATTCGGCAGAAAAAAACATAACTTCGCGTCCCTATTGTCTGAGGGAGGTGGAGGACGGGAAGAGCATTTTAGAGAGAGGAGGGAAGAGTTAAAGACTCTAAGTGCAAGACAAAGAGAAGGCTGAAGGACTTGGCAGATGAAGAAGGAACAACGTGCGAATGAATGTGAAAGGATGAAGAAGGAAATCAAAAGGCTGAAGGACTTGGCAGAAACTCCTCAACCATTGCCCACTACTCGACGGAGCCATTTTACCCCAGATGTACTGAATGTACCACTGCCCCCCCATTTTTCCATTTTCCAGACATGAGCATGTACGATGGAAACGAGTATCCAGAAGAATGCCTGGAAAGTTTCGAAGGAAATGTCGCCTTGTATCAATTGACCGATGTCATCCTATGTAGAGTATTTGCTACGGCATTAGTGAAGGGTGCGCAGAAGTGGTTCACCCTATTGCCCGCCGGAGAATAAACAACTTTTCGGATTTGACAAGAGCCTTCTTGAGGCAATTCTCAAGTAGTAGAAGACAACCTTCCTCAGCGATAAGCTTGCTGAACTTAAAGCAAGGCGAGCAGGAAAGCCTGCGGGAGTACCTCAAGAAATTTGACCGAGCCATGATGGAGGTCCCCGCAGCTACCCCGGAACTGTAAGTGGGAGCTTTTTACAATGGGTTGAGGGAAGGAGATCTATTCAGATCCATGGTGAAGAAGTATCCTTCGACTGGGGACGAGCTACCATTGCGAGCAGAGAAATACATTAGATTGGAAGAGACGCAAAGTTGTCGACTGGGTAAGAAGCGAAACAAGGGGAGTCCATTAAGAGATGCTGAAAGAATAGAGAATCACCGAACACGTGGGGCGATGGAACTACTGGCTCGGGATGTAACACACCCTAAAAACGCTCCCAAAAGATTCAAACTTTTAACCTTATAATATTTACGAAAGATATGTACACGCAAAAGCCAACTACTAGTGATAAAATACTATACAAAGGCTAGCCAAAATGCGACCGATATTTATATAAGTGAAGCCATAACTAGACCCAAACTTTCCAAAACAAAATTTCTAAAGTATTGCTGAGCCGGCCACAGGCCGTCCCTCACATGCGCCGCCATAGTCCAGTCATCATCATCCCATCTCTAAGTATTACCTCCCGAAGGAGGATCTGAAAAAAAATAATATAAATAACGGGAGTGAGTCAACAGACTCAGTAAGTACAATAGAACGTGTACATATAACCATCAAAACACATAATTATACATACAAAAAGAACTAGCACCAATCGTGTACCTACGACATTCGTATGTCAAGGTCAAACATCGACTACCATTTAAATCAAACACAACTCTTAAGCAACAACACTCTTACCGGCCACGCACACACTCCGACCCATTGGCCACACACACACTCCGACCCAGAGCTGCTGTTCTTAATCATTATCACGGCTCACATTAGCCCCAAACACGCACTACCATAGTCAACGGCCTACATTGGCCCCTAAGTCATCGCTACCATAACCACGCATTCACACATGGTGGCTCCATCAACTAAACACATGAATTCCAATCACAACAACAATGACCAAACATAACATTCAACCATTTACATAATAAACGATCCGTGCACATCCATAGCGCAAGTGATAGATCATTCACTAGAGCGATGCAAAAGTTAAGGAATCCAAAACATCCATTAACGAAGATTGAGGGAAGGGAAACCATGAAATTTTTGAAATAAAGTTCCACAACGACTCGATTAAAAGGTCGCTCAACGGCTCAAGATCGAGTCATAGTGATACTTCAACATAAATATGCATTTGAATTCTATATACAAGTCTACTCCCACGTACTTACCTCGATAAAGTTCAAATCCTTCTTTGCTCAAACCCCTTAAGTATAAATGGGGTTATTTTCACTTCCTCTTGTCGACCAAACCTTGTCTCGTGCCAAATATCAATATCCTAGAGGAAGCCATCACAAATTGCGTTAAGATTGCATGTAAACTCTCATTGTCATTTAAACGAATACTTGGTGAGCATAAATACTACTCATGAGCCCTATCACCCCTTCCATTAGTCTCCTCCCAATTTCGAGCTCAACCAAGAAATTAAGCATATATCCTTCCTAACATGCTCTAAGAATACTTATCAACCCTTCAACAATATCATATTAAGACACCAACTGCAAAGCCCAATAAAATTCGAAACCCTAGTTCCCAAATTGTTAATTTCGTCCATCATAAGTTCAAGTATGAGGAAGAGGAAATAGAAAACTTGATTTTTACCTAGGGTTTGAGCACTTAATCACGATATCTTCCTCGATCGAGCTCAAGCCTTCATGTCATTTTCCTGTAGCCAAGCCTTGCGATGAGAGAGAGAGAGAAGTCGTTTGAGGTGGAAAAATAAAATGAGAAAGATGTCTAATAATAATATAATATCCTTATTCACATAATAAGTCCTCTTTTTCCTTATCAATATTATATTTCAACCTATAATTTCTCAATTAAACATTTAAGTCCCTCCTTTCACCACCCTAAAATTCCCATATTTTCAATTTACACCCAAACTTTAAATAAAAACTATTATTATTATTATTATTATTATTATTTTAAATTAGAAAGTGGATGTTACACGGGAAATTCTTCATGGAATGGGAAGGTCTCAGGTTTGGAAGATATGCAAGGGTTGAGATTTCTTGGAAAGATGACACGCTCGAATACTAGCAAGTGTACTAGGTCGTGCAAATAATAAAGTGGACGTAAGTCCAAGTATCGATCCACGATGACAGCTCGATAGTGAAATAAATAAAAACGCAAATACGAAATCAAAAGCACATAAAGATAATGATTTTTAATCAATAAACGACAAACGTGATTAAAGCATATACTCAGCACAGATTAATCCTAAGTCTTCATGCAATCGATTCTATCTAACCAATATGAATCTAGTTAGGGTAGAAATTACTAATATACGTGTTATATTCACATAACTAGCAACCCTATGCGATAGTGAACAAATCCCTATATTTCTATATGCCTGTAGTTACTCCGCACGCATGGCTTTATGAATTTTTCTGAGTTTAAATGCTTTCGGCGCCTAAGGTCTCGAAAACCACACATACGAAACCGAATTTCATCTCTGGTCGGTTTTACGTAGTGGTCTCCTATGTTTATTGTTCTAATCGGTTCAATCACTTTTTCAATCTCATAAACCAATCAAAAATCATGCACATGGACATGGTGATCAAGCATAGCAGGCATTGAATTCAAACATAGAACACGTAACTCAAATCACATGATTACATATAATACGAATTTATAATCCGGCCTAGTATGGCTTTAATCACAAAAACACTTAGGCTAAGCACATTAACGAAAACAACAATGAATCAAAAGAAAACATTATTGAAAACTAAATATTAAAGATTTAGAATTCGTCCCTTCAAGATGCTTGAATTGTCACATATTGCTTCGAGATTTCCCGTCGTGTGATCCGGGGAAAGAACGCTGCCTCGAACACCCCAGCAATTGCTCTGCCTTTTTAGATCTCAGCCGTCAAGAGAGATATTCTCATCTGAATTCTGCTCGTCTTTTCCGTCCGTGATATCTCTGATTTCAGCCAGCCGTGGTTGCCCTCACCTCGGATTGCGTGCGCGATGGTGAGGCTGTGAGGTATTTGGTTGATGGTAGTTCGGCCTCTAGTTTTGTCTTTTGTGTTCAGCCGTCGATATTCTCTACCACCCTCTCTGATCGCAGCTTCTTTTTATAGGGTTTAGAACTTATTCCACCGACTTACAACCTTAATAAACCGAGCATGCGATAATCTCGTCATTTATGCGATCGTGTGATCTTCCCTTGATTGTTGCGCAAGCTTGTTTTCCTGCCTTGAACCGCATGATTGTGTGTAACATCAAAACTTTAAATCCCACTCTTTCAGATCTGCTCTCAAACACTGAGCTGCTTGCTTCCTCATCATCGCTTATAAGGGCAGTCCACCACCATGTGTAAAGCAGGTAGCAATCGCATGGTCATTATAAACCCTATGACGTGACAGTCAGCATATATTGGAGCCTGCCCTTGATTTTCTCCCAATCTTTCTATATCCGAATTTTCCTGCTTTTGATCATTTTCGCTCGATATATATCATATGTGAAATAGAAATGTAAACATAAGATATACAAGTATATTTTGATATATAATGATCGAAAACACACTTTTACGGTGTAGAAAAGTAACGTAAAATCCCAACTTATCAAAAGATAACATGAGAACTCAAGAGGACCAAACAATGCTAGGTCAGACTGCTATAGTAATTTTTTACACAGAGTACGATCATACTACGAAGGAGCACGGACCAGCTTGGACGAATGGAGTGAATAGAACGAGTGGTTATAATTGCTCATACATCACGAGTGATAACATGACAATGGAACAGCCCGTCAGAAAATCCCCCGAGGGCGTCCTTTGGAAAGAGAGGACAATGCCCCGATACGCTGAATCGATTGACATCAAGAGGATAGATGAAGACTAAAAGGGAGGAAGGAGCATGGATCGGCATCGAAGCATTAAGTATTTAAGGGTATGTTAGCCCTAGGGGAGTTATTTATTTAAGAAGTCCTTTTTTTTTTAAATTTTCAGTTCCTTTTATACTGTAATTCTTTGAAAATTAATACAAGTACATTTTTCATACGAGGTTATTCAAGTAAGAGTGGTTTGGAATGTCAATGGAAAATTTCAGGTGGACATGCCCGATGAGTTTCGCTGGAAGGTCGATGGAAATTCCGGGTGGACATACCCAAGGACTTTGGTTGAAGTGACGGAAGAAAGTGCCGGATGGAGCTGCCCGAGGAGTTTCATTGGAAGGTCGATGGAAAATTCCGGGTGGATATGCCCGAGGAGTTCGGTTGGAATGACAGAGAAAAATTCCGAGAGGACATACCCGAGGAGTTTGGTTGGAATAACGGAATAAAATTCCGGGCGGACATGCCCGAGGAGTTTGGTTGGAGTGACAGAAGAAAGTGTCGGGTGGATATGCTCAAGGAGTTTAGTTAGAATGACAGAGGAAAATTCCGAGCGGACATGGCCGAGGAGTTTGGTTGGTGGAAAGCGTGTTCGGTAGAAGACAATTGAACGAGGCAAAAACCCTCGAACAATGAGGAAGATCACCAAAGAAAACAGAAGGCGTTGGAAGGAGGCAAAAGCCCTCCCAGAGAGGCGAGAGCCTCTACCCACTCAGGCAATGCAAGACTTAAAGCCCTGGCACACAAGGCCCCAAATTTTCATATTCCACGGCTTGAGGCAGGAAATCTCTATAGGTCATACGGATGAAATAACCCCAAGCAACAGGAATTTTTAGAAAAACCCAAAACTCGAATATTTTATCTTCAACTAACCGTCTAAAGCTCACTACACTCCTTTTAGACTATTTAAGGGGGTAACTATTGATACTAGGAGAAATTTCGCGCGATAAAATGCTCGACATAAGAGACTCAATCACACACCGAGGGTCACCAGAGGCCGTCGACGAAGACCATCAAGCTTAAAAAGGAAGGAGCAAAAGTGTGTTGGGAATTCCGACCGCACCGAAACTCCGCCCAAGATCCGCTGGAAATATTAAACTGGAGAACACAAAGTTTAACGTGAAAACCCTCTGTTAACGAAGAGGGAAAAACCAACCGGGCAACAAGGCCGCAGAAAATTCACTATGTGAAAAATTACAATAACACAATTCTTCTACGCTCGCCTACACCCAAACCTATAACCCACAACCAGAAAGTAATTCTACCTGCTAACCCAAACTCTCACCACAAGGGAATTTTCCTAGAGTTAATTGTTAACACAAATTAACTTTCTATTGGGTTGGTCTGTATAAACTCAGGGTATAGCCCTCCTTATATAGGAGAGGAACCCCCATGCCTTTTTTTTTCCCAACCGATGTGGGATAGAAAACAAAGGCACAAATGGGCCTAAGCCCAACAACCTCCACTTTGTGACTTTGTCCGCCTTGACACCTTCACTTGATGAAGATCCACATAGCTTTCGCTACCATGCTCCACCATAAAAGCATATCCACTCAGAATCGCATCCAAGCATTTCTTCGGCCCATGTCGAAATAACCTTGCTGAAATCTATGGTGCAACTTCCACGTTTGGCTTTCCCGGAAGTTCATCAGTCATCGACACGAAATTTCCACCACACACCTTGCATCATCGCCAAACCAATGCCCGTGTGTAACTGTGGACCCGCTAATAGTAACACGCCCTCTCTCATGACACTTAGCGACATGCCATAAGGACGCCCTTGTCTCTCTTAGGCCGTGGAGAGAGAGAGAGAATATTAGCATCTTTCTCGGTATCTCCACTTACCGACCTGGAGCTATTTGCCGAACCCGCTCCCCCAGCGTTTCCTTAGTGCTGCTGGTAGCACCGCCTTTGGGAATTTTCTTGCCCTTCAAAGCTTTGTGTATCCCCGACTGAATCAACACGTCCTTCACTTGCATTTGCCACAAGCCAAAATTGATTCTTCCGTCGAACTTCTCCACATCGAATCTCGCCAGATTCGAAAACTTATTTCCAGACATCTTCGTGGATTAGTGAACACGAACTTCGCAGAAAATCGAACAGCAATCAAAAACTCCTCTGCGCACAAGCTCCACCCGTCACTGACTCCACCGCACGAACAAACCTCTTTGGTATCCTTTCTGATGTGGAAGATCAGACAAAGCTGCAATCACAGAGCATACTCAAAACACCAACTAGGCTAACCTCGCTCTGATACCACTTGTTGGAAATTCCGACCGCACCGAAACTCCGCCCAAGATCCGTTGGAAATATTAAAACTGGAGAACACAAAGTTTAACGTGAAAACCCTCTGTTAACGAAGAGGGAAAAACCAACCGGGCAACAAGGCCGCAGAAAATTCACTATGTGAAAAATTACAATCACATAATTCTTCTACGCTCGCCTACACCCAAACCCATAACCAGAAAGTAATTCTACCTGCTAACCCAAACTCTCACCACAAGGGAATTTTCCTAGAGTTAATTGTTAACACAAATTAACTTTCTATTGGGTTGGTCTGTATAAACTCAGGGTATAGCCCTCCTTATATAGGAGAGGAACCCCCATGCCTTTTTTTTTCCCAACCGATGTGGGATAGGAAACAAAGGTACAAATGGGCCTAAGCCCAACAAAGTGCGACCAAGACCAAGGATGCCGATCAAAGTGGTCGAACCGGCCGACCAGGCCAAAGGGCCCAAACCAAGTACGATGAAGTCCGTCAAGGTCCTAAGAGCGCGTAATGAAAGGAAGAAGGGAAGCGCGAGCATGACCAAGGTCGGCCGGCCGAGTAAGCCGACAAGGCCGACCAGGCCAAAGAGCCAACACAGAGCCCTACAAAGTCCGTTCAAGTCCTAAAAGTGTGGAATGAAAGGAAGAAGGGAAGCGCGTGCAAAGACCAAGGCCGGCAGGCCGAAGTGGCCGAGTAGGCCGACAAGGCCGACCTGGCCAAAGAGCCAACACCGAGTGCGGTGAAGTCCGTCCAAGTCCTAAAAGCGCGGAATGAAGGAAGTATGGAAGCGCGAGCTAGACCAAGGCCAGTCGGCCGAAGTGACCGAGCCGGCCGAATAGGACGACCAAGCCAAAGAGCCGACACCGGGCGCGGCGAAATCCGTCCAAGTCCTAAAAGCGCGGAATGAAAAGAATAAGGGACACGCGAGGTGGCCGAGCCGGCCGACTAGGCCGTGTAAGCCGACCGGGCTGACCTAGTCGACTATGCCGAACGGATCAAGGCCGAGCGGAGCAAGGGACATTCAAATTAAATACCAAGGAGAGATCTTCGGAACAAGAAAGATCTTCGAATTCGAAAAGTCCAACAGAAAGGGAGATTTTCCGATACAGGGAAGTCGTCCAACTATACCCTGAAATATCGAAAAGGTAGGTCATCTCGACTCCTATAAATACCCCGCTCCCCCATCAACCAATGTATGCTCACTTTTTACACTTAGATAAATCTCGAGCACTTTTCATCCTCCAAAGAAATATCCTCCTAACTAAGGCAGGAGGGAAAACGCCCTAAGCACCCTAACCCAGTCATCACAGGCCCACCCCCGATAGTCCGACAACTTTCACGAAGGTAAGGTCAACAGAGGGTGAACGATTTTTTTTTTGGAATCATCATTGGTTTAAAGATAATTAGTTGTTTAAGTAATGAAATCCCTTTTATTGAATAAAAAAAAAAAAAAAAAAGTAAAAGTCCCTTTTTTTAATTGACAACTCACTTGCTCCCTTCTCTTAAATTAATAAAAAAAAAAAGTTTAAAAATACCCCCTCCCTCCATTAATGAGGGTGGGGAGAGCTCCCTTTCTGTTTTTTTTTTCTTTTTTCTTATCGTGTCTTCTATGTTTTTATTTTCTTTTTTTTTTTCGAGTCTTCCGATTTAGGAATTTTTGTCTCCTCTTATAAGAGACTTTCTCGCTTTGTGGAGTGTCACTCCCAAAGAAGACGCTTTCGAAGTAGAAGATGGAAGAAAGTGAAGACTACCGTAAATCTGATTTTAATAGCCATTTGTATGGACTGTTAGACTAATTTGCCATATTTATTAGTTCTATTTGTCTTAATTTTATCTTCTTTCGGACTTATTTGCCTTTTCTCTTTTTTTAGATTGGTGTACGTTGTATCTTTATGAGAGCTTTTTTGTCTCTTGATGGTTGAATGCCACAGAGGGAGAGTATGGGTTGTTTAGCCCCCTAAATGTCTTATTTTTAATGAACTATTGTTTCGAAAAAAAAAAAATATTCCATCCTCGGATTGCTTATTGATTAAGAATAGCTCGAGTGTTAAAAAAAAAAAAAAAAAAAAAAATTACGTGAGAAGAATCTAGTGCATGGGCCACCGGGAATCCGAATATGATCGAACAAGAGTTACAAGTTTCGATTACAACACGAACTCATTTTTTCAAGATCTATTGTTTTTTCTCTGTTATAACTCGAACTACTGTTTTTTTTTTTTTTTTTTCTTGATGATTGATTATAGTCTTGGTTTTCAATTGCAAATTAATGACGATGGTCTGAAATTTCTTGGATCTTCAACGCGATATCTTTTGTAAGAACGATTAGATAGTTGTAGAGTAGTATTCAGATTGCCACCCTCAAACAGAACATCCCATCCCCACATGAATGTAAACAAATGCAGCTCAAAAAAATCTTAGGATTTGAAAAACATACGCAGAAAGCATACTATTTAATCAAAAGCAGTTGTAGCAAAAAATAGGACATTCTCACGTACTCATTATGCCCTCTCTCTCTCTCTCTAGGCAGTTGCAGCAGACTGGGCAGCAATTCGCTTCCTTGCTTCCTCGATAATAGTCAGTTTGATTCCCTTACCCTTAGGGAGAGACACCCATGGCTTAGTCCCTTTACCCAGTGTGAACACATTGGACAAACGGGTAGCAAACTCGTGCCCAGTTGCATCTTGGACATGGATGGTCTCGAAGCTCCCCTTATGCTTCTCACGATTCTTGATGATGCCCACACGCCCTCTGTTCCTACCACCTGTGACCATGACAACATTCCCCACGTCGAATTTGATGAAGTCCACGATTTTCCCAGTTTCAAGGTCCAGCTTGATGGTGTCGTTGGCCTTTATGATCGGGTCGGGGTATCGAATGGTTCTCCCGTCGTATGTATTGAGGTAAGGTATGGCCTTCTTCCCGAATTGAACTGCCCGGACTTTGCACAGCTTGAACTGAAGTTGGACACAACAAGAAAGACAAGGTCAATGGCTTTCATAAAAGGAGACTTTAAAACATGCCACTAAAGGTACGTCGAATTTCACACCACAATAAGCAATCCATTCCATTTCACGATGTTAACCTCAGCCAAGTAATGAAATAACTGAGAAGGAAGAACCAAGTTCATCCTTTTTGCAGATACAAGGTCACAACTACTTACAATACACAAAGTTTTCTGGAAAGATGATTGCACCAAAATAGGTTGTTGATTTGGATGGTATTCAATATTCATTTCCACCCTCAAAAACCACATATGCAAATTAAAACAAATTCTAATAGCACAAACCTTAGCTTCCTCGTCACGGATTGAATGGAGTCTGAAGCGGCCTTTTGTGTCATACAGCAGACGGAAGTTCTCGTTGGTCTTTGGGATGGAAACTACATCTGAGGAACAAAAATTGACAGTACATCAACACATAAACAACTATAAGCTAACGTTATGGATGCTAAGGTCATCAAACACATTGATCACTCATGTAGCCTTTTACGAACACATAAGAAAGTCACCATCATATTCCAAAACATAAGATATCGTTGTAAAAATTAGAGTGAAGTATAGCGAGAAGGAGCCTACCCATGAAACCAGCAGGGTAGGTCTTGTCAGTCCTGACCTTGCCATCAACAAGGACATGGCGTTGCATCAAGATAGCCATCACCTCACGGTAAGTCAGAGCATACTTGAGTCTATTTCGCAGAATCAAAACAAGGGGCAGACATTCCCTGGATTTGTGGGGACCAGACGATGGCTTTGGGGCCTGAAAATACGAGAGAACAACAGTGGTTTTGGAAGCTTCATTCATGGAGAAGCACAAAAAAAGAACAGATAACTGTAGTACTTACAAAAGCACCACCAAGCTTGTCCAACATCCAATGCTTTGGGGCATTGAGACGTTTCAAGTGTTTCTTCAAGCCTCTAGCCTGGAACAAAAATCAGAAAAGATGCTTAAAATGTGCGATCTACATCTACCTCAAACCACAAAAAAAAAAAAAAAAAAAAAAAAAAACCTTAGCTACATCAATCTAGAATAAAATTCCTAACGAAAGAGAAGAAAGAAACCATTTTGCTGCTGCTTGAATAGTAATCCTACGGCTGTGAACGCTATCTCGGTCGCCCCTCCCACGCTTGCGGTGGCAGCTAAACCCTAGGTTCAACCGATATATACTACTGCTCCAAAGGATATTCTTAACGAACACAAAACGGCCCATTAGTTTTGTATTACAATGGGTTATTTATTCTGGTGGTTGGGCTGATTAAGTAGGCCCATAGTTTAATCTTATCCAATGCTCTAACAACCTCTCAATAATTATTTGTGGGCAGGTCAGCCCTCCAGCCTCCTAATATTTGACAATAAATAAATAATGAAAAACAATAACATCTCTTCTATGTACAAAACTCCATAAAATAATATTCAATTATTTAATAAACTAGGTGTAGCCCGTGCGATGCACGGGGTATATTTTGTAATCAAATTTAAACACTAATACAATATTATTAATCAGCTTCACTGCGAAGAAACTCATCCCATTGCCTGCAGTAAACATAATGGCCCAAGATGATTACAGAGCTTCTTCCATGTTAGATTCGAACGGATCTTTTCGAGATTTTGGCGCGAATCTGTTTTAAGGAAATTATCCTCGCACAATCTTCGAATTTTCGCTAAGAACTCAGAGTGTTACGGATTCCAGCAGTAGTGCAAGGCTTTTGTTCAACCAGACAGTCGCGCAGCCGTGCAGATTCTAAGAAGATCAACTGCAGCCTTGCACAATCTAGTCAGTCGCGCAGTCGTGCGGATTCTAAGACGACCCTCCATCAATCTTTTCCATGATAGTACGATCTGTGAACCTCAGCATATACCTAAGGTCAGTCATCCGATAGCTCATAGGAGCATTCACAATGATGCTAACTCTCATACGTTAGTAGCGCTATCGTCAGTCTTATCAATATATAATACAACCATATGATAGTGAAGCAATTGTATAATTTATATGTTACTAACAATCTTACAGAGTTGGAAAGAATGTCATTTGAGCATTTGCTATTTGAAAATTATCAAATTTAATGTGGGTGAATGGAAATTTGGATTATATTTTGTAATCAAGTTTAAGCACAAATACGATATTATTAGTCAGCTTCACTGTGAAGAAAGAGGTGAAGGGTCTACGAACAAAATCGTCTAATTGTCTGCTTGAAACGTTTTGTCTGAAAATGATACAGAGCTTGTTTGTTGTTACATTTGAATGGAATTTATATAGTTTTTGGGGCGAATTAATTTTAATAAATGTATGCTCGCAAAATCCTGGAGTTTTCGGTTAGAATTCATGGTCTAGGCTTGCTCAATCCAGTTAGTCGAGCAACCTTTGCAGGTTTAAGAAGGTCCATTGCAGTCGTGCAAAGTGTGGGCAGTCCCGCAGCAGTACAGTCGTGCAAAGTCTCTCAGCAGCTTTGCAGTTTCCAGCAGTCGTGCAATTTAGTTATGTCTTGCATTCGCATAGTCGACAATGCTTTCACCGCGCATTGCACCTTTCGATCAGATAGTCGTGCAGCCTCCCACAGTTTGATTGTAGAGACAATTGACTTTCTCTATTTCGTTCTCAGCATCGGTGGCATTGGTATGCGCCAAGGCCACAATGCACAATGGCCACAATGCACTTGGTCTTGAACATCAGCATGATCAAGTCTCTCACATTTGAACGGGCCGTCTGTTTCATCTTTTCATGGAGAGAATTTTCTGTTTTCTCTAATTTTTGATTTGATAAGATAATATAGTTTTGTATCATGATGCAATGCGCCTTTGCAGTTGGGTATATCAGAAAATGTCTTGCAAACGTTTTTATGTATCTATATGTTTATAGTTCATTGATCAAAATTTACATGACCAAGCTCAAATAATGGTATCACGCTTCAAATTATTGAGTTTTGATCTCTTGAATATCCAAGTTTCCAATTAATTCTTTATAACGTTCTCTATTTCTTTTTGACAAATAGGCTAGCTTTCATTGACGTTTTCCCAAAATGTTCGTGTACCTCTCTGAGACGAAAAATCTTTTTTTGTGCACTTCCAAGTGTGAAGTAAGTCTCTTTCTCTTAGTGGTGAAACTAAATACTAAGGTGTAGAATAAGATAGGAAGGCATGGTTTTGGATGACGTCATGACGGTTTTTTGCTACTGGAAGGCTTCCCATATCTGTGGTTGGTTGTTGCGGTGCTATCTTCGATAACTCTGCGATAAAAGGGCCAGGAGCAATTTTCTTCGGTGATGGGATTTTGGCCAAATGGGTATTTTTTTATGTACTCCTGGACGTTTTGTACCACAGCTAAGCCCTCCAAATAAAGACGGAGATCACCTGCAGATCCTGGAGATGATGAAGGATTCCATAGTTAGCAGAATTGGACTGAGTGACAGACTATTAGTCACAAGATATTTGAGGAATTGAAGTTTGGACAACTAACCTAATGAACAGTCATTCCTGTTCTTGAGATTGTAAGTGTATGGGAATATTCCAGTGTATCGCTGGTTGAAAGTGCAAGGAAATAGTGAAATTAGTCGACGGTATACTTTCAGACAACGGAATGTATTTGCATTTGTCTAGAAATTGCTGATATGATAATGCTTACCGGATTGCATAAGGCTTTGTGAGGCGAGTCATCAATCAAGACTGTATTTGTTTCATTGTATTTGCATTTTTCTGAGATTGCATTAGGACTGTACTTGTCCCACAGTTTTCTAAGTTCCTTTAGGAAAATAGGCTTATTCACATCCTCAGGTGTTACATGACCTGTATTTGTGCAGTGCGATTGATCCTGTAGATGCAATATGATGTATATTTCTGAGGTCGATCTATTCGTAGAGTATAGACTTTGCTAGAGAAAATATTAATGTAGTTTGCTTACCCAACAGAAAAGGAGCTTGTGCTTGTCTCTTCCAAAAACGAGGTCGATAATTGGGTTCATATTTCTACTGCGGTTCATTCGAACCATATGTCAGTGTTCATCTTCAGGCAGATGGATATGGTAATTAATGTGATTAGGGAATGGTAATGAACTGTGGCGAAGGGAAACATACCTGGTTCTTGACGTCCAAATGTCCACATTGAATTTCTCAAAGCAGAATTTCAGAAATTCATCACAATATGGCCTCTTGATGACTGGCAAATGGTTATGGATTGATATATTCAATGAGTTGTAAGTCGTAGCATTAAGTTTGATGAAATGATATTACATACCTGCTTTCCCTGCAATTTTAGCATCGGGAATTAAATCGCAAGGGACGTTTGATGGTGGACATATAGACACAAGCAACCCGTTAAGATCCAGAACAATGAGTTTCCTCTCAGTAAAATCACTGAAGGAATGCAGCTCTGACATTTTGATTCTTTTGCTATCTTTGCTTGTAATGTCGCTGTCTGCCACATTCCGCATTAGGTGCAAACCTGAAATTGAATCGTTTTTTTAGGAATATGTGCTGGAGATATGTAGTTATCATAGGATGCAGACATAATTGCCTTACCTGGTTGATTGCTGCATAATACTTCTACTTTTGCATTTAGTAGCTGCAGCTGATTTGTCAACGCCTCCATACCACGTTCGAGTGGTTTCAGTTTCTTGTCAAACGATTCTTCATCAACACTACGTCTTTCTGCAGTTTGTATATCTGACAGCTTTTCGTTCACGTCTGAGAAGGATCGGGCTATTTGTTGTTTGAAGTGGTATATGTTCTCAGTGTGCCAGTCCAGCAAATTTCCCAAACCGTGTACTTTTGAAATTATGTTTGCGAGGCCATCTTCAATGCTACTGGTTGATCGTTCTGGAATAGGATCTCGTTCATTATTTGGTCGACTGACAAGTGCTGCGGCTGTTTCCAGAGGGTTGCCGGGATGGTCTGAGTGCTCGTATTCTCCGTCAATTTCTTCAAAAACGTCTCTTGAAGACGTTTCGCATCTGTCTTTCATTGCGGTGATGATCTCTTTTTTGTTGTATTGCTTGCCTAATGTCCTTTCGACATTAATATTTACTGTTGACTGTTGGCGATCCTCTGTGCCAAATTGTTCACTGAAACTTCTAGATTGACGGGGTTCATCACACTGTATTGCACTTGCAGCTTGTCTTTCCTTTCTTCTTTTCACTTGCAGCATGTTTATGAATTCTCTCAAGGTCGTCGACTGCCGTTCATCTATCATAATTTCTTCACGAAGATCCATGAGGTATGTTCTGTTTTGGACTTCGCATTCTTCAAAAACATCCGCTGCATCGTTTGATTGATCACCCAATAGAGAAGGATGGGACAACGTTTCAGGGGAAATATCATTAAATATTGTCAGCTCCTGGCCGGTGGCCTGCAACAGTGACTGCCCACTGGTTTGTTGCTGCAAGGAAGAGCTGTCAATTGCTTAGTTGTTGTTGCGTCGAACCTTCTTTTTCGCATTTTTGTCACCGGTGTGCTTCGTCAAGGTAGTTGCGTTCACTGAGTCTCTGCGTGTGTCACTGCTTGAAGTGGGATCCACATTCGGTACGACAGGTTTTTTTGTATTTGTTGTCTGTATTTTCAACCCACTATTCGCCTCAAAAGAACTTGTTGAAAAGTATCTTGTCGCAAACTCTTCTGCCGTAGGCTGCAAGGTGCTTGTCTCGACGTTAGACTGCGACATTACTTCGATAATGTTTTCCAGCTTTGGAGAACCTTTTCTTTTCCAGCAGTTTGTGCTCCACCGACACATGCGTGAGAGTGTGATATCTGAATCTTGTACATGCGTTGCATATTTAGCCGCAACACCAGGCATGCACTCATATGAAAGTACCTTAATCAGACGAAATAAAATTAGAGATGGGATCATTGTACAAAAGACAAATCAAAGAAGGCAGCTGAACTACACATATTGACCGCACGTTGCACTCTACGGGTGAATAAAGCAGCATAAATAATGTAATTTATTACCTGAAACGGATGGACAAATCCGCCCAAACTCAGTGTACGATATTGTTTCTTACCATTCGTCGAAACATCTGAGTTAAAGGAAGAAAGGTCCCTCTTCACCGACTTCAGTGCCTCGTGGAATGCAACCGTTCCCCATGGATAACTGTTGAACACGTCGAGATCGTCTACCAAATGAAACCATTCTGGGTCTACCAGGACTGTGTCTCGAGTGCTTCTTTTGCAGAGAACGTCAGCAACAAATAGCACGCTTGCCATTTTTTAGCTTCTCAATATTGATGGCCGATGATTTCCGCTTTCCCATTTTCTTCAATTTGTCTATTACATCCTTTACTGCAACTTTTGTCTTCCCTGGAAAGTGTCTCGAGTGCTTCTTTTGCAGAGAACGTCAGCAACAAATAGCACGCTTGCCATTTTTAGCTTCTCAATATTGATGGCCGATGATTTCCGCTTTCCCATTTTCTTCAATTTATCTATTACATCCTTTACTGCAACTTTTGTCTTCCCTGGAAAGTGCCTTGAGATGAAATTCGTATTCTCAGCAACATCAGGCACAGGTGAACATCTAAGTCCCGTCAGCAGGCAGTATTCAAGAGCAGAGAAACGAATCGGTTTGTCATTAATCATTAACCACATTTCTTCCTGATCATTTAGTTTGGTCTGAGACTGCATCAAATACCACATAAGCTGGCTCGACAGTGAGAATTTGTCTGCATGTGCTATCAACCTCCCAAATTGAGACTTCTTGACCATTTCTTCCTTCTCTGTCGTGTTCAGCATGCTTTTAATAAAATCACATGTTCCGTTATAGTCTGAACATATCGTTAACTTACATGGTGTGACCTTATTTTGTGGAAGCTGAGTCTCCAACATTTCCTGAACAAATATCAATTTACCTAATATGAATGGACAAATCATACATTTCTAGAGCATACCTTAATGGTTAATAACGAAATCAGAAAATTCAAAGCGGCAGTCATCAAGTACACTATGAACAAAGTAATCACAATACTTTTTGTCGGAAAGTACTTCTTACCAGAATTAAGGCACGAAAAATTGAACTCTGAGGACATGATTGCCCAGGAACTCTGTCATTCAATAGTCTTCTCTATGAGTATATCAAACAACAAATTGAATAGTTCGTGTTCTTATATATGCTAAACTACATGGCCATGAATTGTATCACTGTTGCAAAACAAAACGTCTCAGAGAAAGTGGACCCAAAAATCAATTGAACGTGTATTATGCAAGGGCATCATAAGTGCAACGGATCAACGCTTCGACATCTAGGTAAACAAACATGTAAGACAACCCATACCCCAACAATGATTGCGCCATTTTCCGTGTGCTGAAGGAATCAGGGGCTGCGCAGAAATCCCAAACGGCGAAGATATATCGGAATCGACGGAACGCCCCGACCACTGCACTTCTAAATCGGATAATCAGAGTAGGCGTCGTCTGATAAGTTGACGGGCAATTTTGATCGTAGGACTAAGCGGTGAATACATACGAAAAAAACTCTCTATAATTTTGTTATTGAGGGCAAATTCCTTATCAGGCCCTATCGAAATTTCAAATTCCTCTTAAATACCACTTCAATTATGGTCTTGTCAACGTTGAAAAGACAAAAATAACCTGACTTCACATGTTTAGTACCAACAAAACTGGACATCACACTAACTGTTGTCTCTATTATACCAACTATTAACACTATTATACCAATAGAATTGAATATTATACCAACTGTTATCGCTATTATACCAACTGTTAACACCATTATATCAATACATTATTCTAATTTTATATCAACAAAACTGGATATTATACCAACTGTTATCACTACTATACCAACAAATAACGTTAATCTATTTTTTTACAAATAAGACTGGACATTATACCAACTGTTGTCGCTATTATACCAACTGTTATTGTTATTATACCAATAAATAATGTTATTATAATTTTATACAAACAAAACTGGACATTATACCAACTGTTGTCGTTATTATACCAACATATTTGAATATTATACCAACTATTATCATTATGTCCAATTTTGTTGTGAGAAAGGTTATTTTCGTACTTTCACTGTTTGGGGATATTAAACACATAACTTTTCACAGATGTGTACTAAACAGGAAAAAATAATTTGATAGGTACTGAACAGGAAGTTTAAAATTCGATGGGTACTTTAAGGGAATTTGCCCTTTAACTATTGCGCGAATGAACAATGTTTGGAGTGTATAAATTATTTTTGTATTTATTTTTCAAAGGACAGTCAATTTTGGTGAAGTTGTTTACTGCCAATTTCATGGGAACATATATCAGTTAGCTAATATTGATACTTTCTAAACATCTTAGGAAACACTTGATACAAAACTTCAGGCAGGCGAAGTCATACGTTGTAAGCTCGAGCTTTGTGTTGCGGAATAGTTTCCTTGTTAGTAGATTGCCCAAACAGTCGTGCAGTTGTTCAGTACCTAATAAGACCAACTGATGTCTTCAAACAATCTTGCAACTTACACAGTCGCACAGTCGTGAAATCTCGCAGATGGCCTTGACACTTCAAGCAGTCGTATGGAATTAAAAATACTGAATGAAACGTAAATAAAGGCCGAAACAGATATGTAAGCCCAATAGATTAGGCCCATAAAGTTATTTAAGACTGTGCAACATATACTAACATATGGTCCCTCTGCCAGTCGCACAGTCGTGCAAGTGCTGAGAATAGGAGTACTTGTACAGTCTATACAGTCGGGCAGTCTTTCAACATTTCATGGATGCGTCACAACCCTACTGGTCACGCAGTCATACTTTTAAGACTTAATTTGATTGACCTCATATTAACACTTATCGGTCGCAGAGTCGTGAAATTTTTCAACAGTGGTCGCACATTCAAAGGGGTCTCACTACCTATCAGTGGAACGATAGATTCCATACTGCCGCACGGCCGTGTAAGTAACACAAATTTTAACCACAACTAATATTTGAACCAGTTTGCCGACATAATACACGTATACGGAGTGATTACTTTTCAATCAAACTTGCTCAATCTGTTTTGCAACCATTTAAGTGCAAATATCTATTGGAAAATAAATAAATTCCATTGTATTTACATTGTCTGCCAAGTATAGTAATTTTGTTTTTTCATTCGCATTTTTCGTATGGCTGATAAGTGATTGTTTGTGAATTACTTGGTTGAGTATATCCTGCACAGACTTGGATTTCTGTCTGGGCCTAATCTATTGGGCTTACATATTTGTGTGGGCCTTTATTTACCGTCTTCTTGTATTTTTAGTTCTATACGACTGTTAGAAGTTATAAGGCCGTTCTGCGACGACTGTCTGATCGGAAGGTAAAATGCTGCAGTGAGATTGTGCACGGCTGTGCAGTTTCCTGACATAGTTCAGTTGCACGACTGCTGAAAGGTGTTGTGGTATGGTGTTAGTTCATGCGACTGTTCGACTGGCTGGATTTTGCAAGACTGCACTTGGCTGTGTAATCTGCACGACTGTAAGACTGCGAGACATAGTTTGATCGCACGACTGCCGGAAGGTGTAGTAATGTGGTGATAGTTTGTACGACTAAGCGACTGTCTGATTGCAAAATACCAGCTATTAACACTATTATACTAATAGAATTGAACATTATACCAACTGTTATCGCTATTATACCAACTGTCAACACTATTATATCAATAGATAACATTATTCTAATTTTATATCAATAGAACTGTATATTATACCAACTGTTGTCGTTATTATACCAACTGTTATCACCATTATACCAAAAAATAACGTTATTCTAATTTTTTACAGATAAAACGGGACATTATATCAACTGTTGTCGCTATTATACCAACTGTCTTTATTATTATACCAGTAAATAATGTTATTATAATTTTATACAAACAAAACTGTAGATTATACCAACTGTTGTCGTTATTATACCAACATGATTGAATATTGTACCAAATGTTATCATCATGTCCTGTTTGTCGTGAAGAGAGGTTTTTTTCGTCCTTTCACTGTCTGGGGGTATTAAACACACAACTTTTCACGGATGTGTATACTTCTTGCAGTCGTGTGTTGTATACTTCTCGTAGTCGTGCAACTTCGCGATCGTGCAATGCCTGGAGTTTCTGTTGTCATGTAGTTGTTTGGTCGTGCAATCCTGCAATTATACACAGGCTTTAATAGTCTTAACCATGTCAATCCTTTTGCATAAGTTCAGCCATCTCTTTCTTGATGCCCGACCAGAACTCTCTTCGATCTTTGCAGTATGTGCCGAGCATTGCCTTGTATTGGGTCATGAGGATTTTCATCAAATTACTGAGACTTATACTACCAGCGTCTTCGTCAGTTTTGGTGATACTTGTGTCATCGCCTTTGGGAGCCGAACTTATCCTCAAAAGTCCAAACCGGCGATCTTACTTTCGCGAGCCGGCCCTATCAACATGATGCATCACACTTGAGCTAACTGAATGCACGGTTTGTGAAATTTATTCCCAGCAAAAAAGGAGAAACAAAAATGGAAAGTCAGCGAATTTGAATGCTTGAAAAAAAATAATAAACGAAGACTCACCGAATTTCAAGAGATCCAATACTTCCTCAAATCAAACACATCAATATATAATACAACGTTCGCTCGGTATTGCTCGAGATTCTGTTCTATTTTGGTCTTCATTAGTCGAACGGATGCAATGAATTGTTTATTTTTCAAGAGTACGGTACTTTTGATGACAATCATGCAAGCTCAGGGTTACAAATCCAGTCTTATAATTTCTTAGATCCTTCAGTCTTACAACTTCAGTTGCTCAGTGGTGAGTTCTCTACAGTCACAAATATTTGCAGTCTTACAATTTTTTACAGTCTTACATCGCATGCATCAAACATATTGGCCCGAGATGATCATCGAGCTTCTTCGATGTTAGATTCGAATGGAGCTTTCAGATTTTTGAGAGGGAATCTATTTTCAGGAAATTATGCTCGCACAATCTTTGAATTTTCATTAAGAACTCGCAGTCTTACGAATTCCAGCATTAGTGCGAGTCTTTTGTTCAACCAGACAGTCGCACAGTCGTACATATTCTAAGAAGACCTAGTGCAGCCTTGCACAATCCAGCCAGTCGCGCAGTCTAACAAATCAGCCTTGCACCATCCAGCAGTCGTGCACTCTTACAAATCAGCCGTGCACCATTGACCAGTCGCGCAATCTTCCTTGTCAGAAATAAATGTTTGTCACCTTCTATTTAAGAATCAATCAAGTAAGCATGATATGCCAGTGTTTGCAACATTTTGGTCTTCACTGTATATAAATCATGCATGTTGTATCAAATCAATCAGATCACTATCTGTTCTGCAGCGAACAGAATCCATTGCCAAAACTTTTTTAGTTCATCTGGATGTACAGATGTATAAGCTGACCTTATCTATATGATGTTTGGAATGTGAATGTACGCGTGGGGTGTTGTAAAATGTGGGGTGAATGTGGATGGCTCCGGAAGAAGGTACGCGTGGGGTGTTGTAAAATGTGCCGAGGCTCCTTTGGAATGTTCCATTCAAGTGTAGGGGAGCCCGGCTTCAGAGTGGTAAGCTCGGCGGAAGTTGATGGGTGGTCCGACCTGCTTGTTTATGTGTGTCCCCTTCTCCCCCTCATGGCGATTCGTGTTAACGAGATCAGCATGCTTGTATAGGAAGATTAGAAGGACACAAACGACAGGTCGGTGATGGTAATAACCAGACGGAGCCACTAAGGCAATCCGTCGACACGACTTCAGAGACAAACTTCGAGACGTGGCCTGTGAGGACAGGGCTTGAAGAATCGGGGCCACATAGGCGTCCCGTTTACATCGTCTAGAGACTAGCTCAAGGCGATGGCCTGATTCCGTTGTTGTATTGATGTTGCAACGGCAGGACTTCCTTCCAATCTTGGAATCATATCTACAGGAGATGTGTCTATGGAAGTTCTAGCGTGATCACAAAGATCAGGCGTTAGAAAAGTGTATGTGTCCTAGAAAATATAAAAATATATGGGAAGTGAGGACACACTAGACTCGAGTACTCAAGGAAGTGTGGTGGTGGGGCTGAGTACCACATAATTCAATATCTCCTGCTTCCGAGTGAAGCGGTGATAGTAGACGTGGTTCCCCGTGATTTCTTGAAACATCGGTCTATTGAGAGATCGATGAGTGGGTTAGGCTCGGTTGTGCATGCGCCATTGGACCAAATGAGGCGACTTCTACCCGGGAGCTGATAAAAATCAGCACCTGCACCTATGTGGGATGGTCCGAATGTTGTGTGAGGTAAGAAATTTGTGTATCATCGGCTTTGTGGTCTTGTCAAGAATTGCCAAATAGGGGCGGCTTTTATGCGCATGAATCCTCACTAACACTCGGTTGCATTCCGGGGTTAGGTTCAATTTGGTCTGACTGAACCATAGGAACTAGGATTCCTGCATCCGTCAATTTTGATGAGTGCTGCTTGATCAGCAAGTTGGAGCAGGTCGGTAGAGTGCATCGTAATATGAGCTCAATGAAGTCACCTTTGCCTTTTGAGGATTCTTGAACTCTTGAGGGTTGAGTTTTTTGTTAAAGTCCGTCTTGGGAGGTGGAATAGCTTGATGATGAGAGGATTTTTCCTTCTTTTTTTTTTTTTTGGCTGTTTTTTTTTTGTAGATACATATATATATATATTTATTGTAATAATAATAGAATAATATACTATATATTATATTATATTATATTATATTATATTATATTATATAGCTATATAACTATATATATATATTTTTTTTATTTTTTATTTTTTTTGTTCCTCCCCCTCAAATCGTGCACCATCGTAAGAGTATTTTTCTCCCCTTTAAAATGTACTCCCCTCGAAAATATGGAATGATACTCCCCCTTAATGCATGCACGCCTAAAATGTAGATTTTCTCCCAAAAAAAATGAGCGTGATGAAAATAACGTCTTTTTCTTTTCAGTTCAGATGCATACTTAAAGAATTAATTTTCTTTAAATTAAGCATATTAAAATGTACGTTTTCTACCTTTGACGCTCCACATATAGTCGTAGTTGCTCACGTAGTTTCCCTTTATCATGTATGTGGAGCCACTACGTCAAATTGCCATAAATGAGGGATGCGGTTGCTCGCGTTTCTTACCAGTCATGCATGTGGAGCCACCCGAGTACTGTGCTGGAAAGTTGTGGTTGCCCTCGTCTCGTACCGATCATGAGTATGGAGCAACCATCTTCTTATTACTACTCATGACCGGTGTTTTATGGTTGCTCTCGTCTCATACCAATCACGCGTGTGGAGCAACCATCGTCGAATTACCACACGTGATGGGGCTCCTGCAAAATTTTATCGAGACTTTGGTACCCATTGTTGTATGGGTCCTCCCTTATTAGCAGAAAACAAGTTAAGCATATAAGGTGTCAAATCAGATTTTAGTCCTAAATCATTCATTAACGTACTTTTAGGTACCCGATTATATTTGGGATTACCTAACTTAATCGTTGACTTAGGAACCCATTTAGGAGCAATTTGACACGGAAAGGACGTTTCAGCGCAGGTGAATGTGTGCCTCAGAGAAGATTTAAATATTTTCTCCGAAGCCAGTCGCATGAGATGTTTCTCAGACTTAACATCGACTGGATATTTTAGGTAGGGATAAGAACATAAAGAATTATAAGCATCGTTATTACATGAGATGTTCATCCTACTTGGAGAATTCACACGATTCACATCATAATGATGGGGAATAAGCGTGGAAGTTCGCTTGCTTAAGCTTCGAACTTCTTCTTTGCACGCTTTCATTTTAAGAGGAATAGGAGAGGGAAAATCTTGAACATGTTCGACCTTAATTTTGAAAGACAATGGCGATTTTCCTTTCTCCTTCCTAATCTTCTGTTCCTTGGAAGTATTAAGCTTAAGACTTTTACTTATCTTTTCAGCTTCAGTCAAAATTGACTTAGAATTACTAGCAAAAGTCTTTTCAGTTTTAGGAACAAAAGCGTCAGTTTGAATTCCCTTATCCTGCTTAATAGAAGATATTTCTATGGAGAGATTATTTAGGACAGGTAAGGGCGGGGAATTTTTGAGATTTGAAATCTCCTCTAAAAGTTTTTCCTTTTCAGCTCGGAAATCCACTCTTTCCGATTCCAAGGTTGCGTTCAATTCTGCAATTTTACTAGCAACCTCCGAAATTTTCCCAACAGGAAGTAGGTTTATTAGAATGTAAATTATTTTGACTTCTTTTAGCACAAGCGTTCTCTAAAAGTTCAATATTAGAGTAAAGCATACGTTGTCCCTCTAAGATTATCCCATATTTTGATGAGACACGATTTCGCTCATCTTCGCAAGAACGTAATCTTTTCGTCATATCACAGACATTCTTTTCACTAATCTCTAACTTAGTTTCTAAGCTAATGATCTTTGACGTTGCGTTAGCCAAATCTTCATTAGCGAAAGCTAGATCTTCCTGTTGCTTAAGCAACACAGAGTAATTATTAGCAAATCTTGCTTCTAATTCCTCAATTTTTCTAGCTTAAACATCCATTTTTTTTTTAAAAAATTTAAATTTAAAAATTAAAAATTTGGCTTTTGGAAATTCAGTTCCGAAAAGTTTGGTTTTATCAAAACGTATAGTGAAGTATCAAAGATAGTAAGTGTCGAAAATTTTTGGTGTGCACCTAAATTTTTTGGAATGATTTCGAAAACTTCGGAAAAATTACCAAAACGTTTTCTATAATATGCCAAATACGACCTAAGTTGATTGTTGGATACGTGATCGTTGACGCGTATAGTGGATTTGCCTTCAAAAATTGACGAAAAAGTTTTCTATACCGAAAATTTTGGGCCCGAAAAATTTATTTTGAAAAATTTCGAAAAAAGTATAAAATAGACTATGTCCGTTGGACTTAGAAAATTTTTCTCTATCAAATGATGTATAAAAAATTTTCCTCAAATGATGTCAAATAGACTGTCCGTTTTTTTTTTTTTTTTTGCTACTTAATGCCATTTTATTCCGAGGGGGGGGGGGGGGGGGGGGGCGAAAAAATTTGGGTGATCGAAAACCTCTAAGTGTAATTTTTTTAAGAGTGAGTGATCGAGAATTGAAAGTCACTGTTTCGATTGAGAACAGTGAATTCTCGGGTGAATACTTTGACCGAAATTCGGGTAGGTAGAAAGAATTCGAGTACAAAGAATTTTCGGATAGGTAGAAATTCGGAAATATTGATTCGGATGATTTGCCCGAATTCGGATAATTCAGTCCGAAAATCAGACAATCGCCGAGAGTGAGCAAATTCGGGTACGTATGCCCGAATTCGGGTCTGCCCGAAAACTAGAAAATCGCCGAGAATTTTAAGCGAAAATTCGGGTGATGGAAATCGGATAAGTACTAATTTTCGCCGAGAAAGAAATTCGGGTAAAATTAAAAATTTTGTCCCAAAACCTTAAAATTCTGGTGTTCTCAGGCAGAGATTTTTGCCGATAACAGGAATTTCGGGTACAATTTCGGGTAGAATCAAAATTCGCCGAGTTTAAGAAATTCGGGTAAAATTCGGGTGAAAACTATCCGAATTTCAAGGTACTGTTGCATTCATCTACCCGAAAATCATCTCTGGGAAAAAATGACGAGTTTTCAGTGCGATTTTCTATCTAAATCTCACTCAAATCTACTGAAAAATGTTGCGTAAACACTTAAAATCACTCGAAAATAACTTATTTAGCTCTTGAGCTTGCAAAATCAGTAAAATAAACTAAAAAACTCAAGATCAAGAGCAAAAGGTTTTCGAACTCAAACATATGAAAAATCTCAAAAATTTCCAGAAAATCGCTCAAATCCTAACGCGTTTGGCTCTGATACCACCTGTTGGTAGCCTTTTATCCTAACAAACTAACTAGGGACGATTTAACCACGATTGAATGGGAAGAATTGAATCAACGTGGGGTGTTGTGTTCTTGAGAAGGGTTGGGGGCGCTCTCTCTCTAAAATATTCTCTCTAGTTTGAGTTTCACACAAAATACATTTTATTATGTGTTAGGGTTTTAGTATTTATACCACAAGTTGGTATATAATACTTGGGCCCCCTAACAAAGCCCAATTACACTAAGCCTCTTATAAAGAGAATCTTTATAAATACACAACAAAGATAATTATAATTAATTGAACACAATAAAATATTCCTAACAAGTAAACTTATTGAGAGATATTCTGGTAAATGTTGTTGAACACATCGTGGTAAACTATGTTGACAGCTTGGTCGTTCTCAATATTGTCTTCGTTTATGCTTAGTATCTTGATTCCTGTAGATGATGTAACGCGAGAGAGGGCAACAGACAGCTGGCCGTGCGTGAAAACTAGTTTTGGTAGGTAGTCACCAACTCTCTTTAGACTTTGTCCCTGGCTCTTATTTATTGTCATTGCGTAGCAAACTTTCAGGGGAAACTGACGACGGCGAAGTTTGAATGGCCAAGTTGTGTCTGTCGGTGAAAGTATTATCCTTGGTATTAGAACTTTTTTTCCAACATGTGTACCTGTCAAAATTTCTGCCTCGACTATTCTTCTTCCCAGACGTGATACAATCATTCTTGTCCCATTGCAAAGTCCATCGCGCTGGTTGAGATTTCTCAGCAACATAATAGAGATTGCAGGCTTTAGAATGAGCTTGTGGTTTGGGATCCCCGAAAATTCAAGTGTGTTTAGAAATTCGACAGGATGCATGGAATCAGTGTTGTTTTCCAAGTTACTGTCTACCTCAACACTATCTGCACTTAGATATTCCATATGATTGCCTGGTGTTATTGATAGCATGTAATTGTTTATTTCGTCTACCGTTTGGTTGTGAGGTGTTAGGATTGCCCTCTCTCTGATGTACTCATGCTCAGTCATTTGGTCTTCAAAGTTTGAATAAACATAGTTAGCATCTCGCTTATGGCGTTTCCATGTGAATCAATACACATATCCTCCGGAATTTTGACTGTTTCGATATTCCTTTGTGATTCCTCGTGTGGATTTCCATCTCCGACTTCTAAAATCCATTTGGCAAATCTGACTTCTGATTGATGTAATCTCATGTTCTGTGTCAGTGTATACACATGGCAGAAATCCCATAAATATGACCGGTTAATGGCAGACTCTACCGTATCTTGTCTTGATCCGTTTGGTATTACTGGTAGGATTTGGCGGAAGTCTCCACCTAGCAAGATTGTTTTGCCGCCAAAGTCTTATGTCTTCCATTGCAATCGTTTTAGACATTATGTCTTTCAATGTCCTGTCCAGTGCTTCAAATGCAAATTTGTGGGTCATCGGAGCCTCATCCCAAATTATTAACTCAGATTGCGTGAGTAGTTCAGCTAGCATTGATCCCTGCTTTATATCGCACATGGAGTTCTCTTGGAGATTTATTGGTATTTTGAATCTCGAATGGGCTGTTCTTCCACCTGGCAAGAGCAAGGCTGCAATACCCGAAGAAGCGACTGCGATAACAATGCGGCTCTCTGATCGCAGTCTTGTGATTAATGCCTTGTAAACATGTGTTTTCCCCGTTCCTCCAGGCCCATAAAGGAAGAATAATTGTCCTCTATTCTTATAAGCGGAGTCAATTACGTCGTTGAATACCATCTGTTGTTCTTCATTGAGAGTATCAATCAGTCGTTCATGTTCAACTGTGTTTTCTTCAATGCTGTAATTAGTCTCCTCCATCAGTAACCTGTTATTGAGCTCTTTTAGGACTGTTCTTGAGGACATCGGCATTGGGGGAAAGTCTGAAAGAGTTTTTGAACTCTGCATGAGAATCTTTTCTATCTCAGCAAGAGTATAGTTTTTAAGTTGTTCATCTGTTAGCTGTAACTGTGTTATTCCAAATAATCGTCGTTGTCTCATTAACACGTCTTCAGACATACCCTTCCAGAAGCAGTTCCATAGACTCAAAGGATCAGTTACTTCGCAGAAAATCAGTAGTGTAACAAATAGGTGTCGAAGCTGGTTTGGTGTGGCCCAGTTAGTGGCTTCGTCCATTGCTTGATGCCACTCTAAGTCTCCATCCAACAATCCCCTTTTGTGGCATGCGTCCTTGAAAGTGTGCATAACTTGTCCATTTACCGTGAGTATATCCTTGTATGATGTTGGCCCTTTCAACAGTGTAATCAACATTCTCATATAATATATTTCGCCAGCTGTTGGATGTATGTTTACAATCCTGCCAATTACAAATCCTTTCTTTCGCGGTGTCCAACATCTATCTGAAGCGTTCCATACGAATTTTGATGGGAACTGTATATAAGTTAGATTCCTTGCCTCAGGATCGCACATGTTAGTTTTCATCCATTCGGTGAACATAGTCTTTTGAGTACCATTCGCAGCTAAGACGTTCTGCAGATCAACAAAGTCATTGTATAGTAAGCTTTGTTGTCCCTCCAAATGGATCGGCAGTCTCAGCACAGCCGGCTTTCTGTGGCGGATGTCAAATGCGTATATTCTCCACATGGCTTCGCAGGCAGATAGATATTGGAGAACCTGTGAAAGAAGAAGGCAAAATGATCTTTTTTCCAATTGATCTTGCATCGCTCTCACCTCTTGCAACTGCATCACATATGTTGTTGTAAAGTTCTGCCCTTAATGTTTTCTGGTTGTTCCTTATCCAACGCAATCGTTCTTGCTCTATAGTTGTGTATGCATCAACAACATATTGGTGGAAAAGTCATCCCCCTCGAATGATTCCTTTCCCTTGTGGCAGTCTGGTTTGTATTTGGTAAGCATAGAACTCCCGCATTGTTATACAATTTCTTTTTAATGTTGTGGGAAGAGTTCCGTTGTATGGAATCTGGTCGTGATATCCAATTTCGCCAAAGGGGAACAGCAATGGGTATTGCATAGCCATGAAAGAAGGGTGTGACTCGCTTATCCTCTGAAGTTGTCCATTCTTCATCTGTACTATTATATCTCTTTTACCTGATGTCAATGGCAGGTCGCCGACTATGAGTCCTGCAATTTCATCGGACTCAGGTAGGTCATATTACCTTTGCCGGCGTCTGTGACCTATTAACCTAATGGATAATTCCGTTGTTCCGCTAGTTTCGTATCTGTCTCTGGCCATTCTGAATATTTTAGCCAGCTTGTTGTTCGAATCCAGCTTTCTGATTAATTCGGCAACAACATTTGCGTCTAAATTTTTTGAGCTTTCTCTGGAGAGTTCGTTAATTCGATTGGTAACTTCGTTTGCAGTGTCGTAGATGTATAACTGAGCAAATCTTGGCCTCTCTCCTTCAGCTGGCAGTAGCGAGCCAATGTTGTGATAGTTTTGTCCATGGATTCTGTAAACGTATGCACCTGATAATGGTTTGACCGAGGTGTCTATCTTTGCGCCCATGGACGTGAATGCAAGAATTGAATTGTAGACCCTGATGTATTGCCGAAATGATTGGTCAGAAAACTTGCTGACTAAATATGGAGGCGGTTGTTGTGCTGGGGGCAGTGAGACTCGACCCTGATTGCAGCATATAGTGTAGAGCAAAGTTCTTCCGCGGTCTTGTTTTTTTGCTGCCTCTGTTTCCCAGACTAAAGCATCACAGAAAGCACAATGGAGAAATTTTTCTTTTACATAACTTTTGGGGGACGAATTCCTCCCATCTTCCGCCAGACTATTTCCTACAATTACGATGAAACAGTTTCAACATTCAGTAGCACATAACGGAGTTAATGCATCATATGTAGTAGTATATTCATTTGCACACCATTATGCATTCGTTTAGCTTCTTCGTGTCTTCCTGTCGACTCTTTCGCTGAAGTTCTTGATCGCACATCAATGGAATCTGTTTGAAAATATATTTTGCATTAGAACGCTGATGAGGGTGAGTAATGCATAGGTTTTCATGATGCATTTGCAAAAAACATAGACTTACGACGTTCTGTTGGCCTAAGTTGATGGGCCCTCTGTTTTGATAGATGCCTAGATTTTAGGATTTCAAAACGTTTCTGTCTTGCAATTTTGCTTCGACACTGGATGCAACCAACTTGAAAGGACGGACATTTATTGCCAATCTGCCTTCTAAACTCATGTCTAAATTTATTTCTTTCGCTAAGCATGACATTGATATTCGACAACTTCCTCCTGATACTCAGGTAGTGTTCATTTGAAGCTGCAATCGTTCTTTCAACATTGTTTGCGAGATCATTGTATCTTCGTTGAAATATGCTGTATGATTCTTCCTCATAGAGTTTGTAAGAATTGATCGTTGCATCCACCCTTTGTTCGAATTGATTCATTAAAGCTTGGAGAGAATTGGAATGCCAGTCTAATATGATTTGAATGGGTGCGTCCATGATGTATGGGTTGATAACGTAATACAAAGTTGGGTAGCCTGCGATTGGATGCTGTTTAGTGTTGTCTAAAAACTGTATGTGTCAGTCTATGAACTACTGTAATCTGGCAGCTCTGAAATTTCATTTGTTCTATGAAGGTCAATTATGATGGCTGTCTATGTTCATTATCTATTATCGTTGTATTCTTGCCAAAACAATCTTCATTGATTAATGTTGTTATTGCGGCTGATAATATTCCATACAGTAGTGCAATGTTTTGCATGACTGTTCATGTGCCACTTATTGATTTGGCAACGAACAGGTACTGTGTTATTAAAATTATTACAAATATACATGAACTAATTTTACAGTAGCTATATATGACTGTTAAAGATAATATATGGCCGCAACGAATTACCGATAACAATATAGACTTTACTGAGTTCGCCATATAGAATCAATAAAAGTCACCGATAATCAGTCAGAGAGCAACCATTTCAACACTACCCAACCATATGTAATGGTCCGCAAATTTGCATACATACGTGCCAAAAGCACCATTCAACAATACAAACATCCCATAATTGTTGCAGCAACAGTCTAGTCTTTAGTGCAATAGTAAGACAGAATTGATATTGCATCAACACAAATTGAAGTAGCAGACTTGGAGACACCTGTTCGATTGAGTCTGGCCAGGTCCAGTATGAGAGGAAGACTGACACTGTCAAATACTTTCTGAATTCATCCAGTTTCAACGTCGTTAACTCTGATGTGTGGTCCTCTAGGAACATCATGGCAAAAGCTTTCCGCAACATATGTATGCCACATTCTCCGCTGAAATGGAAATCGATTCATTGGTCAATATCCGTGACAAAGACTGTATCATATTTATGTGATATGGTGCAAAAGTTACCTGACAGGTTGTTGTGGGACGTCCAGCTGACTCTCTATGATTAATGACTTTCCGAACGTTGGTAGTCCAATGTCTTCTTGCAGAAGTCTTATGGCAGCTATCAGTTTTTGCACAACAGATTCTATGAATCTGATGTCTGAATTAGATGTCATATATGAACGTAGGATGGCAATGTTTTGCGACTTCGGTGTGAAGATGCATACATTCCATTGTGACGTTCTCACTGCCAGTGGGAAAATAATTTTTTCAGCCCGGTGCCATGGACATGATTGCCAGCCATCCACCTTACCAAGAGCAAATTGCTTCAGGTAATTTAAATTGTTAGATCCTTTTTTAATGAGCAGGGACGATACACAATCAGTGAATGACGTAAGCATAAAAGCGATGCCCTTACTGGGGATCTTGCACCGCAGTTCCAACTCGATGAAGCCACGTAAGCACTCATCAACATGCTGCAATGTATACATAATGATTCATGAGATACTCATAAACGTACGACAGATGTTATATAGAAGGGATCATAACGCACACAAAAGCATTCTTACATCATTCGTCAGCCAGCTGTCTCTCTCCATCAGTTTGTGGAAGAACTCATGCCTGAGCTCTGTCTTGTAAATGCCTGCCACATCGTATTGGTCCTTCATACATCTTATGCGCTCTATGACATTTGAAAACATCTCTATCTTGTATAACACATGTTTTCTAACCTTTCGAGCCTTCCCTGGCAGAGTCAATGATTTTTTGGATGCAGTGGCAGATCCTTCATGGGTAGTCCTTATCCTCTTTGGAAGCGAAGGCTCCATCTCACTAACTGACCGTTTGTCTTTCTTTCTATAGGTGTTCATGGATGGTACATCCATGCTCTCAGGGAACTCTGAAGTTAATTTATCGAAATCATCCGCTGCATCGTTCGAGTGATCATCAAAGAAGGAAGGTTAGGTCGGTGTTTCAGGGGATACATCATTTGAAATGGTCTGGTTCTTGCCGGTGGGCTGTGACAGTAACTGCCCACTGGTTTGTTGCTGGAAGGAGGAGCTGTCAATTGCTTGCTTGTTGTTGCGTCGAACTTTCTTTTTGGAAGTCTTCTCACCAGCGTGGTTTGTCTAGGTAGTGGCATTCACTGTCTGTCTGCGTGTGTCATTGCTTGAAGTGAGATCTACATTCGCTACGACAGGTTTGTCTCTAGCTGTTGTGATAAGGAACCCCGATCTATTTCACCCGAGACCCCGAATCCCAAAGTCGCACAGCGATGATCGCTACGTATGGAATACTCGGTGGATTGAAAGATGCCACGAACGGATGTGTAAGGCCGCACGATAAGTCAAAGATCTATTCTCACAGCGCACTGCTTTTGCGAGAGATAGACGGTGTTCGAACGTCGAACGAAAGAGTAACAAAGACTCGAAGAGATTCAATAAAGAAACTCGAAAATTATATAAATATCAAAGTTGGTTCTCTACAATGAGAAACAAGACTTATTTATACTAGTAGGCTACGGCTAATTATAGAAATAGAATAACAAACTACTAGATAATTAAGCGAAAATCTAGGAGAACCTTTACTAAGTAAATATCTAATAAAAATCTTGCAAATCTCGTTCAGATCTGGTCCAAGGACGAAATTGCATTCTGGTCCTTCAATTCTCTGGCAATTGCACTTTAGTCCCTGAACTCTCCAAAATTGTCATTTCTGCCCCGATCAAGTTCTTGAAAATTATATTCTGACCCTCTTTATTCTGAGTTGCTATGAACATGATCTCCTCTTCTTCAAGAACCTTTAATATGAGCGTGTTAAGTTTCGCCTTGAACTTCTTTGTTTGAAATCTTGTTACGGGCCCGATCGGTATTTGAATCTTCAACTTAGCTCGGTTTTGATTGGACTCGTTCACATCATCCCCCTCGTCTTGAAAAGGATTTGTCCTTAAATCACCACTGAAATCGAAAGGAGATAAATCAGAGACATTGAAAGTGGTATTAACATTATACTCACCTGGGAGATCAATTTTATAGGCATTGTTATTGATCCTTTCGATGACTTGAAAGGGTCCATCGCCTCGGGGTAGCAGCTTTGACCTTCTTTTCTCCGGAAACCGCTCTTTTCGAAGGTGTAGCCAAACCCAATCGCCTGGTTCAAATATGACCTCTTTGCGCCCTTTATTAGCTTGGCGTGTGTACTGCTCTGTTCGTCGTTCAATGTTGAGTCGTGCAGTCTCATGTAGTTGCTTGACCATCTCAGCCTTGCGCGCCCCATCTAAATTTACTCGCTCATTCATAGGTATAGGTGATAAATCCAAAGGAGTGAGTGGATTAAATCCATAAACAATTTCAAAAGGCGAAAACTTAGTTGAAGAATGAATAGCACGATTGTAAGCAAACTCAACATGTGGCAAATAGTCTTCCCAATACTTAATATTATTCTGAACAATTACTCGTAGTAAAGTAGATAATGTTCGATTTACTACCTCGGTTTGCCCATCGGTTTGGGGGTGACAAGTAGTCGAAAATAAGAGCTTAGTACCGAGTTTACCCCATAATGTCTTCCAAAAGTAGCTTAGGAACTTCATGTCTCTGTCCGAAACGATGGTGCGAGGTACTCCATGTAGGCGAACAATCTCTTGAAAGAATAAATTTGCAATATGAGAAGCGTCGTCTGTTTTAAAGCAAGGAATAAAGTGTGCCATCTTTGAAAACCTGTCGACCACTACAAAGATGGAGTCTCGTCCTTTTCTTGTCCTTGGCAAACCTAGCACAAAGTCCATAGAAATATCTACCCAAGGTGAATTAGGAATAGGTAAAGGTGTATATAAACCGTGTGGTTGAACTTTTGATTTTGCCTGGCGACATGTGGTACAGCTATTACATATTCGCTCGATGTCGCGCTTCATACGAGGCCAGTAGAAATGTTCTTGGACAATTCCTAGAGTCTTCGCGATCCCAAAATGGCCCATTAAACCTCCCGCATGGGCTTCCCTAATGATTAACTCTCGAATAGAACAATTAGGCAAACATAATTTATTAAGTCGAAATAGATAGCCATTCTGCTTAAAGTAATCACCACATGCTCCCTGCGCACACTTAGAAAATAATTCACTAAAATCATGGTCTTTATCATATAAACCCTTGATGTACTCAAAACCAAGTAATTTAGCGTCTAATGTTGAAAGTAGCATATACCTGCGAGAAAGGGCATCAGCCACCACATTCTCTTTACCTTGTTTATACTTGACGACGTATGGAAAAGGCTCGAGAAATTCCATCCAGCGTGCATGCCTTTTAATTAGTTTATGTTGGCCCTTCAAGTACTTCAGCGACTCGTGATCAGTGTGAACCACGAACTCATTCGGTAGGAGGTAGTGCTGCCACGTTTCGAGAGCTCGAACTAATGCATACAATTCTTTGTCGTAGGTAGGGTAATTAAGTGCCGCGCTCCCTAACTTCTCGCTGAAGTACGCAATCGGCCGTCGATCCTGCATAAGAACAGCCCCGATGCCTACGCCGGAGGCATCACACTCCACTTCAAATGGCCTATCAAAGTTCGGTAATGCTAGGCAAGGAGGGTTGGATAACTTCTGCTTCAGTGTTTCAAACGCCTCCTCATGTGCCGATCCCCATACGAATGCCTGATTCTTTTTTATTACCTCCGTTAAAGGGGCAGCAATAGTACTGAAGTCTTTTACAAAGCGGCGGTAAAAACTCGCCAACCCGTGAAAGCTTCGAACTTGCGCAACATTTGTTGGGGTTGGCCACTGTTGTATAGCTTTTACCTTTTCATCATCAACCTGTACTCCTGTTGAACTCACAACGAAACCCAAGAAAACAACATGATCGGTGCAAAATATGCACTTATCAAGGTTAGCATAAAGGCATTCTTTTCGTAGTACGATAAACACTTCACGCAAATGCGTTATATGGTCATCTAAAGTCTTACTATAAATAAGAATATCATCAAAGTAGACTACCACAAATTTGCTAATGTATGAACGTAAAACATGATTCATTAAGCGCATAAACGTACTAGGTGCATTTGATAACCCAAAAGGCATAACTAGCCATTCATATAATCCTAGTTTCGTTTTGAATGCCGTCTTCCACTCGTCTCCCTGTTTCATGCGAATTTGGTGATACCCACTCTTAAGATCTATCTTTGAAAATATACATGCACCATGCAACTCATCGAGCATATCGTCTAATCTAGGAATGGGAAAGCGATACTTAACCGTAATGTTGTTGATAGCTCGACAATCGACGCACATCCTTTGCGAGCCGTCTTTCTTTGGCACGAGGAGGACCGGCACAGCGCATGGACTCATACTTTCTCTGATGTACCCCTTTGACATTAATTCTGAAATTTGTCTTTGCAACTCCTTTGTCTCCTCGGGGTTGGTTCGGTAGGCTGGACGATTCGGTAGTGCTGCTCCAGGCACAAAGTCAATCTGATGCTCTATTCCCCTAATAGGGGGTAATCCAATCGGCATGTCTTGAACGAGCACATCCTTGAATTCCTGCAATAAAGAATCAACGATCAAGGGTAGACCCTTGGCTGAATGGTTAGCTAATAAAACGGTCTCTTTATAGACGAGTAAAATCATCGGCTGTGAAGAATAGTAAGCTTTCCTCACATCGCTCATCCTCGCCAATATAATACGCTTGTCCTTATTATTTTTTTTTCTTCCCTCGACATTTCCCTCATTATTTTCACGTTCTGATTTTACCTCATTTGATCTCTCAACATCTCTCGTTTCTTTTTCTCGCTTTAATTGCTCAACTCTCTCTTTTTCTTTTTGCAATTTAATTTGATCTTCATATACTTGGCTTGGTGTAAGAGGTCTGAGAGTGTAGGTGCGGTTGTTGTGCCGTAGGGTGTACTTGTTTGCGTGACCGTCGTGTGTTACCCTCCGATCGAACTGCCATGGTCGTCCCAATAGAATATGTCCGGCGTTCATTGGAACAACATCACAAAGCACTGAATCTTCGTAGTTGCCAATGCGGAATGAAATGAGAACCTGCTTGTAGACCCGCACATCCCCGCCGTCGTTAAACCATTGGAGTCGATATGGATGTGGGTGTTTCGTCGTTGGAAGCGCCAATCTGTTCACCAATGCCACGCTCGCTGCATTCGTGCAACTCCCTCCATCAATTATCACAATACATACCTTATCTCCAACGTAGCATCGTGTGTGGAAGATGTTCTCACGCTGCTCCTGGTCGTCTTGAACTACTCGCGCGTTCAAGGCACGACGAGATACCAACACTAGTTCAGTGGGTATTTCAACTTCTTCCCCCAAATCGCCGTCCGTTTCTTCCAATTCGACGTCTTCTTCATCATCGGTCACTACCTCCCCTGAAGCAAGCATCGTCATAGTTCTCTTGTTCGGACATTGGCTTGCGATATGCCCAAGGCCCTGACACCTAAAACACTTGATGTCGCGGTTTCTTGTTGCTGGAGAGTCAAGCTTATTCGGGGTGCTTGCAGTTGCAATTGGCGTCGTTGCGCTCGTCGAGCTACTTGGCTTGGACGTTTCTCCTCGGGGTCTGAATTGATTCCGCCCTCCCGCATCATTGCTCCTCTTCCACGTGGGCTGTTCAGAAAGTCGTGGATTCCTGGAATTGCCCCTCGTCATGAGCTGCCTCTCTATTTTTACCGCTAAGTGTATCAGCTCTTCTAGTTCCACATAGTGTTGGAGCTCAACTAAATCTGCAATATTTGAATTCAGCCCCGAGAGAAATCGGGCAATCGTTGACTCGCGATCCTCAACAATGTTGGCACGGATCATAGCGATCTCCATATCGCGGTAGTATTCTTCGACCGTGCGGCTGCCCTGTCGTAACCTTTGGAGTTTTTGGTATAACTCTCGATAATAGTGAGGCGGCACATACCTTTTACGCATTATAGCCTTCATTTCCTCCCATGTCTCGACCGCTCGCTCACCAGCTCGCCTCCTCGTCATCGACAATTGGTCCCACCAGACAACCGCATAGTCAGTAAATTCAGCCGCAGCTAAGGTTACTTTTCTGCGCTCCGTATAGTTGTGACAGTTGAAGATGAATTGGGTCTTGGTCTCCCATTCGAAATACGCTTCTGGATCACTCTTGCCCTGGAACGTTGGGATCTTCTGTTTTATGCCTCCACTGTCATCACGATCGCGCTCGGGTTGCCTCCTTTGTCGTTGATCTTCTTCGTCAGATTCATCGTTGGCGAATAAGTGAGTTTCCTCTCTGCAGTCGCGTGCTCGACGAGATCCATTGCGATTCTGTTGTGCAGCTGCCTCGACTTGATCTATCCGCTCGTTTATCGCCTCAAGTTGTTGTTGCATCAGTCGCTGCATCTGCGTGGTTATTGCTTCCACGAATAATCGATTACTTGGATTGGCGATGTCGTTATTGTCAGGTTTGGAACCGTCTGACATAGTTTCTAATTTTTTATTTTTTTATTTTTTTTTTTGTCCTTTTTTTTTTCTCTTTTTTTTTTCTTTTATCTTTTTTTTTTTTTTTGATCTCTCTTTTTTTTTTTTTTTTTTTTTAACTCGAAAAATATGCTCACTCGGTAGACCCTAGAATCTCTTCTTGTCTTCTTGATCGAATTCGTCCACTCGTGCTCGGCAACACGTTGAAGAAAATAGACCTTGACAGTCGAAACGACTTTTAAGATGCGTCGTAGTCCCTAATAAGAATAATAGGATATATACTCCGCAGATTTTTTTTTTTTTTTTTTTTTTTTTTTTTTTTTAAATTTTGAAGTTTTTCTTTTTATTCAGAACCTTTTTTAACGTTTTTTTTTTTTTTTTTTTTCAGCAAGATTTTTTTTTAAAGCAATAAAAGATATAACGAACGTTGGATAACGAACCAAAACGTAGGGTTAGCTCTGATACCACTTGATAAGGAACCCCGATCTATTTCACCTGAGACCCCGAATCCCAAAGTCGCACAGCGATGATCGCTACGTATGGAATACTCGGTGGATTGAAAGACGCCACGAACGGATGTGTAAGGCCGCACGATAAGTCAAAGATCTATTCTCACAGCGCACTGCTTTTGCGAGAGATAGACGGTGTTCGAACGTCGAACGAAAGAGTAACAAAGACTCGAAGAGATTCAATAAAGAAACTCGAAAATTATATAAATATCAAAGTTGGTTCTCTACAATGAGAAACAAGACTTATTTATACTAGTAGGCTACAGCTAATTATAGAAATAGAATAACAAACTACTAGATAATTAAGTGAAAATCTAGGAGAACCTTTACTAAGTAAATATCTAATAAAAATCTTGCAAATCTCGTTCAGATCTGGTCCAAGGATGAAATTGCATTCTGGTCCTTCAATTCTCTGGCAATTGCACTTTAGTCCCTGAACTCTCCAAAATTGTCATTTCTGCCCCGATCAAGTTCTTGAAAATTATATTCTGACCCTCTTTATTCTGAGTTGCTATGAACATGATCTCCTCTTCTTCAAGAACCTTTAATATGAGCGTGTTAAGTTTCGCCTTGAACTTCTTTGTTTGAAATCTTGTTACGGGCCCGATCGGTATTTGAATCTTCAACTTAGCTCGGTTTTGATTGGACTCGTTCACATCATGTTGTCTGTATTTGCAGCCCAGCACTCGCCCCAAAAAAATTTGTTGAAAAGTATTGTGTTGCTAACTCTTCTGCCGTAGGCTGCAAGGTGCTTGTCTCGACATTAGAATGTGACATTACCTCGATAATTTTTTCCAGCTTTCAGTTTGTGCTCCACCGGCACATGCGCGGGAGTGTTATATTCTCATCTTTTACATGCGTTGCATATTTGGCTGCAACACCAGGTATGCACTCATATGAAAGTACCTAATCAAACGAAATAAAAGTAGAAATGGGATCGTTGTACAAAAGACAAATCAAGGAAGGCGGCTGAACTACAGCTATTGATCATATGTTGCCATCTACAGGTGAATAAAGCAGCATAAATAATGTAATTGATTACCTGAAGCGGATGGACAAATCCGCCCAAACTCAGTGTACGATACTGTTTCTTACCGTTTGTCGAAACATCTGATTTAAAAGAAGAAAGATCCCTTTTCAACGACTGTAGTGCCTCGTGGTATGCAATTGTTCTCCATGGAAAGCTGTTGAACACGTCGAGATCGTCAACCAGATGAAACCATTCTGGGTCTATTAGGACTGTGTCTCGAGTGCTTCTTTTGCAGAGAACGTCAGCAACAAATAGCACGCTTGCCATCTTTAGCTTCTCAATATTGATGGCCGATGATTTTTGCTTTCCCATTTTCTTCAACTTGTCTATTACATCCTTTACTGCGACCCTTTTCTTCCCTGGAAAGTGCCTTGAGATGAAGCTTGTATTCTCAGAAACATCAGGCAGAGGTGAACATCTAAGTCCCGTCAACAGAAAGTATTCGAAAGCAGAAAAACGAATTGGTTTGCCATTGATCATTAGCCACATTTCTTCTTGATCATTTAGTTTAGTCTGAGACTGCATCAAATACCACATAAGTTGGCTCGACATTGAGAATTTGTCTGCATGTGCTATTAGACTCCCAAATTGAGACTTCTTGACCATTTCTTCTTTCTCTGTCGTGTTCAGCATACTTTTTATAAAATCACATGTTTTGTTATAGTCTGAACAGACCGTTAATTTACATGGTATGACCTTATTTTGTGGAAGCTGAGGCTCAAACATTTCCTGAAAAAACATCAATTTACCGAATATGAATGGACAAATCATAGGTTTCTAGAGCAGACCTGAAAGCCTAACAATGAAAACAGAAAGTTCGAAACAGCAGGCAACAAGTACACTATGAACAAAGTAATCACAATACTGTATGTAGGAAAATATTTCTTATCAGAATTAAGTCACGAAAAATTGAATTCATGTATTTGAAGACATGACTACCCACGAATTGTGTCATCCAATAGTCTTCTCTATGAGTATAGCAGACAACAAATTGAATAGTGCGTGTTCTTATATAAGCTGAACTACATGGCCTTGAATTGTAACAATATTGCCAAACAAAACGTCTAAGAGAAAGGGGAATGAGAAATCAATTGAGTGTGTATTATGCCAGAGCAATATAAGTGCAACAGCCCAACGCTTCGACATCTAGGTAAACAAACATGTAAGACAACACATACCCCAACAATGATTTGCGCCATTTTTCCGTGCGCTGGAGGAATCAGGGCCTGCGCAGAAATCCCAAAAGGCGAAGATAAATCGAAATCAACGGAACGGTCCGACTACTGCACTTCTAAATTGGATAATCAGTGTAGGCTTCGTCTCAATAAGTTGATGGCGAATTTTGACCGTAGGACTAAGTGGTGAATACATACGAACAAAGTCTCTATAATATTGTTATTGAGGGATTTAACAATTGCGCGAGTTTGTTGTGTATAATTTATTTTTGTATTTATTTTTCAAAGGACAGTCAATTTTGACAAAGTTGTTTAATGCCAATTCCATGCGAACATATATCACTTACCTAATGTTAATACTTTCTAAACATTTTAGGGAACATAGGGTACACAAATTCAAGCGGTCGAAGTCATACGATGTAAGCTCAGGTTTTGCGGTGGACTTTTACTTTCAAAAGTCAAAATTTTGCAAAATATTTTTGACGCCAGTAGGTTGCTCACTAATCGTGCAGTCGTTCAGAACCTAAGAAGACCAACGGATGTCTTAAACAATCCTGCAACTTACACAGTCGCACAGTCGTGCAACCTTGCAGCTCGGACTTCAAACTTCTAGCAGTCGTATAGAATTAAAAATACAGAACGAAACTTAATTAAAGGTCCACACAGATATGTAAGCCTAATAGATTAGGCCCAGAAAATATGTAAGACTGTGCGGGGTATACTCAAACGTTCGGCCTGCCTCGCACATTTGCAAACTCTCAGCACAATAACAGAATTCTGCCAGTCGCACAGTCATGCAAGTGATGAGAATAGGAGTACTTGTACAGTCTATGCAGTTGGCCAGTCTTTCAACATTTCATGGATGCGTCACAAGCCTGCTGGTCACGCAGTGGTGCAATTAACTCTGTATTTTAATTCTCCTCATAGTGGAAAGTGAGTTTGTCTCAGCTTAATTGACTGGCACAATCCCGCTGGTCACACAGTCGTACAATTGACAATTAATTTAATTGACCTCAAATTCGAAAATGCGACTGTCTCAGGTTAATTGGCTCACAGAATTCAAGTTGCCAAACAGATTTGCAAAATCTCATCATGTCATGAAAATGATGTCGATCGCACAGTCGTGCAAGCTCTCAGCAGAGCAGTGCTCGCACATTCAAAGGGGTCGCGCTGTCTTGTAACCTATCAGTGGAACAACAGATTTCAGGCTGCTGCACAGCCGTGCAACCTACACATACTTTAAGAACAAATGATACTTGAACCAGTCTGCCAACATAATATATTGATGTCATTTTCAGAGAGATTACTTATCAATTAAACCTGCTCAATCTGTTTTGCAACCACTCAGGAGGGTAAATTAAAAGATATGTCTATATCAGGCAACAACCAGGATAGACGCCAAAGTACAACGGAGCTAATAACTTGGAAGCAAATGCATGCTACGTAAGAACTCAACAATCAACTCCAGCTATTACAGACCAGCATGACTGTAAGGTAATGTCTGAATTCCTGAATTGATTGGGCACAACTTCGTAGTATGAGTCATCTGCAAACAGTAGTGAAAGTGCAGCACGAAGCACGTACACGCCACATTCACCCCTAGTTAGAGTGAAAAAACAAACGCCAAATTAATATTGTAATACGAATTTAAAATAAACATCAAGATAATTAGATACGTTACCCCATTGGCTGGCGCGGGAATCCTGAGTCTCGATAGACAGTAAATTTTATTTTCGAGTCTGTTAGGCCCAAATCTTGAAGTAAATACGGGATGATAAGCTGGGTTTTCCTGAATGATCTGTCGAAGAATTCCATGTCCACGTCGACGGAAGGGTCAGAGTCAAGAACCGTGATTGTTTCACTCCTGTAATCAACGACGCAAAGAACCCAATGGCACTTATTTACATTAACCGGAATCACGATGACATCAGATTTGTGCCATGGGATTGATGGCCATCTATCATTGCTACCATGTGCGTAAGAACGCAATGCAGAGAGGTCAATTTCCCCATCTTCTCTGAACTCCATTGCAATAACCTGATTGAACGCTGTATTCATATATGAAACTCGCAAACCACCCACTTCCGAACGATTTTGTCTTTCAATGAATCCTCTGAGACACTCATCGATATGCTGACATGGCACTATATATATTAGGGTATTTGTAGCAAATGGTATACAACGAATTATGTGTTCAACATACCTCGTCGTTGAGCCATTTGCCTCTGGTCCTGAGTGTGGCAAAGAATTGCAGACCACGCCGTCCTCCCATCAAAGTTGTCATATAACCGTCTTTCCCCATTGACTGTATCATTGCAGATATATGTGTAAACATACCCAACATTCTCCTAACATGGTCATCAAGGGCTGTGTCGGAGGAGTATTTCTCTGAAATCACAAGGCGTGGCTCTGGCACCTCAATACTCACGCTTCTAGGCTGATATGGCAGGATATGTGGGGTCGTCTCTTTCGAAATTTTAGGCCGCTTGCGTTTCGACAAAAGGGAACTGCTTTTGTTTGTTATCCTCTTCTGCCCCTTCCTGTCGGACGGATATTTCTTGGGAGGAGTGATGGATATTTCTTGGGAGGAGTGATACTTACGTCATGGTGCTTATCAACTTGACCATGCATGGAGTAATCCTTACCTATTCCAAAATTAATTTTAATGCAAAAGGAGAGCAAAGCAATATTTCCACATAATACCTAGACGAACATAAAAAATAATTACCAAGACTTTGCTCGATGAGAGAAAGCCTCTTATTAATTTCCAAGTGCTGTCCCTCGACCTTCGTAGACAAATCATTTATGGCAGTTGCCTGTCCGACGAATCTTGATTGCAATTCATTGAATTTTCCTGCTGCAGCCCCCGCATAAGTCTCTATTTTCTGCTCAATACGCTCAAGAATACGACTAACCGAATTGCGAACCTCAGCAAGACTCTGTGTCAAGTACGCCTGTAGTGCATTCATTGGCTCCTATACGACACCAAGTAAACTTTGTTTTTTAGAATAATTGGAACATAAGGCTGGAATAAGAATATCATCGGGCTATCAGAATGTGGACATCATAGTGGACTATTAATATGGTTAATACAATTTGGGAGCAACTTTCCCAATGCATACGTTAATATGCATGACTGGGAGACTGGATATAGATTGAACTTTATGAGGAGGAATCTAAACAGTCTTATAATTCACTGTTGGATAGAACCTCCCTGCAATAAAATATTCTCGTACTCAAAGTACTAAATTAACAACGTGGCAATAATAAATGTCATTAGAGTCATTAAGGTGATGCATAATTCTTGTTAGAAAATATTTTTTTATTTTTTTGGTCGCAGAGAGATTTTATTCCCTTGTTTGTTTGTCCTATCATGAGATTAACGAATATCACTTCGTGGAATTTTTAGGTCTCATAAATCATCCGACAAAGAAAAAATAGCGCCCCACTGACTTGTCAACGATGAACTTGAACGAATAAACCCACTGCATACCGTATATAATTGATTATTCGAATACTAAATGGATCAAGGAAATTGTACTCACATAATCTTCGAACTTCTTGTTATTTGAAGTTTGATATTTGCACAACGTAGGCTCCTGAGTGTAAGCATTTTGCAATCAGACAGTCGCACAGTCGTACAAACGATCACCACGTCACTACACCTTCCGGCAGTCGTGTGATCAAACTATGTCGCGCAGTCTTACAGTCGTACAGATTACACAGCCAAGTGCAGTCTTACAAAATCCAGCCAGTCGAACAGTCGTATGAACTAACACCATATCACAACACCTTTCAGCAGTCGTGCAACTGAACTATGTCAGGAAATTGCACAGTCGTGCACAATGCAGCATTTTACCTTCCAATCAGACAGTCTGACGGTCATGCACATTCTAAGAAGACCAAATGCAGCCTTGCAAAATCCAGATAGTCGAATAGTTGTACAAACTATCTCCACATCATTCCATTTTCCACCAGACGAGCAATCAAACTATGTCGCGCAGTCGTACAGTCGTGCACACTCTGACAACAACATTTTACCTTCTAATTAGAAAATCGCGGAACTTTAGCCAACTTAATTGGAGGAACGATTGACTTCGTCAATTCTGCTTCCAGTATCGAATGCATGGTTTCGTACGACACACTGATGTCAAGACCCTCTACGTGGTTTGAATGCATATAACCCTCATGGCCAACCACACTGGAATATGCCAGGATCCGAAGTCAAAGTCAATTGTATTCACGGTTGAACTGCAACATATTTAAGAAAGTTCACCAGAAATGGGCTCATATTCATTGATTGGGTGTGCCCATTTCCCACGGGTTTTATCATACCATAACAGTGAGAAACGAAGATTATAACACATGCGGTATTACGCAGAAAGACAAAACAATCAGATAGAATTTGCGTCCGACTACTCAAAAAGTTCACACACAGACTAAATAACAAACAGCTCAACCCAACTTAGATTTTCGTCTTTTGTAAGTAATATGCCCGACCGGATTTCCCTTATTCTTCCCGAGGACTGACTTTGTTGAACCATCTCCCTCAATCAATTCGGGATGCACACGCTCCGAGATAACGCCGAACAAAACACAGTCGACACCATCCTGCAAGCAACTAACTTTTTCAGCGCGAAGTACAGTAGACGCACCATCCACATTGTGAACCTCATGCACATCACTGAGAGAATGATCTTCGCAAGCACCGACAGGGAGGATGGGTGCGTCACTTCCTTTAGGAACATCGCGTACATTAATGCGAGAATCGTCGTCACACACATCATCGGTATCAAGTTTGACAACATTGGAAACCGCCTCTTGCACAATCTCAAAACCCTTCGAATGATCAACATCTGCGTCACCCTGAACAACTTAATACAATGACTAATACCGAAGAGGTGAAATACACGAAGACAGACGAATAGACTTACCTGAACTATAGACGTTGAAACGTTGTCGACAATATGTTCTACCATACGGGACCCAGCAAAGCTACGATACATACTTCGGAAGTCAAAAGGCTTGACCCTTACGTTGAATGTAAGTAAAGGTCTTTCCAACCAAGTCTAGAATGCATTTTGGTATTGACTCGCCATCAATGACACCATTCAACCCACCATTATCCTGAAAAAACACACGGGAGCAGGTCTCAAACGGGAAAGAATAATAAACAGCATTTCATTAATAGATACACAAAATACATCAAAGCATACCGATGAGTTGACTATTTCCTCAGCAGTGGTGTTTGTGCACCTCCGACCGGCTGCATCGAATATAACAAATGTCGCATAATCACTTCCCTCATCGACGATTACTTCAATTCGAAACCTGTTGCGAAACATTGGGTTTACCAAAAACAAAAAAAACATACAAATGAAGAAACTGTTTTTATATAACAGTACATAAAAACGGTTGGCTGATACGCGTTGAAAATACCGTAGGATGCCAACAGGCTTCGTGTCCAAACATTTGTTACAGCGCAACGAAGACTCAGACCTGTCAAGCTTGCTCGAACATTTAGAACATGATATGTAATGCCACCCACCTCTAGACAATACCTCAATTATCTTCGCAACACATGCAAAATCCTTAACCTGAAAATGAAACATCAACAACAGTATATTAACCAACCAATTGGATCACAGCAAAAAACAAACTACGACCATGAAGTCCAGTTGAATTGGATACCTGCTCAGCTTCTCGGTGCAGGAAATCAGGAATGTCAGAAACACTACAAAGCTGCAAATTAGTGGTACTCTCCGACAACGACACCGAGACTGGCCGATCAAAAGCATTCATCCTACAAAACAAACCATTTCATATGCGTCGATTGGGTAGGAAGGTATACAATATACCCAACGGCTACATCACCTCTTTCTGAACTCCCAAACAGCGTCAACTTCGTAGTTTACATAAAATTTAGACGAAGAGGTCGTATTTAAGTAAAGGTTGCCTGCACGACAGACGAACAATAATGAGGCTAATAATAATAATAATAATAATAACAATACAGCAGCAGTAATAACTATAATAAATCCAAATGGGTGAAACACTACCTCCAAACATCTTCGGGTTAACACCAGTGACAACCACAACTGCATTCTTGCCAACGGCAGAACGAACAGCTTCGCAAAACTCTGTTGCCTTTTCATCCCACACCGTAATGGAGGCGTCCACAAAACTACAAAAGAAGACAAATTGCATGGAAGATTGCACGAAAAGCATTTAAGAAACGTGCTATTCAAACACGCGGCACATACCCCTCTAGAACAACACGCATGACAGCTCGTTTGGCACTGCCAGCTGCACCATAATCCGGCTCAACAACGCTGGAAAGCAACCCGATGATATCTAAGTTGACAAAGTAATAATAATACATAAGATGTTGATGCATACATCATATGAATAGACAATCCCACAAAAACGATATTTGAAGAAGAATACGCCATAACGTACCAGGCAGCTCTTGATTGCTGCCAGCCATCTTTAGCAATGCTTCGTAGGAACGGAGTCTAAACTTCTCAAGACCTATAGAGAACGGCTCTCCATTAATCTCTTCCATGGTAGTATGGTCGGTGAACCTCAGCATATACCTAATGTCAGTCATTCGATAGCTCATAGGTGCATTGACGACCTCGAAATCGGAGATTGAAAAAACATGGCCATCGTTGAGAAGGTCAGCAAAACGATCAGCCCTCTGAATATGAATAGAGGCTTGCATTAACGTATCCTGCAAACGGAAGAAGAAAAACGTAATAATGTCGAATACACATCGAAAACAGACAACCAGCAAATAAAATTGACAAATCACCTTCTCGTCTACCAACTACGGTCGATACTCATCGGCTCGCCATTTTTCTTCAGATTTTTTGCCGTCCAGGAACGCAGTAGACGAACAATAATGGTCCTGCGTTCACATCTAGGCCTGAGTTCATCAAGAGCAGAATGGTTTATCATATGCCCCATGAATCTCAAAATGTGTATGACTGTTGAATTTCGATACCATCGGTGGACAAACAGATGCACGACTGCTGGAACTTATACCATACGTAGAAATGTGTATGACTGTTGGATTCCGAAACCATCAATGCAAAAAGAAAAGCATGACTGCTCGGATGCCATCAACAATGCACAAACTTGTGTAAGACCGTTGAATTTCGAGGCCATAAATACACATATGAAACGTATTTAGACACTGATCCATTAAATTTCGTGTAGTTACAAAGAATTATACGATACACAGAAAACAATTACATTAATGACCATCGAACGAACGCATGACTGCTCTGTCAGGACTTTTGATCTCACCAGGTTCACTCGTTTCCTTCACATACCAACGAATTTAATACCATTCATTAACACAGCCATTCCCCAACCAAAGCAACGAAAAAAGAATCAAAGACACCACAACTCGCCACATCATCTTTAGCAACGAACAAAGAGGCAAATACGCCTCATTTAGTCCATAAAATATTTAATGCAACCCATTTGCTCACTCCTATTGGTTGGGGGTGCTAAACTTGCTGACGTGTCAGCACAGAAGAGTCCCCATTCTACTTTTATATATATGATTCTCTAAGATAATATTTTTAGTCGGTCTCAATTGGAGATAACGTATTAAATTAATAAACTCTTTAAAATTATAAGATAATACATTTTTGATAATTTCTGTAGACCCCATTTAAAATATAAATTAATATTTTTCTATACACTGTTGAGATAATATTTGTGTTGGCGCGCTCTTATTAACAGAAGTATTCCCACGGGTAGAATTGTTCTTGTTTGTGATAAAGCGACCACTGGTTCGGCTAGATTCCTATTGTTGTTTCTCCACCTTGACAGCCAACTTACACACGTCATTGTATGTCCAGTACGGCTGCAATTGGACAATATTCCCAATCTCGTACTTAAGGCCACCAAGGAATCGAGCGATACTTTGTTCATCCGGCTCCTGAACATCACACTTCATCCTGAGATTTTCGAATTCAGCGATGTAGTCCTCTACGGCAGCTCCCTCTGTCTAAAGTTGTGATACTTGAGAAAGGCATCTTGGCAGTAATTATCCGTTAAGAATTTCTTGCACAGCTCCTTCCTCATCTTGCTCCACACTCTAATCTTTGGCTTGCCATCTCGAGAACGTTGTTTGTGTAGGTGCTCCCACCAAAGAGAAGCACAATTCTTCAATTTTATAGCGACAATGGAATTTCTTTGAATTCAAAAATTCTCTCAAACGGAGTTGAGCCAATCAATGAATTCATCGGGATCACTCTTTCCAACGAAATCGGGGATGTCAGCCTTGAAGTCGAAAGACTTCCCACGAATGTTGTTCCTTCACGGTCTTTCTTCATGGATTGAGTTGTCGCTTGAATCACCATTGTCTTTATCATGAAAAATATTATATTCCTTTTCTCCATTCGAAGATTCTCCTTTGGAATCATGACCCACATCATCACGATTCAGAAGTTCGCTACGTACTGCTCGAGTTGCTGCACTGTCTCCTTAAATCATCCAATTCGATGTCATGTAGATCACGCTCACGTCGTGAATTTGTTGTCCTTCGATGGGACGACATCTTGAACCTCAGCTCTGATACTAAGTTGACACCGGAAAGTATAGGAGAAGTAGGAGGTAAACACAAGGCACACTCAAAATTCACCACTCTAGGAATCCACCAAGAGTACAATTAAAAGATACAATCTTCTAAATGAAAAGGTTAACGCTCAAGATGATAATTTCCACCAAGAGTACAATTAAAAGATACAATCTTCTAAATGAAGAGGTTAACGCTCAAGATGATAATTTTTTGGCGCTATGTCATTTCCTATTACATCGAGATTACTTATTGACCATCTAAAACCACGGAAAATAAGTGAAAACTAAATGAAGAATGTTGAAGGACTGAATAATAACGAAATTTGATGATAAATAATCCAAAAACTTGGTGATCTTTCCAAATTCCCGCTTTTGACTCTGTGCTGGCAGTCTGCAGTCAAATTGTCATAACTTCTTCCACACTTAATATTTTTTTGTTCCGTTAATTTTCTTGGAAACTAGACTCATTGGGCTTTCTCATGGTGTCAAACTCGCCCCCTGATTCCGCGCCAATGGAAGTAGTTTATTCCGTGAAGTTGATAGATCATCAGGAGTATTTTCCGTATCAATATTGGATATCTGAACTCATCACAAGTGGAAAATAGGGTGACAATACAAGTGATGCTTATGGTACAGATATACGTCCGTCCATCTTTCTATTTTATTATTGGTGATGACTTTATAGAAACTGTTTTCGTGTGTGAATTTATTTTTAAAACAGTTGGTAATTACTATTTTATCCTTATTTTAATGATCTATTTTAATTCAAAAAACTACCCCATCAAATTTTAAATTTATTATAATTATATCCTTAAAAATAAATTTAATTTTTTTAAATACCAAAAATAATTTTAAAATATAATTCAATCTATTAAATATTTTAAATTACAGTTATATTATATATATTGATGATATATTTAGCAAGTGTGCATAACAATGCTAGTTTTAATAATATTCTAACTAGTTCCTACTTTTGTCCATGCGCAATATTATACATTTTCCGCTGTATTTCATAATAAATCATATATGTAAGTAGTATAATACTGGTATATATCGCAAGTGTATATCCTAATATATCGCATACTATTCATAACTGTTATGTAATCTATCAACTCATCTCTTATTCCTATGCGTAATAACGCAATCATATAAATTCTTCTATTGTATATTTGTTAGAAAAGGTGTGAATGAAACCTAAGAAATACCTATGAAAAGGTGTATTGATAAATCCTAAAAGGTACAATTGAATAGGTTGGTTTTCTTTAGTTTTGTTCGTTGGATGCAATTCTACACCAAGAGACACATCCAAAAAGGTGTCTTCGGTACTTGATGACACTTAGAAATGGTCCCCTCCATCTATAAATAGCATACATGAGTGTTGATTCTTTTTCATCAAAAATTCTAAAAGCTCTTTCATAAGTTCATAAAAAATATTGTGTTCTTGTTAGTCCCAAGACAAGAGTATTGTTCGCCGAAGTTTGGTGTATTTGAGATACCGCTATACATCAAACGTTAGTCGTTGTATCTCGGAGACGTTTGCCGAAACCGTAGGTATTAACGGGGTAATTTCGTCTTCAGGAGAACGTGTTTCACGTGCCTCGACTTGTGTTTCTCGATTCACTCCGTTCATCAAAGTTCGTTTGCTGTTTCTGGAATAAGCAGTAGGCAACATCTTCAAGAAGCTGCGGAGCCGCTGACAAACAATCTGAAGACGAAATTATAGTTTTTCCAAGCAGACAAGTCAGCAAGCAAACTGCTATTGAAGTGAAGTTTGCATTTTGGTTCGAAGCATCACTCCAACATCAAAAGCAAGCTGCTCTTTACATTCTGCAGAAGAAACGTTTTTTCTGAATATTTTAAAAAAAAAAAAAAAGGAAAAGAGGAAAAGCAGCAAGAGATTCTGCAATGGCAAACGACGAGAATCAAAATACGATGCCTCTCACCGCTCCCATCGTTTCTATGGTGAGTTCCGCTCCAGTTCATGGCGAAAGACCACCTAAGTTCAATGGTGCCGACTTCAAAAGGTGGCAACAAAAGATGTTGTTCTATCTAACAACTCTATCCCTCTCTCGTTTCCTTACGGAGGACCCGGTGACCGTTCCCGAAGGGGAGACCGACGCTCAAATGCGTGTGGCCTTGGATGCATGGCATCACAGTGATTTCTTGTGTAGAAATTACATTCTTAACGGACTAGACGATGCACTCTACAACGTCTATAGTCCGATTGAGACGGCCAAGGAATTATGGGATTCTTTGGAGGTAAAGTACAAATCGGAAGATGCCGGGATTAAGAAATTTCTTGTCGGCAAATTCCTGAAGTACGCGATGGTCGACACCAAATCGGTGGTGAGTCAAGTGCAAGAGATTCAAATTATCCTTCACGACCTGTCGGCCGAAAAATTAATCGTAAACGAGGCTTTCCAAGTGGCTGCGATAATTGAAAAATTATCGCCTATGTGGAAAGACTTCAAGAACTACCTTATGCACAAACGAATGCGACTTGAGGATTTAATAGTTCGACTTCGGATTGAGGAAGATAACCGAAAATTTGAAGCGAGGGCCAGCTGAAGCAACTTCGAGGCTAAGACGAACTTGGCTGAGTTTAGCTTTAATAAAAATCGCAAGAAACCCACGGGTGGTAAGCAATCACAAGCAAACTCTAAGAAGTTTAAGGGAACTTGTTACAATTGTGGAAAATCAGGGCATCTTGCAAAAGAGTGTCGACTCCCGAAGAGGGTTAAAGATAGTGCTCATTTGACCGAGAACAAATCAATTCACACTGACTTATCTGAGCAGGATCTCACCGCCGTGATCCAAGAAGTTAACTTGGTTAATAATCCGCGGGAATGGTGGATAGATACGGGAGCAACTCGGCACATCTGCGCTAATAAAGATATGTTCTCGTCCTATACCCCTACTGACGGAAGGAAGCTATTCATGGGAAATTCTTCGACATCCGACGTCGTGGGAATAGGCAAGATGGTGCTAAAAATGACATCGGGCAAAGAATTGACGCTAACGGAAGTGCTGCATGTCCCAGACATCCGGAAAAATTTGGTATCTGGCGCTCTTTTGAGCAAAGCCGGGTTTAAATTGGTCTTTGAATCCGATAAGTTTATATTGACTAAGAATGGCATCTTTTTAGCAAAAGGGTACCTAAATGAGGGCCTTTTTAAGATGAATGTTATGAATGTAATCCGCCAAGAGGCGAAGAATAAAGAAAATATTTCTTATTTGTTGGAGTGTTCAAATATATGGCATGATAGACTAGGACATGTAAACTTTAACACAATTAAATGGTTGGTGAATTTGGATTTGATACCAAAAGTTAAAATCGATTCACACAACAAGTGCGAAACATGTGTTGAAGCAAAAATGGTAAAAGCGCCGTTTAAGTCGGTCGTTAGAAGCACGAATCCGCTCGAGTTAATTCACACCGATATTTGTGATTTAAAATTTGTGCAGACTCGAGGCAGAATGAAATATTTTATAACATTTATAGATGATTGCACAAGGTATTGTTATGTCTACCTACTAAAGAGTAAAGACGAGGCCTTAGAAGCTTTTAAGAAATATAAAGCAGAGGCTGAGAATCAGCTTAATCGAAAAATTAAAGCGATTCGAAGCGATCGAGGAGGCGAATATGTAGCCCCATTTGAAGAATTATGCAAAGAGTCTGGCAAAATCCATCAAAAGACGGCTCCATACTCACCCCAATCTAACGGAATAGCCGAGAGAAAGAATCGAACTCTAAAAGAGATGATGAATGCGCTTTTAGTAAGCTCAGGCCTACCCCAGAATTTGTGGGGGGAAGCAATTCTTTCGGCAAATTATATACTTAATAAAATATCCCATAAAAGTAGAGACGAAACACCATATGAATTATGAAAGGGACACAAGCCTACCTACAAATACTTGAAAGTGTGGGGGTGTTTGGCAAAGGTTGAAATACCAAAGCCAAAGCATGTCAAGATAGGACCTAAAACTATTGATTGCATATTCATAGGTTATGCTAACAATAGTAGTGCTTACCGATTTTTGGTACACAAATCGAAAATTCAAGATATCCATAAAGGAATGATAATTGAATCTCGAAATGCAGTGTTCTTTGAGAACGTGTTTCCTCTTAATGATAAGGAAGAAATGGTCTCACGAAAAAGGACAGCCGATAAAGCCGAGCTACCTCATAAAAGTGAGGAAGAGCCAAGGCGAAGTAAAAGGGCTAAGGTGCCCAAATCATTTGGTCCAGATTTTGAAATTTATATGTCAGAGTACGAACCGAGAACTATTCGAGAAGCTTTGGCAAGTCCAAAAGCTCCTCTTTGGAAGGAAGCTATCAATAGTGAAATAGAGTCCATCATGCATAATAATACATGGGAGTTGGTTGATCTCCCACCGGTTTGTAAGTCTTTAGGATGTAAGTGGATCCTTAAAAGGAAATATAAGACTGATGGAACTATTGATCAATATAAAGCCCGACTGGTTGTGAAAGGGTTTAAACAAACAGAGGGATACGACTTCTTTGATACGTATTCTCCGGTTACTCGAATAACATCTATACGTATTCTCATTGCGATTGCGTCCTTGCATGACCTTGAGATTCATCAAATGGATGTAAAAACGGCCTTTTTAAATGGAGATCTCGAGAAAGAAAATTATATGGAACAACCCGAGGGGTTCATTGCACCCGGAAAAGAGGCCAAGGTGTGTAGAATGGTGAAGTCTCTTTATGGACTAAAACAAGCACCTAAACAGTGGCATGAAAAGTTTGACAAAACAATGTTGTCAAATAGATTTAAAATCAATGAATGTGATAAATGCGTCTACATTAAAGGTACCGTCGATTCATTAGTAATCGTATGTTTGTATGTGGATGACATGTTAATGCTTGGGAAAGATAACAATTTAATTGCAAGTACCAAGAAAATGTTGAAAAAGAATTTCGACATAAAAGATATGGGAAAAGCCGATGTCATCTTAGGGATTAAAATCTCTAAGAACTCGGAAGGAATAATTTTATCACAATCCCATTACGTTGAAAGTATATTGAAGAGGTTCAATGCGTTTGATAGACCTCCGGCTAAGACGCCTGTTGATTTAACTCAACACTTAGCCAAAAATCGAGGTGAACCAGTTGCTCAACTAGAATATTCTCGAATAATTGGGAGCTTGATGTACTTGATGAACTGTACACGTCCCGATATAGCTTATTCAGTTAGCAAACTAAGTAGGTTCACCAGCAACCCAAGCAACGATCATTGAAATGCGCTTATTCGGGTACTAAGATACTGAAACATACAATGAGCTTGGGAATAACATATACAAGATATCCTGCGGTACTTGAGGGGTACTGTGATGCAAATTGGATATCAGATACGAAAGACTCAAAGTCCACCAGTGGCTACGTGTTCACTATAGGTGGAGGAGCCGTGTCATGGAAGTCATCTAAGCAAACATGTATAGCTAGATCCACGATGGAATCTGAGTTTATAGCTCTGGACAAAGCCGGAGAAGAAGCTGAGTGGCTTAGGAATTTCTTAGAAGATATTCCATGTTGGAATAAACCAGTGCCCGCCGTGATGATACATTGTGATAATCAATCGGCGATCGGAAGGGCACAAAGTAGTATGTACAATGGTAAGTCTCGACATATACGTCGAAGACATAATACCATAAGACAATTGATCTCGAGTGGGGTTATTTCGGTTGACTATATAAAGTCAAAGGAAAACGTAGCGGATCCGCTTACTAAAGGCATTAACCGAGATCAACTGTACAAACTGGTTAGTGGAATGGGTTTAAAATCCACGACATAAGAACAGTCTTAGCGGTAACCCAACCTTGAGAATCGGAGATCCCGAAACTCTGGTTCAATGTGAAAACTAAGTTTTGACAGTTCAGTGAAACACTTGAAAAATATGCTCATTCCAGAGAACCGACAAGTGTGAAATCTGCCTAAGTGGTGAGGTTAAGTCCAGGACTTTTAATGATGCCTATACCTAAGGGTGAAGTAAGGCAGAATACTCTTTATAGGAGAATCATCTATGTAAGTGAATAAGTAAATTGGCCGCTTATAAAAGAACACTTACTAAACCGAGATATGGTCCAGGGCCGAAATGGACACAGCGTGAGAACAAGAAAGTGTTAGAACTATCATTGTGTGAGTACTGTTGTCTTGGTGCACACAAATGGCCGGTAAGTTCAAAGCATCGCGCTACTAACCGTACAGTGTATCCGATAGTATTTCACTAAAGAAGATTCAAAGCCACAAGCTATCTTTCTTGATGCAATGGTGGTTCGTCGGGACTCTCAAATATTGCATACATGCATTAATTTCATTTATGTGGGGGATTGTTAGAAAATGTGTGAATGAAACCTAAGAAATACCTATGAAAAGGTGTATTGATAAATCCTAAAAGGTACAATTGAATAGGTTGGTTTTCTTTAGTTTTGTTCGTTGGATGCAATTCTACACCAAGAGACACATCCAAAAAGGTGTCTTTGGTACTTGATGACACTTAGAAATGGTCCCCTCCATCTATAAATAGCATACATGAGTGTTCATTCTTTTTCATCAAAAATTCTAAAAGCTCTTTCATAAGTTCATAAAAAATATTGTGTTCTTGTTAGTCCCAAGACAAGAGTATTGTTCGCCGCTATACATCAAACGTTAGTCATTGTATCTCGGAGACGTTTGCCGAAACCGTAGGTATTAACGGGGTAATTTCGTCTTCAGGAGAACGTGTTTCACGTGTCTTGACTTGTGTTACTCGATTCACTCCGTTCATCAAAGTTCGTTTGCTGTTTCTAGAATAAGCAGTAGGCAACATCTTCAAGAAGCTGCCGAGCCGCTGACAAACAATATTTTCTTCTACTTATAATTTAAATACCTTGTAATTTCTTTAATTCTGCATCTATACTCTTAGTTCAAGTAGTTTACATATGATGAGATATTATTTCTTACGGCCATTTTCGATTCAACGTTTTCAACCTAGTTAATATTGTGCATGTATTTTCTGTTGGACAAAGTACAAAATATATTACCTTTGTTCTAATGTGAGATTGTCAGACTGTGGACAATTCGACTGCAAGTGTTCGACAATATCTTTACTTTGGCTGCAGCAGTGTAAGACTGCTCTGCTGGGAGCTTGCAAAACTGCATGAGTGCCTGGATTGTGTTGTTGTGCTGAAAGGCTGCAAGACTGCTCGACTGCTGGGTTGTGTAAGACTGATGCTTCTCAAGCCAGCTTCATGAAAGGAAGACTGCGCGACTGCTGGGTGGTGTAAGACTGCAGGTTGGTTTGGTGAGGGCTTGCGCGACTGCTCGACTGGCTGAATAACAAGGCTGTGAGACTTGTAAGATCGATGGACTGAACAAGACTGCAAGGCTTTGTAAGACTGCGAGTTCTTAAGTAAAATCCGAAGATTGTGCGAGCACAATTTCCTTAAAACAGACCCGCTTCCTCTCGTTTATACTAGAGGTTTAACCGAGCGTCTATTTCCCAAGATACTTCGAATATCTTGGTGTTTGTTAAGCACAAATAACAACTCCAATGGCAAACTAGAACAGTTTGTGATATGAAATCGTAAGAAAGCTTGTGATTTTTCTTGTATCTGTTTGCTCTATTTTTATAGGAATCCAAATACGCAGGGGACACGTGCCTTGAACTGTACAGTCGTAACCCAAAGATCTCTTGACTTGAACAGTCGAGTGGCCTTTCGCATTCAAGTATGCGAACAGTCGGTCACTACACTACCCGTAGAATTTTCGGGAAAGAAAAGTTATAACTCGTAGCAAAAGGTGGGTTGGTCAGGCCCGCTGAATTTCGGGCCGGCATTCATGTGCGCGGGTCGCGCGCTCGCACACGAGTCAACTGGATTTGCACCCCCTGCGCACACGAGCGACACACATGTGGCATAATATTGGCTATTTATTTTAAACCAATAACTACACACTACTGTATAAGGCGTGTCATATCAACTCACTTTTCCAATGTGGGATTTCCACTTTATTTCCCTCCATAAATTCTCATTCAAAAGCCCAAATATTTAAAGCCCAAATACTTTAAATATCCAACAATCTCCCACATGAATGAGAATTGTTTCTTGTTCAGAGTTCACGTTCATCATTGTGATCTCTGCATAGAGGATAATATAGTTTCATATTTGAACTTCCTCATTGTAAAGTACGTTTAGTTTTACTAGCATTCTAGTAGATGCGATATCCTTGAATTGTCCCGCTTTCTTGTGTAAACGAGCTCACGTACAATACACAAAGATCATTTTACTTTGTTCCGTTCTCACGGTTTTGTCCATTTCGGCCATGAACACGTCCTGATTTTGCGAGGGTTTCTAAAGAACTAAGCCTTTCAGTTATCCTTTGAAGCGGCTCCACTTCTTCCTAACATATGTGACTTCTCACATCGCGAGTATCTATTAATACTCTATGATAGTCACTAAAGCATCAACATGCTAGCCTTTCTGTCACTACTGTTTTATGACAGGAATGAGCGGGGTTACCCCCACAGTGATACCAAGTCCTAAAATTAGGTTGTCCCTTTGAACCTAGATCTTGGGATCTCCAGTCACATAGGTAAGGATTTCCTTCTTAGTAATTTTATACGTTAAGTCTTTAAGTTCATTCATTTTGTCAACCTTTCAACGCATTTCTATTTAACCCTTTGGTTAGCGGATCTGCAATGTTATCTTTTGATTTTACGTAATCAATCGTGATAACCCTAGTTGAGAGCAGTTGTCTTATGGTATTATGTCGACGAATTATATGTCCCGACTTACCATTGATATTGTACTATGTGCCCCTCCAATCGCCGATTGACTATCACAATGAATGCATATAGGCGGCACATGCTTTTCCCATTTTGGAATATCCTCCAAGAAACGGCGTAGCCATTCAGTTTCTTATTCACACTTATCCAAGTTGATTAATTCGGATTCCATAGTGGATCTCGCTATAATCGTTTGTTTTGAGGATTTCCATGACACATTCGCTCCAGCTAGTGTAAACACATTGCCACTTGTGCTTCATATCAGATATCCAATTGGCGTATGTGTATCCCTCTAACACAGCTGGATATCTTCCATAGTGCAATCCATAATCTCGAGTATACCTTAGGTACCTCAGGACTCTTATTATTGCGGTCCAATGATCTGCACTTGGATTGCTCGTATATAAACTCAGCTTGCTTATAGCAACTTATTAGATACATTAAGCTTCCGATAATCCGTGAGTATTCTACTTGAGAAACACCCTCACCGTGATTTTTCGTTAAGTGAATGCTTCTATCTAATTGCGTTCTAGCAACACCAGAATCATCTTTATTGAACTTGACCAAAAAAATTTCTACGTAATGAGCTTGACTCAAAACAAGACCATCATCCGTTCTTATGATTTTAATTCCGAAAATCACATCGGCAAGTCTCATATCTTTCATGTCCAATTCCGAATTCAACATATTCTTGGTAGACTTGACTATCTTGTCACTGCTACCAACAATGAAAATGTCGTCTACATACAAACATAAGATGACATAGTCATTATCTGTCTCCTTCGAGTAGACGCATTTGTCGCACTCATTGATTTTGAAACCACTCGTAATCATTGCATGATCAAACTTTTTGTGCCATTTTTTAAGGGCTTGTTTAAATTCTCCGTCTGGTAAAAGTCATAGTTCTCATATCTGATGGTTCAATCCACCATTTATTTTTCTCTGAGGAATTTTGTGTTATTTCTTATGTTCTCTTTTTTTTTAATTTTTTTATAAGATGTGGTCGAGATCTATCTTCTATGAGGCAGTCATGTAGCAAATGTTGGGTATAATTTCCGTACGTACGTCTATATATATATTTATATGTAATAAAATACAATATATCGACAAAACATGGGGACGTAAAATTAATTTTTATTATCAAGGCTAGCGTTAGACGCTACGTCTTTAAAATGATATTGCCCTGCTCACGGAGCTTACGAAATATGGCAATCAGTTCCCAAGATACAACGACAAAAAATCAACAAATTTGATATATATATATATATATATATGAAATTCGACATATATAACACGAACACATCCGAATTCAATCGAAATTGCATGCAATATATGTCAAATATAAAAAAATTCGAATCAATTCTGAGAAGAAAAAATCAAAATTATCCCACAATCTCGGTTTCGCCGCCGTCTACCCTTCGCCGTGGAACTTAAAAGTCGTGGCCTTCACCGGCGATCTCAGTAGCCGTCGCCTTCACCGTGGAGTCGCCGACGATGTTGTAAACTATAGGCAACAATTACAGACTAATATAATGGATACGCATTAAAGTATAGGCGACAGTTGCGGACAGACAACCATTAAGAAACCGTCGCCTATAGATGTTATAAACTATAGGCGGCAGTTACGGACAGACAGCCGTCGCTTAAAGTCAACAAGCATTTAAAAAAAACAATAAAATTCCCGCGCGTGAATTATAGGCGATGCATTTTGAGAAACTGCCGTCTATAGTGTCGTAGCCTATAAATATTTGTCCTAGAGTAGGATTCCAACGATGTTCTAGGAGAGAATGAGATTTGAGTTCAAACTCGAGGTCGAGGAAATGAAGAAATGACCATCCCTATTTATAGATGAAACTGGACTTTATTGAAAAGTTATGACTATTTACCAGTAGCCACAACCTTTCGATTATCAAAAAAACGTATCTCTTTCCCAAGTTCGTATGTCTTTTCAATAATAATTAACTAGTTTTTTGCCCTTGGAATGCACGGGTTATAAATATATATATATATATAGTTAATGTAGTTTAATAAGATAATTTAATTATGTGTCGGAAATCATAATAATATCATTTTATAGTTACGAACCTGTAATATTATAACCGTTGTTGGTTTTTTAAGACTGGACGAAACTTTGTTTGCGTCATAGAACATACATTAAAATAAAATATTAAAAAAATTTATCAAAAAAACTAATATGGCAAACTGAAGCTATTTAAAAAAGGTAAGCAAAAACCTAAAGAAAAGAAAGGTTCTTATCCCAAAGCCAAACCAACCCAAGTTCACCAATTGTTCAGGATATGAATTTGGTTGTGGAAATGGAAAAAGAAAAGGAATCATAAAATAACATATATTTTCCTCAGAGTTTCAATGCTTTCCTTAGAGTTAACCTCATTTCAAAGTTTCATTATCCTTCACTTTTAATGAAATGAACTAATTAATTTTATCAAAGTCAATCTATGTTAGACAATTGCACATAACATTAAGGACTGAGTGAGCTATATAAATGTGTCATTTTTATTTAAGTAAGAAAATCGTAATCACATGTCTGATTATATGAGACGTGTCATAGATTGCAGTTGACATAACATTTTATAAATTATTGTAGTAAACTTAAAAATATATCAGTTTATTTGAGGCTTCATAATAACTATTAGTAACCTTGACAAGGAAATCATTTTTTTTCATATTAGTAACCTTGACAGCGAAATCATTTTTCTTTCATAGAATTGTCTCAACCTGGCAGTCATTTTCCTTATATGCATGTTTTTAACAGATATCACCATCAAGATTTTTTCACTTTCGGTCTATTAATATTGAGGATATATAATTAGAGATACATTCCTCATGATGAAAAATATTACATGTTATATTATAAACCTTGTTGATTGTAACCATAAACTTCCAAACACATATAATTTCCTCAATTGTCCTACACAGACGTAGCCACTTGGTACCGCACTTTCACTAATTAAACACCTAAACATGAAATATAAGGAAAATTAAGGCAGTAAATAGAATTTAGTATACTTGCTGTGAATTATATATATATATATATACACTATTTATTAGAGAAAAATAAATGAGAAATCCTAACATTCCTACACTACATATATACACAGTTGAGTTAAAGGCAGCCACTCACATTATTACCCTGTACAAATAATAAAGCTAGGTTCAATCATCATTAAATGGTAAAGGTAGTTTGCTTCCCTACATTACATCTTCATTCACCTCTTGGCTCAAACAAATGAAGATCCTTCGAACCATATTTCAGAATTATCTGCAAAAGGCATTATATATACAACAAATCGATAATTCCATCGTCCAAAAGTGATTAAATATGTTAAGAAAAATAGCAAGACACTCGTTTACTTCTCATCGAGAGTTCTCCTTTGATTTCGAACATTCTCTCCAGCTCGTCGATTAGATGATCATATCCTTTCAATGAGGTCAAGGCCACTGATCTACCAACTGGCACTCCTTTCATTTGTACCTTTTCTTTTTATATTGAAATTCAAAAAATACAAAAAAAAAAAGAAGATTAATCTTTTATGTGAATGTTATTTAGTTTTATCACAGAAGTACCTTGACACGGCTTCTTGATGGGTTGCTTTGTCTTCCTTAGCAACAACACGTGACTTATCTAGCTTCAAGTCCTTGCAGTCTTTCCAAAGACAGGATATTTCTCAATTATCTGAAGGTTTTTCGGTAGGACTCTCCATCAAATTGAACCCAAGCAATCTGCAGGAAGACACATAATCAGTAGTTTTGATGTCATTGTTCAAGTTTCCCGAGGGAGCAAAATGATTTGAAATAAATGATCTAGCATAAATGGTTTTATTTTTTTTGGTTTATTGGATGATTATAGCAAAAGGGATAAATAACTCGATCTCTCATGGAGAAACCTTATCGGGTCTCTAGGTATAGAAGATCGGCGATTGTACCTGAAAATCTTATCAGAACAACTCTCCTGCAATTTGATGAAGAACGACAATTATATTCTGCATAAGGAGAATATAATAACCTTAAGCAATGAAAACTTCATGTAAAAAGAAAAAACATGATGGCTCTACCCATCGCTTTCAATAATAACACTTCTCATGCAATGGAATTGAACTATTGAATTAAATAAATTAAATAAAACACGACTATCCACTTACGACTACTACAACATAATGCAACTGTGCGCATATTAAGGTGTGTTCAAAACTTAATCAGAAAGAAATCTACAAACTATTCTAAATATATAAACATCCAGATCTCTGAATATCATCATCATCATACAAACTCATTGCATCCTCTGAAAGAATAACATAGAACTAAACTATTACACGAATAAAAAAAATTATCATTATCATAAAAACTCATGGCATCCTCTGAAAGAATAACTTAGAACTAAACTATTACACGAATCAAGAAATTTCTTATTCTCATAAAAACTCATTGCATCCTTTTGAAAGAATAAAATAGAACTAAAATATTACACGAATCAAGATATTTCTACGCTTAAATGGAAAATAGAACTCGATGTAGTACCATTTTCAGCAACATAAGTAAACCAACTTAGTTCAGTGCATCGCTAGAACTATAAACTCGATTTTTGTCCATTTTCATTGAAACAACTAAACCCAACTTAGTTCAACTCTATCATCACAGAGCACACGACCTAATAAAGGAATGCTAAAAAAATGCTCAAATCAAAGAGCACAGAACTGACAATTTCAATTCAAATCCAACGCAACAAATAAGCTCAAAAACCAAATTATAGCACACATTTGCCTGAAATATTGTACCAAACGAATAGATGCTACCAATGTAGATTGAAGAAATAGGGATGGTAAGATTTTTGTACCCTACCCATACCCATAGGACCCTACCCATTAATAATGGGTATGGGTAAGACCCAATTAAATTTAATGGGTATGGATCCAACTCATACCCAATTAAATTAATTATGGGTCTTAAATGGGTATTATCCATTTACCCATTTTACCCAAATCAAGCCCTACTTATTTTATTTCTCCCACTCAATTCTCTCTCACATATGTAGTCAATCACTCGTCCTTCGTCGATCCGAAGTTAGCTAATCGCCGATCGTCGTCTTTATTCACGGATCCTAATAGTTATTTTTTTTCTTTCAATATTTTCATACACTACAAAAATAGTTTATTTAAAGACAGACGAATTGATTGCACAACGTTGTTTGCGAAAGAATTTGTCCGTCACAAAGACTCTCGTCGAAAAAAAAATTCGTTTTGCAACTTTTACGTCGCAAACTCGACGCAAAAACGTTGTTTGCAACTTTTGTGACGGAATATCAGACACAATTTTGTGACGGTTTTTGGGTCGCAAATTTTTTCGACGGTTATGCCGTCCCAAATTTTCGACGAAAATCGGTAGAAAATTTTTGCGACGGAAACATATTTTTCCGTCGCAAATTTTTGCAACAGAAAAATCGTCATACAATCCTTCGCTATTTGTGAACATTTTTGTAGTGGTAATTCTCAAACATGTGAACTAGGGGTGAAAGATGAGTCGGGCCGGCTCGAGTAAAGCTTGGCTCGAGCTCGTGACAATGGAGCTCGAGCTCACTCATGAGTGTTCGAAAGCTCGCGAGGTGGCTCGTGAGCTTTTTTTTATTTTGTTTTTTTTATTATTTTTTATTAAAAACTCGAGCTCGACGAGTTTCGTGATCTCGAGCTCGAGTTCGTGCTCCATTAGCTTTAATCGGCTCGGCTCGAGCTTGACGATGAAAAGATGATGAGCTCGAGCTAAAATGAAAGGCGGGCCCAAGCTAAAAAATGAGCCGCTCGGCTCAAGCTCGGCTCGTTTACACTTCTAATGTGAACAATTAAAAAATTTCGTAATTATATCTTATTTAGAGCTTTAGCGACTAAGATATCACCGTCATCGTTATATGAACTAATGATACAAAAAAATTATCGACTATCATCTAGTTAATGTTCTATTAAAAATTAAATATCCATTTAATACCCAATTAATATCCGTTTACCCGTTAGGTCCAATGGGTTTGAGCATATACCCAATTATTAAGACCCATTAAATATTAGGTAGGGTAGATACCCAATTATTTAATTGGGTTTGTGTATGGGTATGGGTGGGTATGTCCATACCCTACCCATTGCCATCTCTATGAAGAAAACATGCCCGCGTTAATTGTTGGAAAAAACCAAGAAAATGCAAAATACCTTTGGGCCACGACGGAATTGGCTGGGGAAGTGAGAAAAGTTCTGGTCCAGTCCAGGCTGCACATGATCAACTATTCTGTTCCAGAGCATGCATTTACATTATCCCAACATCTTGTAAAATGTTTTCAAAATCTGAAATCGAAAAATCATAGTAATCCCCAATTGACGGAGAATCATCGAGGAGCATCTTAATCGTTTAGGGATGTGAGGATGGAGAATGTGATGGAGAGATTGAATTGAATAGGTGTAAGCGTGCGAATTAGTATTATAAACACGCATAAACATGCACTAATATAACAAAATTAAGCACATGATAAAAAATGAGAAAAAGATTATTTAACGTAAATGATGGAATAAACATATTGGAAGGAATAAATTATTTAATGTAAACAATGGAACGAAGACTGAAGTTAATGGGAATTATTAAACAAAATTAGTAGAGAAGTGGGTCATTGTCTGCCAAACGAAGTTACACGCAGTATAAGATGAATCCATAAGCTGCAAAAGATGACATCAAATAGAGTATCCCAGATTTTTTCTTTGAAGGCTGTTGTAGTACGATACATTTCAATACATAAATACCAAATTATGTTAGAACATAAAGATGAGAAATCAATATAAGAGGACGAAAGAGCTATGGTGTGTCCAAAAATTGAAGGATGCTGTTAGTAGCCTTTTCTATCCTAACAATCTAACTTATGGACGATTTAACCACGTTTGAATATGAGAAGAATTGATTCAACGTGGGGTGTGTGTGCTTGAGAGGTGTTGGGGGCTCTCTCTCTCTCTCTCTAGACTATTTTCACACACAACACACTTTATTATGTGTTAGTGATTTAGTATTTATACCACAAGTTGGTATATAATACTTGGGCCCCTAACAAAGCCCAATTACACTAACCCTCTTATAATGATAATCTTTATAAATAAACTACAAAGATAATTCTAATTAATTGAACACAATAAAATAATCCTAACAATCTCCCCCTTTGTGTTCAATCTTCAATTCGACATGGATTATCTTTGTGGGGCTTAGTGCATTTGCCTGAGTCCTAAACGAATTTCCTCCTTGTCTTGTCTTTTGACCTCTTCTTTTGGAGATCTTCAAGCTCACCGTGTCTTGTTCTTCGCTTCTCGACACCAGATCTTCTTAATCTTCTTTTGAAGCTCGACTCGTAAATGCCGGAAGGTGTTTGAAGTCGCTTGCCGAATTTCTTCTTTTTGTGTTCGATCTCTCCTTTCGATAATAGCGCAACTCCCCCTACTTTTGGTCAACCTTATGTTGGGATTGGGAAGTTCTCTTTGAAATTTGGAGAGACGCACACGAGGCAGCAACTTCGATCTTTGTAGTCCATGGTGTTCGCTTGATTATTTGACGATGCTTGAGGATTTAGCGTTTCTGATCTATCTTGCACTTTCGTCGTGGTGTTGCTCCCATTTTGCTTTAGTACTACTCCCCCTCATAAAGATCGAGTTGGGGAGATCGCCATGCGATGGGTCAAAATGAGGCATTATCTTTGGCAATAAGATCACGTCGTCGGGACATGAGGATGGCATTGGTAGGAACTCAGGTTAGGTAATAACCTGACGTAGCCACTAAGGCAGTCATCAAGTCTTCTCCAATCTTCTTCGTCTCGGCGCCGGATTCGTCTTCTTCGAAGGAAGTTGTCTGGTTCGGCCTCGAGGAAGCTTGTCTGGCTCCGGAAGAAGGTACGCGTGGGGTGTTAGGCTCCTTTAGAATGTTCCATTCAAGTGCAGGGGAGCCCGACTTCAGAGTGGTGAGCGCGACGGAGATTGGTGGGTGGTCCGACCTGTTTGTTTATGCGTGTCCCCTTCTCCCCCTCATGGCAATTCGTGTTAACGAGATCGGCATGCTTGTGTAGGAAGATTAGGAGGACACAAACGACAGGTCGGTGATGGTAATAACCAGACGGAGCCACAAAGGCAATCCGTCGTGTAAGAAACCGGGGTCACGAAGACTTCCCGTTAACATCGATATAGGAGCTATGCTCGTAGACGATGGCCTGAAACCGTTGTTGCTTTGATGTTGCAACGGCAGGACTTCCTTCCGATCCTCGAATCATGTCGAAGCAAGACATGTCTACGGAAGTTCTAACTTGATCACAAAGATCAGGTGTTTAAAAGTGTATGTGTCCTAGAAAATATAAAAATATATGGAAAGTGAGGACACACTAGACTGGAGTGCGCAAGGAAGTGTGGTGGTGGGGCTGAGTACCACATAATTCAATATCTCCCACTTCCGAGTGAAGTGGTGATAGAGGGCGTGGTTCCCCGTGATTTCTGAAACACCTGTCTTTTGTGAGACAGACGAGTGGGTAAGGCTCGGTTGTGCACGCGCCGTTGGACCTATTGCGGCGACTTCTACCCGGGAGCTAATAAAATTAGCACCTGTACCTAGGGGGGTTGGTCCGAATAATTTGTGAGGAGAGGGAATCATGTAGCGTCGGTCTTTTCAAAAGGTTTTAGTAGACGTGGCTGTTTCTCGTGATACGACTGACTCTCGGTGATGTTCCGGGGTTAGATTCAGTTGGGTTTGACTGAGTCGTAGGAACGAAGTATCCACGCATCCGGTAGGAAGTGGTGAGTGCTGCTTTATTTGTCAGCAAGCCAGAGCATGTCGGTTGAAGCGAGCACCGAGATTTGCATTTGTAACCACCGTCGCCTTTTGAAAAGAGTTGACCGTTGTAGGCTCGAGATTCTTCTTTTGAGGTCCATCTTCGGAGGTCGGAGGTAATCTCCATGAAGCTTGATGAAGAGGCGAGAACATTCTTCTTTTTTTTTTTTTTTTATTATGGCCTTCTTTTTTTTTTTTTTAAATATTGATGGCCTTTTTTTTTTATATATATATATTAATCGTTATTAGTAAAATATATTTTTATACTATATATTATATGGATATAATATATATATTAATCGTTATTAGTAAAATATATTTTTATACTATATATTATATTGATATAATATATATTGTATTAGTAATATATATTAGTATATATATAATATAGTATATGCATATTATATATATTTTGTTATTCTTCCCCCTCAAAACATGCTTCCAAAAATAAAATTGCCCCCCCTCAAAAGATGCGTGGAAAGTTCGAAAGATCTGTGAATCTCTTTCCCTAAATTCACATATTTGAATTTCGCTCCCCCTAAAAAATATAATTATAGCTCCCTTCTAAAGAAATAAGGGTCACTTCTCTTTTTTTTTTTAAAAAAGAGTAGCTCCCCCTCAAATTAAGCTCATTTTACAAAAATGGTATTTTTCATTTCCGTGCGTAATATGCATTTAGAATTTAAAGTTTTGAAAAATGCATATTTAAAATGTACCATTTTGAAAAATAGTTAATTTTTGCAATTCAGCGTATATGCATGCTTGAAAGTTTAAGCTCGAAAATCTTAAAATTGTATGCATGATGATAATGTACCTATAAAATAGAGTATTTTGCATTTCGGCTCATGTATGCACGCATGCAAAAATTTGAAAGTAAAAGTCCTTTTGAAGCATGCATAGCTATATTGTACTCTATTATTTTTAAAGTAGGTATATTGTCTTTTCAGCTCGATATGCATGCCAAAATTTACTATGGAATGCATATATAGAATTTACCTACGGTGTAGTTGCTCACCGTGTTTTACCTTTATCATGTATGTGGAGCACTACGTCAGATTGCCATACATGAGGGATGCGGTTGCTCGCGTCTCTTACCAGTCATGCATGTGGAGCAACCCGAGTACCGTGCATGGTGGAATTTGTGGTTGCCCTCGTCTCGTACCGATCATGAGTATGGAGCAGCCATATTCTAATTACTACTCATGATCGGGGTTTTGTGGTTGCTCTCATCTCATACCAATCACGCGTGTGGAGCAACCATCGTCGAATTACCACACCTGATTGGGCTCCTGCAAAATATGTTAGGAATATTTATTGTGTTCATCATTGTATTCCTCTTGTTATTGGTTAGTTTGTAAATACTAGATAGTCCGAGGACCAAATTGTAAATATATACCAAAAGTTGAAAGGTATATATATTCCCGGTCCTCATTTATTTTCGGGAGGTTTTTGGAAAATAGGTTTACGCACGAAAAGTTTCAAGCTTAATAGAAAAGTCATTTTGCAAAACTTTCCCTCTCTAACGTTTACGCACGCAAAAACCTCACACACATACAAAAACATCGATCGAAGAATTAATTGAAGACCACTTGATTATCACTTGGATTTGCAGCTCGATAATCAAGAGGATTTGGATCCACTCTGCTCAGATCGAAAAGTAATTCAATCGTTAAAGGTTCGAAGTAAGCTTCCGCGCATTTATATTCACGTTCGAACCTAATTGTGTGTTAATTACCATGTGTTGATCGATTTCTGGACTTACAAGTGGTATCAGAGCATACTTGCTTGATTAATTATAGGCTAATTGAGGTTAATTCGCTTGAATTTGCTGTACTTTTGATCAGAAAATAGCTCGACGTTCGAAAAATTAGCCAACACGTTTTTAGCTAATTCGCTGTTAATCTGCTTTAGATTCTCTTAATTGAGTGTTAGGCATTGAATTTCGTAACATTACGTTCGATATTTTGATGTCAATTAGCTTAAACAAGGCGTTGATTGAGAAAATTGATAGTTTCTTATAGTTTACGATCGTAGAACTAGGTTTACGAATGATGAACAGTGTTTGCGAACGATGAACTAGGTTTACGATCGTAGAACAGTGATTAAAATCTTAAGTAACTGTCATTTAGAGGTGTTTACGAACGTTGATTATCTGTTTAAACAGCTTAGTCAACGAAATAACTTTACAGTCAACGCATAGTTTACGAACGTAAGTTTGCGGATTGAGAGTTTACGAATGATTTTCATTCGTAAACCCAGATAAAGTACTTAGTTTACGATCGCAAGTTTGCAAATCTCAGAGCTTACGAATGATATTCATTCGTAAACCTAGATAAAATCAGTTTACGAACGTTAGTTTACGAATAACAGTGTTTACGAATATTCATTCGTAAACCTAGATAAATTCTGTTTACGAACGCTTTTTCAGTCGTAAACTATCTGAAGGCACTGTTTATGAATACTATTCAATCGTAAACTAAAGAGTACTGTTTACGAACGATTAAAGGTTTACGAACGATAGTTTGCGAATCTTTGTGTTTACGATTCATTCGTAAACCAAGATAAACTCAGTTTACGAATATAATTTTACGAATATCAGCTAGATAAACTGAGTTTTACGATTCACTAAGTGGTAGAGTGTCAGTGTTTACGAACGAATTTCAATCGTAAACATAAAGTCGAGTTTACGACAGAGGTAATCGTAAACCTCTATTCCTGTTTGAGTTTACGAATCACTTTCATTCGTAAAAGGAATTTACGAATCTTTACGATCGTAAACCTTCCTGTTTACGAATCCTTAAGTTTACGAATACTCATCATTCGTAAACTATTCAAGACTTAGTCTCATTCGTAAACTATTTCATTCGTAAACCATTCAAGACTTAGTCTTCGAAAACTATTTCGTTTGTAAACCTCATCCGTTCAAGTTTACGGATAAGTTACATTCGTAAACTTCCCATACAGTGTTTACGAATCATTTTCATTCGTAAACCTCATCCTGATAACAGTTTACGAACGTAAACCTTACCCTGACAATAGTTTGCGAATAAATGATCATTCGCAAACTAAATAAACCTTATCCTGATAACTATTATTTTCCAAGTGAAATAGTTTTACGAACAATGATCATTCGCAAACTAAATAATCAATTCGCAAACATCTAATCATACTAAAATCATATTAATATTTGACAGCTTGTTCAAAGCTAAAATCAATCAAAGCAAGACGATCAAGAATCTCAACACTACAAAAGAAATGGATGCATACGCACTAGGAAACGACATGAGGCCACCAATCCTCAAGAGAGGGGAATATAATGTATGGAAGAATCGATTCCTAAATTTCCTTGAGGGAAAAGACTTAGCAATTGGAATGCAAACTTCCATTCAAGAAGGACCAGCTACGTTTTGGAAGATCATAGCTGGAGATCCCGAGAATGACCCTCCAATCCAAGAATCTCGAATAAGAAAAACTCCTAGTGAATACACTGAAGCAGAGAAACTAAGAGCTAGGTCTGACATACAAGCTAAAACTTACCTACTTCAAGCCATCCCGAATGACATCTATATGCAAATAGATAGCATGTCGACTGCTAAGGACATGTGGGATGAAATTAGCCGAATGATGCAAGGCACAGAGGTGGGTGTCAAAGCTAAGAAAGCAAATACCTTAACCGCATATGACTCATTCAAGGCAAGAACCGGTGAAGAACTTCAAGACACTTATCAACGCTTCCTCACACTTATCAATGAGATGCGGAAAATTAACATCCATAAGACTAATATGGAAATTAATATAAGGTTCCTATCCTCCCTACTACCCGAGTGGAAGAAGCTAGCTACTCAAATAAGGCAAAACAAAGATCTGGACGACATGAACATTCATGCCGTATTTGACAACCTTGCTCAGCACATAGAAGATGTGCATGAAAGCAAAAGCAAGGACGCTCAAGAATCAGTTGCCCTCATTACTGACAAGAAGTTGATGAAAGTCTCTAAGTCCAACAAGAAGGTCATCCTAACCTCCTCTTTTGATCAAGATGACGATGACTCGGATTCGGACCAAGAAATTAAAGACATGAAAAAACAGCTAGCCCTCATCACTCAAATGATGAAGAAAAAGTTTTATAGAAAGAAATCATCTTCATCTTCAAATGGGCAAAGAACCTCGACTTCCAATTTTTGGTACCCATTTTTGGATGGGTCCTCCCTGATTAGCAGGAAACAATTTATGCACATTTGGTTCAGATATACATCCTAAATCATCATTTAAAGTCCTATTTAATTTGATTTCTGATTTAGGAATCCAAGTTTGGTGAACCTTAGAGGGAAATGACAATTCAGCGCCGGTGAATGTGTGTCTAGGTTTAGAAGATCTGAAGATTTTCTCCCTAGCCAGTCGCAGAAGGTGTCTTTCAGACTTAATCTGGACCGGGTATTTCAAGTATGAATACGAGCTTATCGCACTATATGCGTCATCAGATGATGAGTCGTATTGCCTACAAGAATTCACATCATTCACTCTATAATGATGGGGGATAAGCGTGGAAGTTCGTTTGCTTAAGCTTTGAACTTCTTCTTTGCACGCTTTCCTTTGAAGAGGAATAGGAGAGGGAAAATCTTGAACATGTTCGACCTTAATTTTGAAAGATAATGGCGATTTTCCTTTCTCCTTCCTAACTTTCTCTTGTTCCTTAGAATTTTTATGCATTTTGCTTTTACTTAATGTTTCAGCTTCAGTCAAAATTGACTTAGAATTACTAGTAAAAGCCTTTTTAGCTTTGGGAACATGAGCGTCAGTTTGAATTCTCTTATCCTGCTTAATAGAAGATATTTCTATGGAAAGATTATTTAGGACAGGTAAGGGCGGGGAATTTTTGAGATTTGAAATCTCCTCTAAAAGGTTTTCCTTTTCAGCTCGGAAACCTACTCTTTCTGATTCCAAGGTTGCGTTCAATTCTGCAATTTTACTAGCAACCTCCGGAGTTTCCCAACAAGAAGTAGGTTTATTAAAATGTAAATCATTTACCCCTAAAGACACTAAGTTAGAAGATGAATTTTTATCTGCTTGACTTCTTTTTGCACTGGCGTTCTCTAAAATTTCAATCTGAGAGTAAAGCATACGCCGTTCCTCTAAGATTATCTGAAATTTTGATGAGACACTATTTCGCTCATCTTCGCAAGAACGTAATCTTTTCGTTAAATCGCAGACATTCTTTTCATTAATCTCTAACTTAGTTTCTAAGCTAATGATCTTTGACTTTGCATTAGCCAAATATTCATTAGTGAAAGCTAGATCTTCCTGTTGCTTAAGCAACACAGAGTAATTATTAGCAAATCTTGCTTCTAATTCCTCAATTTTTCTAGCTTGAGCATCCATTTTTTTTTTTTAAATTTAAAAATTAAAAATTTGGCCTTTGGAAATTCAGTTCCGAAAAGTTTGGTTTTATAAAAAAGATATAGTGAAGTATCGAAGATAAAGTGTCGAAAATTTTTGGTTTGCACCTAAAAATTTTGGAATGATTTCGAAAACTTCGGGAAAATTACCAAAACGTTTTCTATAATATGCCAAAACAAACGACCTAAGTTGATTGTTGGATACGTGATCGTTGACGCGTATAGTGGATTTGCCTTAAAAAATTGACGAAAAAAGTTTTCTATACCGAAAATTTGGGCCCGAAAAATTTATTTTGAAAATTTTCGAAAAAAGTGTAAAATAGACTATTTCCGTTGGACTCAGAAAAATTTATTTTGAAAATTTTTCGAAAAAAATGTAAATATTTTTTTTTTTTTTTTTTTTTGGCTACTTAAAGCCTTTTTATTCCGGGGGGGGCCGAAAAATTTTTGGTGATCGAAAACCTCTAAGTGTAATTTTTGAAAGAGTGAGTGACTTCTCGGGTGAAGACTTTGACCGAAAATCTTAAGAGGTATGATTTGAAAATCGGGTACTAAGAATTTTCGGGTAGGTAGAAATTCGGGAGACTGATTCGGATGATTTGCCCGAATTCGGATAATTCAGTCCGAAAATCAGACAATCGCCGAGAATGCGAAAATTCGGGTTACTCTGCCCGAATTCGGTTCTGCCCGAAAACTTGAAAATCGCCGAGATTTGAAACGAAAATTCGGGTGATGAAAATCGGGTAAGTACTAATTTTCGCCGTGCAGGAAATTCGGGTGATGAAAATCAGGCAAAAATTCGAAAATCGGGTAGAAACACGCCGAATTTCGAACAGAGTCACCCGAAAATCAATGAAAATCGGGTAGAATCAGCCGAAAATCTGGGCACTGTTACATTCATCTGCCCGAAAATCATATCTGCAGAAAATATGACGAGTTTTCTATGCGATTTCTGCATAAATCTCACTCAAATCAACTGAAAACTGTTGGGTAAACACTTAAAATCACTCGAAAACAACCTATTTAGCTCTTGAGCTTGCAAAATCAGTAAAATAAGCTCAAAATCTCAAGAACAAGGGTCGAAAATTTCGAGCTCAAGAACACGAAAAACCCAAAATTTTCAGAAAAATCACTCAAATCCTAACGCGTTTAGCTCTGATACCACTTGTTAGTAGCCTTTTCTATCCTAACAATCTAACTTATGGACGATTTAACCACGTTTGAATATGGGAAGAATTGATTCAGCGTGGGGTGTGTGTGCTTGAGAGGTGTTGGGGGCTCTCTCTTCTCTCTAGACTATTTTCACACACAACACACTTTATTATGTGTTAGGGTTTTAGTATTTATACCACAAGTTGGTATATAATACTTGGGCCCCTAACAAAGCCCAATTACACTAAGCCTCTTATAATGATAATCTTTATAAATAAACTACAAAGATAATTCTAATTAATTGAACACAATAAAATAATCCTAACAGATGCATCATAGGTCTGCCAAGGAAGGAGTTTGAACCCAATCGGTGACAATTATCAAGATTCAGAGCGAGGTAAAATCTAAAACCAACCAAATGTCCAAATAGCCAACAATTCATGGTACAGAGGAAACCTAAAGACGTTCAGCTGCTCAGAAATTCACCGGGTACATTATCAAATCCATGTCAACTCAGAAGAATTAGAATCTTCACCTCGAACATTAACTTAAACCCATGGGCATCGATCAGAGCAATATGTTATCAAGTTGATGAATGAGTCGGACAAATGAAGGATTATAACCTCAACTCCACAAAGTAATGATTCTTTTATTCCCACAACGGAAGCACGGATGGATACAATCTTCGTAGAAACAAACAAGAAACAACGTGCATTTGTTCCGCACATTGTTTTATTTTACATAGCACGTAAACACACCGTATAACAAAATGAGGAAAATGTTATATTTTTGTTTTTATCTTATTCCCGTGCTTGAGTAGGTAGTTATGTTGTGCGAACGAAAATCAATATCTTAGTCTGGGTAAAAGTCGTAGTCCTCATACCTTATGGTACAATCCACCATTCTAACCATTCCGCCCTTGGATTGGGGACAAGTGGTAGTCAACACTGCACGACAAGCCGTCAAGCAATCGTAACACTCATACATTAAGATCGCTTCATTGCATGTTCCGTACCCATAAACTTCGTCGTTTCCGTAGTATGCCCTCGTGTAATCAATGTAGTCCTGGTCGGCGGGAACGTTAAAAACCACCTCATCTAGAGATTCTGACACGAGCTCTCCATAGACGTTGTCGTCTCCCCACGTATTTTCATTGCAGTTATCTTCCACGACCGTTGTGTCCAGACATTTCGTAATGCAGATAATATCAGCAAACAAAAGACTTGCCAGCAGTAGGTTTAACACCCGAGCACAACATATGATGGTACTTCGGCTCATCTGTGTGTTTGTTGAATAGTTAGTTACTCTAACGATCTGATTTTCATTTAGTTGTGGATGATTTATTTATAGGATCTTGAATCCTACTTGTGTTAAGAGTTCTTTTGTCTGTGTACGGCTGTTGCTTCGTTGTCGAGGTTAGAAAATAATTTTTTTTTCTTTTCTGCTTAAATTAGCTATTATTTCTTGTTCAGAGTCAGCATATGCTACGCACACAACATTATTCGATAGATGAGTTGAACTACTTTGGTTTATAAAACGCAAAAATATTCTTCATGCGGCTGACATACTACAAACAAGACCTATACTGCCAAAATTGATAGACAAATTAAATAAATTGGAAATACTATCATATCAAACGATCACATATATAATAACTGCCAACTTAGTCAGAATATGCTAGCACAATTATTCAATTTTTATTTAACTAAGATCCCAAACAACAAAATAGTTCAGTTAATAACTTTTATTTTGCCTTTTAAAAAGCATACAAATTCCGGATGCGGCTGAAATATTACTTACAAGACACATAATACCAAATCTGAAATAAACAATTTAGCCAACTTAAAACAATGAAGGTGTTATAAAATTATTATAACTATAAAGTATGAGTAATAATGGTTGTATAAATATAAGGAAATATGTCGGATGGTTAAAAAAGAAAAAAGGAAATATGTTGGAGAGATAAACCACTTCTTTAATTCAATACTTTGTATGAATTTACACAAAAAAAAATGCTATTTATAGCTAAATCTCTCAATTTACGACAATAAAATAAAATATCACATCTACCTTTTTTAATTTACCATATAAATATCACCACCTCTTAATATTCACGACAACTTTTATTGTTTGCGAAAGCGTTCACTTCAGGGAATGCAATACGATCATTTAGTCGAAATTTATGCCTTTATCTTGATTTTAAAATATATCATAATATTTTTCGCTTCTCCTTTTTCATGGCATTTGGTCGTATGGATGAAATTGTTGAGATTTATGCCCCAGATGCCGTACGAGGATTAGATAGTACGAGGGCATTAGTGTAATTTTGATGTGTTTAACATTTGTAATTGAATTATTTGATAATGAAATTATTATTGTTTGTTTATTGTCGATATTAGCATAACAAACAATACAAAGGCAGATTATTATTTCATCTAAATAAATTAACCTTGCAGTCGGGTAATAAGACGAATTAATAAAACCCTAATATTTACAGCTCAGTTACTGATTCTGTGGGGACAGAGAGGGGGCACCAGTAAGCTGACATACTGTAATATTAAATAAAGTCCACAAGTCTTAGTCTCCAGTAGGGTGACTGGATTGACGAGTACGACTTGTTTGTCGACGGGTCCAAAGTGGTTGTGCCAACCATTCACTTGGGAAGTGGGAGCTCGTGACATTGATACATGACGAATCAGGGGATTGTCTGTATTTGGACACTGACTCGTAATCGAACGAGTACGAGTACGACTTGTTTGTCGACGGGTCCAAAGTTGTTGTGCCAACCATTCACTTGGGAAGTGGGAGCTCGTGACATTGATACATGACGAATCAGGGGATTGTCTGTATTTGGACACTGACTCGTAATCGAACGATCACACGCTGGCAAAGTCGCTGATCGATCGATTGATTATAGTAGTCTACGTGAACCTTAGACCGAAAGGGTTTAATTCGGGGTTGGTCTTAAGGTCTTGATTTGTCACTAGTTTGCTAGGCCCAAATTGCATGAAGCAAGGGTCAGCGGCGAAATGCGGTCTTGATTTTTCGACGTGATTGCCGGTTATACCGCTGAGCGGGATTTACGGCCTTGATTAAATTCAAGGTTAACGTCCTATGCAGTTTCGATGTGCGGGAATTTACCTAAGCCTCTGGCCAGAGCATATAACTGCCTCACGAGTGTCGTGGAGGGCAGTTTTGGTAAATGTCACCGACACGAACATCATAGTGTCGAGTTCTGTAAGTTCGACTACGCGTGACTTTCACTCGACCGGGACAAACATAAAGGGTTTATACGTAGCACGATAATCTATAGTCGGTTCGTGAATAATACCTATTCGTACTCAACTCGGGATCGGTTCGGTACCACGGGGCTGGCTAGGTGAATACCGAACTCCTGGATTCCTCCCAGAGCCGGTTGAGACGAACCAAGAGAGTCGGGCTTAAAAAGGGCAACCGACACAACGTCAACATGAGAATAGAGCAGGTTGGGGCCTGGATTGAGAGATTAGGGTTTAGGGCCTGGCCGAAACCCTAAATGGCCGAAAACTTAGTAAAATCGCGTGAGGGGCAAAATGGTCTTTTCACCTCACGAAATATTTTGGAAATATTATATTGGATATTTAATATTTAGTATATGATTTAAATGTGATTTAAATCTTTATTATTGTTTTAGAAAAATAATAATATTTAATTTGGAATTAAATAGAATATATATATTAGATATATATATGATTTTCGAATTTGATTTTGAATAATTTCGAAAATTATAATTAAATATTTATATTGGATATTATATTTAAATATACTAAATATAGAATATATATTAATTTATTTAATATTAAGTTTGAATTTGAATTTTGAATTTGAATTCAAAAGAGCCAAGACCAAGTCAATGGAAGACTTGGTATGGCTTGAGTGGGTGAGAAAATTTCTCCCCACTCCACCTAAATATTTCGGCCACTTCAACAAGTATAAAAGGGTTTTGATTTTTGAATCAAAATCCTAAGTCATTTTGGAAAAGAAAAGAAAACCCTAGGTGTGATTCTCTCTCTCTCTCGTCTATCTCTCTCGCCGTCTCTCTCTCTCGATCCCTCGGTGGCCGTGTGTGAAGAGGAGACCCTGCTGCCCGAGCATTGGCCTAGCCGTCTCAAGCAAGGTTCGGCCGTGACGTGTGTGTGGTGCCGACGTGACGCTCTTGCCCCGTTCGTGCGCCTTTTGGTGCTAGGAGAGGGATACTACATCCCGGGGATTCGAAGGGTTCGTAGCTTGCCATATTCTTGTATTCGTCAAGGTATAATGGCTGTAAAACCCTTCTTATGTGTTTATGTTCTCGTGTTATTACCGAGCGGTCCAAGGGAAGACGGGAATCCCTAAAAGTTTTAAAATTCCGCCGTTCAAGGAACGAGGGCCCCGGGCCCCTACGGGGATTCCCAACAGTGGTATCAGAGCCTTAGGCTCGGTTAAGTCACGGGACTATGACCACGAAGCCCGAACGAAAGCTTTTAGAAGAGCTGGCCGCGAGCGTCGAGCGCGCGGCGCCATAGGCGCGCGGCACTCTGCCTTGGCCGCGCGGGGCGCGGCCACGGGCACAGCCGCGTGCAGCGCGCGGCACGCTGGCCTGGCCGCGCGCACAGCGCGCGCGGCGCACTTGGTCGGGCCGCGTGGGCGGTGCCGGCTCGGTCGCAACTAGGGTTGCGCGGTTAAGCCTCGAAGCCCAATGGGCCTGGCCCAAATATGATAAAAGCCCAAATGTTGATTTAGGCTCGGATCTGTGTAAAATTGTCGTGATGCATGTTATATATGAATAACGTGGTGATTGATTGGGGATTAGGTTCTATTTTTTACCGGGTGATATGTTAAGGGTGACAAGGTCCCCCCCCGGGTTGTACTTTACAGTTTTTCTAGAAAGATGGGTTTTGTTGTTTTAGGGAAAGATCCCCCCGTCATAGGCTATAGTAGTATAGGATTGACGGCCGAACAAGAGACGATCGAGACGAGACGAACGAACAAGACGGTGGCCGAGGTGTCCGTTCGAGACGAGCCCGAAGACTTGGAGTTTTACTTATTGTACAAATAGGATAGAACTAGAAATATCCCCGATCTTTCACATTTACTTTAATAGGTTGAAACTAGGTTTACTATTAAAGTCTATTATGTGCGTGTTGGTTTCGAACGTGATATCGTACATAATGTGCTCGTTTTTAACTGTGAGGATTCTCCCGAAGTTAGACTTTAAAATATCAAGTGTGTAAAGGGGCGGGGCTCCTGTCTTCTATCAAGTCCAAAAACGTTACGACTTAGGGGTACGGTTTTGGTTGACCGTGTTACGGCGCTAAAACCATCGCCTTTGACGTGAACGTATTTGGATGCATTTTTTATGATGCCGCTAACCAACCACTCTTCGTCCTCTCGCAAAGTGTTATCCTACGGAGGCGAAGTTCACTCAAAAGTGGAAGGTTAGCAGGACGTTGATAGGCAGCACTTGTACAGTCATTCCCAAGACGTCTGAGTTACAGGCCGAGGGACCCTGACTGAGACAAATTCGTTGAAACTTCTATGTGATAGAATCGTGTGGGACATGAACCTGGCTGATCAAATATACCAATAAACTGTTAAGTTGAGGCTAGTTTGATTCAGTGCGGGTAAATCAACGCCACTATGAAACTACTCAACGAGGTTTCCGAAATTCCTAACGGGAGATAGGATTTCGAGAAAAATAGTGGGAGTCAGACGAAAATTAAAGTCCTGTTTTAGTCTGATTAAATACTTCAAATCCTAACTATCTGTTTTCTTTCTGCAGTTTATTTTCTTCTCTATTTATACGATGACAAACCCATTATCCGTACTTTTGGAAAAACATTGTTTGGTAGGACCAAACTATGTTGATTGGCTAAGAAATCTGAGGATTGTCCTCAGATTGGAAAAATTGGAATATGTCCTGGACATCGAGGAGCCTTTGACTCCCAATGCTGATTCGACAGAGCAAGACCTGCAGTTCCACGATAAGTGGGTTGAGGATGCTGGCAAGGTCCACTCCTACATGCTATCGGCTATGAGCCCAGAGCTGCAGCGTCAGCATGAGTTCATGAGTGTTAAAGAGATACAGGTGCATTTAGCTGGGCTTTATGGTGAGTCGTCTAGGAGCGCTCGCTACGCCATCACGCATAGTCTCTTCAACATAAAGCTCGCAGAGGGTGGTGATGTCCATGCTCATTTACTTAAGCTGAATGAGTATATGGGGAGCGATTGGATGCACTGGCATTTGGTTTACCTCACGAGGTGAAGATCGACATCATACTACAGTCCCTCCCACCGTCCTTCCACCAGTTCGTGGTGAACTGCAACCTGAATAATCGGGAGTATTCTATACCTGACCTGATCAATCAGTTGGTTGCAGCCAGCACTCAGTATCACAGCGATAAGGGTAAGGGAAAGGAGGTGGCGCTTGTTACGACTACTCGGTCCAAGGGGTCGAAGAAGAAGCCGAGCAAGCACAGCGGGCCAAAGGGTAGAACCGCCAAGAGGGCGAAATCCAAGAAGGCTGTAAAGTCGGGCGCGAAGCCCACTGACAAGTGCCTCCATTGCCAGCAGCTGGGTCACTGGAAGCGCGACTGTCCTAAGCTGAAGGCGTCTTCTGACGCTTCAGGTAAGCAATTAGTTTTCGAAGCTAATTGTTCTGTGTGTTCTACTTCATGGATACTTGACTCAAGGGCTAGCTGTAACAGCCCGCTCACGGGACCTGTAGGGTTGGGCCCACTGCACTTCATTGATTGTCTGGCCCCACTGTATCACCACTAGCCTTCCAGCGTGCTTTGTCCTCACTCGCACACACCCTGAGCTACTTCCCAGGGGGTCACCCATCCCAGTGTTACTTCAAGTCAAGCACGCTTAACTTTGAAGTTCTTATGGATGAGCTCCCGAAAAGGAAGGTGCACCTTGGTGATATGAGTAGCACAATCAATTCTCTTATATCATTCTTTTTTACTTGACACGCCCATACATTGCCAGTCTCAGAATCCCTCTCATTCGGATGTGGAATCGGTTCATTCATGTATCCCTCCGCCTAGAAGCCTCGTCGGGAGCCGCTCCTTGTCCGTGCTCCTCTTTGGCATCGGCGATCACTCCCCGCCCTCATCGGCCCCGGGTGTTACATGCCCACCAGCTTCCGCTTGGTTCGTCCCCGAACCACATCGTACTGGAAGAGGTTGTGCTCTGATACCATTTGTAACAGCCCGCTCACGGGACCTGTGGGGTTGGGCCCACTGCACTTCATTGATTGTCTGGCCCCACTGTATCACCACTAGCCTTCCAGCGTGCTTTGTCCTCACTCGCACACACCCTGAGCTACTTCCCAGGGGGTCACCCATCCCAGTGTTACTTCAAGTCAAGCACGCTTAACTTTGAAGTTCTTATGGATGAGCTCCCGAAAAGGAAGGTGCACCTTGGTGATATGAGTAGCACAATCAATTCTCTTATATCATTCTTTTTTACTTGACACGCCCATACATTGCCAGTCTCAGAATCCCTCTCATTCGGATGTGGAATCGATTCATTCATGTATCCCTCCGCCTAGAAGCCTCGTCGGGAGCCGCTCCTTGTCCGTGCTCCTCTTTGGCATCGGCGATCACTCCCCGCCCTCATCGGCCCCGGGTGTTACACTAGCTCCCACATCTGTGTTTTGAACCAGGGTCTGGAACGAAGTAGGAAGCTTCGAGCTGGTGAGGTCTCGATCAACGTTGACAGCGGACATAGTGTTGCAGCGACGCACGTGGGATCGAAGACTTTGCTTTTATCATCTTTGCATTGTTTAGTACTTTCTGATGTTTTGGTTTTGCCCAAGGGGCTTAAAAACATTGTTTCGATTCCTGTTTTGAGCAGACTTGGTTATGAGTTTCGATTTATTGATAATGTTTGCCAAATTTATTTTAGAAATGAAAACGTTGGAAAAGCGACGTTAATAAATGGTTTATATTACGTCAACCTAAGAGATAAGGTGGAAACTGTAAATACAATTACCAACTCGTCGACGGGGTCAAACGAGAAATACATCTGGCACCTACGACTGGGTCATGCAGGGGAAGCAAAGATTGACAAGATGGAAAAGGACGGTCTGATTCGCACAGCGAAGTCAGGCCCGATCCCAACTTGTCAGTCTTGCATCCTAGGCAAAATGACCAAGTCACCCTTCACAGGGACTTTTACTAGGGCCACAGAAGTGTTGGGATTAATCCACACTGATGTATGCAGACCGTTTAAAGTGACGGCCCGAGGTAATTGTCGCTACTTCATTACGTTTACGGACGATTCGTCCCGTTACGGGACTGTCTATTTGATGAGACAAAAGTCCGAAGATCTTGAAATGTTCAAGGAGTATAAAACGTTAGTGGAGAAGCAAACTGGCAAGGTCATTAAAGCCGTTCAATCAGATCGAGGCAGCGAATATATGAGCCTTGAGTTCGATGCATTTCTCAGAGAAAATGGCATCGTTATACAGTTCTCACCTCGCGGGACGCCACAATTAAATGGCATAGCCGAGCGTAGAAACCGAACGCTTTTGGATATGGTTCGGTCGATGATGAGTTACACAGATCTCCCCATTTCGTTGTGGGGTTATGCTTTAGAGACAGCAGCATATATCCTTAACAGGATACCTACCCGTTCTGCCGACAGGATCCCTTACGAAGCTTGGCATAATCGTAAGGCGAGCCTGAATCACATTAAGGTCTGGGACCGCCTTTGTGAAAAAGTTACAGGCATACAAGTTAGAATCAAGGTCGATTATGGCTAGATTCGTCGGATACCCCGAGGACTCAATGGGGTACTACTTTTACGTTCCAGACGAACACATAGTGTTTGTCGCTTTACGCGCCACCTTCATGGAAGAAGAGTTCGTCAGCGAAGGCGGTAAAGGGCGTGAAATAACTCTTGATGAGTTAAGCGATGAATCAACTCCAGTTGTTACAGAGTCGTTAGACGACGTTCCAGAAAACCCGGCTCAGCCGCAATTGCGCAGGTCTAGTAGGATATCTCAAATGCCTGAGAGATATGGTATGGTACACGTCGAGCATGGGGATGTTGCGATTGAGGGATGCGTCGGGGACGATCCCGTCACCTACGACCAGGCAATTACCGGTACAGACTCCCTCAAGTGGCTTGAGGCTATGCAAGCCGAAATGGACTCTATGTATTCAAACCAGGTTTGGACACTTGCAGACCTACCCAATGGTTTTAGACCGATCGGGAACAAATGGATCTACAAGAAGAAGATTGGATCTGACGGACAGGTGGAAGCATACAAAGCTAGGCTTGTAGCGAAAGGGTATAGTCAAAAAGAGGGTATTGACTATGAGGAGACCTTTTCACCAGTCGCGATGATTAAGTCCATTCGCATTATGCTTGCGATAGCAGCATACTATGACTACGAGATCTGGCAGATGGACGTAAAGACCGCGTTCCTGAATGGATTCCTCCAGGAGGAAATCTATATGGAACAACCCAAAGGTTTTGCGTCAGATGCAGATGCTCAGAAGGTATGCAAGCTGAATCGGTCCATTTATGGACTGAAACAAGCTTCAAGGAATTGGAATCTTCGATTCGATGAAGTAGTTAAGAACTACGGATTCATAAAGAACGAAGATGAGCCCTGTGTTTACAAGAAGGCCAGTGGGAGCAAGATGTCGTTTCTAGTATTGTACGTAGATAATATCCTTTTGATAGGAAACGACATTGGGATGCTTTCAGAGGTCAAAGCTTGGCTTTCGACCGAATTCTCTATGAAAGACCTGGGAGAAGCGACCTATATTCTAGGAATACGCCTATTTAGAGCTAGGGCAAAACGGTCAATTGGCTTATCTCAGGCCCTTTACTTAGATAAAGTCCTTAAAAGGTTTAAGATGGACGACTCTAAGAAAGGATTCCTACCTATGAGGCATGGGATTCATCTCTCAAAAGCTATGTCTCCTCGCAACGAGGTACAAAGACAAGAGTTGAGTGGAGTCCCCTATGATTCAATGGAAGACTTGGTATGGCTTGAGTGGGTGAGAAAATTTCTCCCCACTCCACCTAAATATTTCGGCCACTTCAACAAGTATAAAAGGGTTTTGATTTTTGAATCAAAACCCTAAGTCATTTTGGAAAAGAAAAGAAAACCCTAGGTGTGATTCTCTCTCTCTCTCTCTCTCGTCTATCTCTCTCGCCGTCTCTCTCTCTCGATCCCTCGGTGGCCGCGTGTGAAGAGGAGACCCTGCTGCCCGAGCCTTGGCCTAGCCGTCTCAAGCAAGGTTCGGCCGTGACGTGTGTGTGGTGTCGGCGTGACGCTCTTGCTCCGTTCGTGCGCGTTTTGGTGCTAGGAGAGGGATACTACATCCCGGGGATTCGAAAGGTTCGTAGCTTGCCATCTTCTTGTATTCGTCAAGGTATAATGGCTGTAAAACCCTTCTTACGTGTTTATGTTCTCGTGTTATTACCGAGCGGTCCAAGGGAAGGCGGGAATCCCTAAAAGTTTTAAAATTCCGCCGTTCAAGGAACGAGGGCCTCGGGCCCCTACGGGGATTCCCAACAGAAATGTGGTGACTCATATAACATATGAATAATTCTCAAGCCAGTGTATCAAAAATTTCGAGAGCCACAAATTTTAGTTTTTCTTTACCCAAATATTAATATCATAAAATATAAAAACATGTTATAACAATTAAAACATTAAAACATATTAGAAAAAAACTTATAATTAATCTTCTTTGATATCTTCTTTTGAAAAAGTTCATATGAAAAATGATATCCACATCCAAATAAGTGTCGTCGTAATAATAATCATAAGCAATAGTTCAAATATCGGACAGAGCGACATCCTTCAAAATAAAATATATTTCTGTAATTGTAATATTAAAAAAATATTACAATTAATAATTATATTTTAAAAATATTGGTAAAAATAATATCCACATAGCGGTAATGATCACCGTAAATAGAGTAAGAAGCAGGGGATTCATTTTTATATAAAATGACATGTTTTTATAAAATGAAAAGTCGTAATATATTAATTTAGAAATATAATATATCATGTAAAATATTTAATACTATAAATAAAAATTATTTTAATAACTTTTTCGTAAATCTCGTAAAAAAAAGTTTCACATGCCACCACCGGAAATCGAAATCTGGAGCTCTCGTTACTTATAATGAATCGCGAAACCACTCGGGGTAAGGCGTTTAGTTATAGATATAAAATAAACTTCGACAAAACTTAACGTGTTGAAGTTACCGAACCTCGACAAAACTTGTATAAGATCTTCGAAGGAGGTTGAAATTGATGATGAAGAACGCTCGTGCTGATAACGTGTTATAAAATATTATAACTATTAAGTATTTTACTAACGAAGATTATATAAATATTAGGGAGATAATTAGATAGATAAATAACTTCTTTTATTCAATACTTTCTATGTATTTTTTTTATACATCCAAAATCACCTATTTATACACAAATCTCTCTAAGTACATCCACAACATAAAATATTACATCAACCACGCAAAAATCACATCTACCATCCTAATCAATAAAATAATCAAATCTAATTTTCTCAACCTTTATTCTTAACTTAACAACCAATCTTTTTATTTAATCACTATTCTAAATTATATACATCAACATCTTTATTTTAATATTATTAATATATTCATAATACATTCATAATATTGCTTCCAATTTAGATACATAGTTCTTGCAAACATCATTAAGCACGTGTGAGATATGTAACGAGAAACAGAAATTGATCTAACTATGGAAAGCTTCCCTCCCATTTACGCATTCTTTTTTATTTTATAAGAAAATAAATAAGAAGAATGCGCTAATAATATTGTGCGACATATTATCTATCGACATCCATCGTCTTCCTCATGTCACGATGACGGTCGTCGTTTACGTTAGCCATGTTGAAGAAGATTAATTGAGTGTTCAAGGAGCATAACGTCCTTCATCAATTGGAAAGCTGCCCCACTTTCCCTGTTTGCACTACGTACATATTGAGTAATAGTTTTATTTGAGAAACAAAACAGAATTTTCTCCTTACATACGAGAATTAGCTCGTTATATATACCGCCAATTTTGCGCATGCACACAACGAGCATATATATATATATATATACATATATACTTTATACAGAAAAAATTATATATTCATTTATGAGCTAACCTGTCACAAAACATTCTGACACAACCCATCTCAAACGCATGGGCAAAGGTGTAGATGGTGGCTTGATGATTGTTTTGAACCGGCGGGTCAAACCTGGAACTTCGTTCAATGTGTCGCTAGCTAGTTCTGTTGGATATTTGAAAGCAATTGGGCTTTAAATATTTGGACTTGTGAATAAGAATTGTGGAGGGAAATAAAATGGGGGTAATCCTATATTGGAAAAGTGAAGTGATTTGACACACCTTATATAGTGGTGTGCATTTTATTGGTTTAAAATAAATAGTCAATATTATGCCATATGTGTGCCGCTTGCGTGCGCGCGCAGGCGGGGTGCAAATCCAGATGACTCGTGTGCGAGCGCGCGTCCTGCGCACACGAATGTCGGACCGAAATCCAGCGAGCCTGATCAACTCGCCTTTTGCTCCGAGTTATGGCTTTTTCTTTCTCGAAAATTCTTTGGTACCGAAGCGACCGACTGTTCGCATACTTGGATGCGGAAAGGTCGCATGACTGTTTAAGTCGGTTGCACGACTGAATGTGAAAGGAGACACAAACAAACAAGCTTTCTTGAGAGTTCGAATCACAAATTGTTCTAGTTCGCCGTTGGAGTCGTTGTTTGTGCTTAAGGAACACCAAGTTATTCCTTGAGGGGGCGAATCTGTTTTAAGAAAATTGTGCTCGCAGTCTTACGAATTCCAGGGAGCAGTCGCGCAGTTTTACAGATTCTCAGCAGAGCAGTCTTACACTGTTGCAGTCGAACAATCCGTAGTCTGACACCATATCGAAGGTAAGTTTCCCAACAAGAACGCCTCATGCCAAACCCAATTACAAACCCACGGATTTAGTTGTAGAGATCCATCGTAGTTACTGTACGGTGTGGTTTGGAGTGGAGGGTATGAAATGGGTCGAGCTTTCTTTCAAGAAGATTATTACCTCATTACTGTGAGCAAATCACTAGCAGTACAACTTTGATGTCCATTGACCCACTGGTATCCTCCATAGTTGGCTTCATAGCTGTTAGCTTTGTATGAACATATGAGAGGTTTGAAAGAGTGAAGCAAGAAGAGAAAGTTACTACAATGAATTTTTTAACCAACCCTCATCTTCTTTCATACATATTTGAATTCATACACCATGCATACACTTATAGACAACATGGGTGACTTTTAACAAAAGTTTCAACCGTAAGCCATGCTTTGTCTAACCTAACACATTTCAAAGCATGGTGATACATTACAAGGCATGGCTACAAAAGACATATAAAAAATATAGTCATATCATCATCATTGTTATTAAGGAAATTATTATAAAACTTATAATATTTCAACACTCCTCCTTAATATTTTCCTTAATGACACCTAAAGTGGCTCTTAGACATTTGAGTCTTCCTTTAGGCAATGACTTCATCAAAATATTGGCATGTTGATCATAGGAACGACAATGGCCGAGCTTCGCATTATCTTCTTCTTTAACTTGTAGAGTCGAGTGAAACTTGATCTCAACAGTTTCTACATTTGCAGCGGCTTCATCGTGACGGGAGGCTTTGGCATTGGCTTTGGCGTGCTCCTCCTCATTTTAGACTTCTTTAAGGGTTCTAGGGCCAAATGTCAAATCTGTAAATTTTCATCCATTGCCATCTCCTCCTTCATCGTATGTCTCTGTTCATCATGCTTCATTTCTTCTTCTACCAAGGGATATTTCATAATAGCACACATGCAATTTTCATGTGTCGGCATAGGCGAGACAAGAGGGTCATCATCATCATTATCATCATCATTGTTTGAGACATAGTGAACACCTTCATGTCTCCCATTAAACTTCAAAGGGAAGCATTTTTCGATCATAGACACTTTCGCCAACATCACATCATTCGGGTCACAGACAACACATGCGTTGTCTTTGAATAAAAAAGAGTATCCTCTTTCCATCATTCTTGAAACACTCAAAAGATTTTGAGTTAAATGAGGAACAAAGAGAACATCGGGAATATACTTTGTACCTCGTTTTGTCTTGACCGGTATCGATCCTTTCCCTTCGGCTTGAATGACCTTCACATCTCCTAGTCGAACCATCGTCTTGATGGATTTGTCCAAGCTTGCAAACATCTTCTCATCTTTGCACATGTGGCTTGTACAACCACTATCAATGAGCCATGTTTGCTCACTTTTCGTTTCGGGCACCGCCATAAAGAGCCATTCCTTAGCCTCTTCTTGATTATCGGAAAAGTTGGCTTGTTGTGGTTGAACATTAGCTTGCTTTTTTAGCCAACAATTCCTTTCGAGATGTCCCATTTTCTTGCAATAGTTGCAACGGATTGCAGCCTTTTCTTTGTACCAACAATCACTCTCGACGTGATTGTTTCGCAAGCATAGTTTGCACGCGGGTTGGCTTTTCTTTGTATTTGAAATTTTCAGCAACTTTCTCATCGCTGTCGTCATCTTGGCTTTTCCCTTCTTTTGCTTGCGTGAGAGCTTACTCCGCTGTTGGTGGTTGTTTGGTCTTCAATCTTCTTCTCGATTCATCGCGAGCGCGTGAGGAAGCCTTACGTGCGAGAACTTTCCTTTCGTGTTCATCTTAAAGGCCGGTAAAGCTCCTCGATGGCACCTTCATCTCTCATATTTGCTCTTTGTTCTTGAGTTTGAAGCTTGCTAATTAGTTCGGCAACCGATAGAGTTTTCAGATCACATGATTCTTCGATTGCAGAAATTTTTGCCTCAAACTTCGAAGGTAGGCTTATCATCATCTTTTCCACCACCTTTGCATCATTGAAGTCTTCTCCCATCAACCTTATTTTGTTAACGATGTCTAAGAGTTTGGACGAATACTCCTTTACCGAATCTTCATCCTTCATCTTCAATATTTCAAACTCTCTTTTTAAGGTTAAGAGTTTGATAGTCTTCACTCTTTCGCTTCCTTCAAACTCATCCTTCAACTCATCCAAAGCTTCTTTCAGATTTTCACAAGTCATGATCCTTGTGAAGATTGTATTGGAAAGAGCCGAGTGTAAACATGTGAGAACTCTTGGTTTTTTTGCGACGTCTTCTTCGTGCTTCTTCATTTGAGCGATCGTCGGGTTTGCTCGTAAGGCCGGTGGTTCTTGATCATTTTCCACCACATCCGATAGACATAGGGCTTTCAAATATGCCTCCATCTTGATCGCCCATATGTGATAGTTTTCGCCATTGAAAATCGGAGGCCCCGTGCTTAGAGAGTTGCTCGACATCTTTCTTCGCTTACTTTTTTTTGTATTTTTTTTTTCACTCACAAGTCCCTCAAGAAGTATGCTCTGATACCATGTTAGCTTTGTATGAACATATGAGAGGTTTGAAAGAGTGAAGCAAGAAGAGAAAGTTACTGCAATGAATTTTTTAACCAATCATCATCTTCTTTCATACATATTTGAATTAATACATCATGCATACACTTATAGACAACATGGGTGACTTATGACAAAAGTTTCAACCATAAGCCATGCTTTATCTAACCTAACACATTTCAAAGCATGGTGATACATTACAAGGCATGGCTACAAAAGACATATAAAAAATATAGTCATATCATCATCATTGTCATTAAGGAAAATATTATAATACTTATAATATTTCAACAATAGCTCACTTTGAAAATTTTATATACATAATCGATGCTTTATTATGCTAGGGGTTTCGATGCAGTAGCAGACCTATATCCATTGGCATTTGGTGTCTTGGAGATGTTGGGCATAATTCATGTCCGAACTGAGCAAGCTTCTCGACTGAAATTAGCAATCTTGTCCGCTCAGAAGAGTATGATGTTGTCAAACCCCTTGAGTTCCCCGAACTCGTGTGCGCCGAGCACGTGCAAAAGAAATTGTAGGAGATTCCCCAAAGCCCGATGATGATTGAGATAGAATACGTGAAATCTAAACAACACGAACCTACGTAGAAAGGAGGTCCAACTCCTAAACCATTTTATCTTAGTAGCTAAAAGAGTTGCTAGTGTTCTTCTCTACTCGAAAACACCTAAACCAATCAGTTGCACTAGATCGTCACACTAGTGATGTCGAGGGCAGATTCAGGGCGAGTATCTAATCCCCATCCCCGGCCCCGCATTTTGGAGAAATCCCAATGTCTTTCCCCGCCAAGAAAACAGGGACAAAAAATTTCCCCATTCCCGACCCCGTGGGATGGGGATTCCCGTCCACGCGAGTATTTATAATATATTCTTTATGAGTATTTGTATTTTAAATTTAGTATTTTAGTAATTTAAAATAATGGATACCCGCGTGGAATGGGGCGGGGAGTAGAAACCTCGTCCCTAGTAGGAATATGTCTCGAAATTACATTCGAGGATTAGAAATAGTATATTGCTACTTATGTACTAGTCGATCAATCTATTTTATATATGAATGAAATATTTTTATTCGCTATAAGGAAATATTATTTGTTTACCGATTTATAGTTTACTTGACATCTAGTAATGCGATAAATAGATGAACCTCGTATGTGTGGAGTTAAGTCCTTGATTCGCATTAGATGAGAGAGGAGGGCACTATGTACTTTTATATTCACACAAAAAAATGTAAGTGTGTGTTAGGACTCTGCTAGGGCGATAGATATTCTGAGTGTGACTTATCTGTCAACAATAACAACTCTAAAATGGTTGTGCCAATGGCTCGCTTAGGATAGTGGGAGGTCGTGCATGAATATATTTGATTGGATATCAATGTATTTAAACATCGACTCGTAGTCAATCGATCACATGGCTTATTACTCCATGAGTGTTAATGATCGGACAAAAGACTACAATAGCCGACCTATACCTTTGAAAGATGGGGTCACTGAAGGAGTTGACTTCGTGGTCTTGGCATGTCATTAATTTTTCTACGCCCATCGTATTAAAAAGCAAACATGGGTCGGCCGCAAAATATGACCTTGAAAACGAAGGGCGATTGCTAAGATTTGACAATGAGACAAATTCACAGTCTCGTAAGTAATCGACATACATGTCCTATGTGATAGGGACAACAAATTACAAAGACTTTGGTCGAAGCATGTAAACTGACTTGGGCCACAGAAATGGCATTTCTGTAAGTTTTCCCATCATGATTTGATCATAGTGTCGACTCTAGTAAAAACGACACTATAGGCACCTGTTACTAAAAACGACACCTATAATACACGCGGTGGCTTTTCGGTCATTTTTAAAAGCTTGGTTTACTGGCGACGATTGTTACCACGTAACCGTTGTCTATAGTATTACTACAATATTGGTGTCGCCCTTATTGCCTAACAACCGACGCATATAGTGTAAATATATGAGTCATTTTCATTATAACCCACGCCTAAAGTCCGCGAAAGGAATAGGAGATGGTCACGGGTTAACTACCAAAGCCTATTCCTTTTATTTAGAAGCCATGAACTGACTTTTCTTTATTTTACAAGCTGACATCTAAAACTCTCGAGCAACTCGTAGCAAAGGCGAATGGATTGGGACGGCGGACAACAATTTCCAACTCGACACCGCTAGATTCAAGTGTCCCAACCCGATCATGGTGGACGTGCTACAAAATCATCCTCTATGGCATGCCTTCTCAGCAACCACTGAAGTCACCGAAGTCTATCTTCAGCAACTATGGGGCACAATGAAGCGTAAAATAGCAGCGGATCAATATATATACTATGGAGCTCACATCCATACGATGACGATACAAATCACCAAGGAGCTTCTGCAACAAGTGTTGCATCTATCCGTGCTTCCCACATATGAGGCTCTTGCTACGAAGAACTAAAGGACGGATTGCTGAAACTTCGCTATCGACCACCACTAAATCTGTTGTCAGGCTTAATACATGGGATGATATCGTACCCTTGGCGCACATTGTTCGGAATCGTCAATAAATGATTGTCGCCAAAGCACGCAGGATTTGACAGAGGAAACATCAACGTCCTCTGCATGTTCCATGGCCTCATCTATAACAAGACATCCCGTGTTATTGGAAATAAAGATGGTGACATTCTTGGGTGCAGTTCAAAATACGAAGAAGGCATCCCGTGTTATTGGAAAGCCTGCAAGGTCTGCATTTATCATCCGGTAGTGAATTGTGTGGCTTGTACGTCATGCTATATATCTGCGATCTTTTTAGAGGTGTTGGAGTCGGGAGGCACAGCTTGGCAATGCTATGAAATTAACATTATTGTCGGGATTTTCTAATAATTCGTATTATGTTTGTATCTTCTATTAGTAATATTCTTATTCAACATTTTAGGTACATCGCGTACAACGACACATCGATTTAAAAAATACGGGAGATGTGAGCCGAATACTTTAATGTCATTTGTCTGGTGGTGTAGTGAGTTAGAAAATCAACTTAATATTAGTTGATCTTAATGATTAAGGAATTTGTCTGTTGAATTATAAAATGATTAAGGAATTTCGTTTGTCGTTCGTTTTATTTGTCGTCGTCTTAATGAACTTTGTTGTCGTTCGATTTATCTGTCTTCTGTTGGATTGAACTGTATGATTGTAGGTATGCTGGGATATTGAAAAACAAATGAAATATGTAAATAAAAAATATAAAACATGTGACGGTTGTTAACAACCGTCGCCTATACTCAGCGAAAAAGTGACACTTGAAGGAACAATCGTCGCCAATAACATGAGAATAGGTGATGATTATAAATAAGAACCGTCACATATATGGTTGTTATAGGCGTCAGGTTTTATAACAACTGTCGCCTATATTTGGGTATGAGCGACCAACTTTCTCCTATTAGCTACTCCGCATATAAGATTTTCAGGTTTTGCCATGCATGAAAAAGAGGAGCCTTAGAGTAGTGATCGAGGGGAAAATTTGAAAAGATTGTTGTTGTTTGGGTGGAAATTTAAAATAAGAACAAAATGAAATATGTCCTTTGGAAATGTCTTCACGATATCCTTCCTACGAAGCTAAACCTGAAAAGAAGGGGCATACAACTTGATATCATTTGTTCTTCAAGTGGAGAGAGTGAAGAGTCCACGGAGACATTTTTTTTCATTGTCCTCGAGCTCACAATATCTGGAGATTGGCGCCAGTGACCTGGAATTTCATGAAGACCGGGTTGGAGACATTGAAGATTGGTAGGGATCTATTTGTGTTGGACCCAAAAAAGAAGTTTTACTGCATAGAGTACAACTTTCAGTCTATATTTTGTTGATGTTGTGGAACTCGCAACCTTTGACTTTTCAAAGGTGAATGGCGTGAGGACAAAACGGTTGTGGAGTTGGCAGGTTTCGAATGGGCTGAGTTTTTGTATTATTTCTGATGTTTCTCTGTTGGGGTTGTTTTTTCTATTTTGTGGCTGTAGGGTGTTTACAATCAATGCATGGGATTTTTTGCAGTGTCTTTTTTTTCTGCTATCTGGGTGCGTTTGATATGCGGAATTCGTGTGCAGAAAGTGCGATGGAAAATCAAGTTAGCGCATCAAACAATTGTACTTCGCGCTTCGACCGTAGTACCTCTACACCTTTCATTTTCTTTTCTTTATCGAATTCCGCAAACGAAACAGAATTTGTTTTGCAGCTGCTGTGAGCATTTTTTGAAACTTTTTCTGGAATTTTTATTTTGAGTTTTCTTTGTTGGCTCCATGTGAGCATTACTTATCTTATTAAGCTCGTGTTTGGTATGTAAACAATAATTCATATTCCTTATCATTATTTTGGTTCCGACAGTTTTTGGAAATGAAAAGCTACTGATAAGTTAGGATATTACGTGATTTTTAATACCCTAAGTTTGCATATTTGGTCGTTATCTATCTAAATATTCTCGAATATCTTATGTTTAAGTGTTATTTCTTATTAGATAGATATTGAAGCGAAAGCGATAAAAAAACGGGGAGTTGCGATCAACTTGAGAGTCTTGGGGATCTTTTCGCAATTTTTAGGAGTATTGGAGCAGCTTTGCAATTGAGTGAAGAAAGAATCAAAAGAGAAAATATTTTCTTTAAAGGGACTAAGACACATGAGAAGGAAAAAAGAATCAAAAGAGATATTTTTGCCTTGAGAAGCGGCCACCTCTCACCATCATAAAAATCCTACCTCACGTTCTCATCTGACCGACGGCTGAACCGAAAAGAAGAAGTGACGTTGCCTCAACCTCTCACCAAGCAGCCACCTCTCCAAACCATCCTATCATCTCGCGTTACCTCACCCTCCTTCACAAGCAGCCACCTCATCCAACCACGCAGCTCTCATCAACCTCATCCCACGGCAGCCCCATCCTCACCATCAAGCACACACAACCAGCCAAGCAGCCACCTCTCAAGTACAAAGACCTCACGCAACCCTCACAAGCATGCTGCCATCACCATCATCCCGAGGACTCAAGCGAAGAACGAGGGATCAACCCGGAGCCGAATCATAGGGGAGATATCATGTTTTCTCTATCTTTATAACTGTTTTTTCTTGTTTCCTCTCCATCTATGAGTAACTAATTTCCTTGTGTTTGAGATTAGATGAACCCTAACGAGATCAACCCTATGTTTTGACTACCTTATCGTCGGTTTTATTAATATTATGATTCATTTACGAATTATGTTCAATTTCGATTATGTCTATGTGATTGGAATTGTTTATTTGTCTTGATTATGTCTATGTGATTAAGATAATTTCTGGAAAATCGCGAGTTATGCTCGAAAGAGGGACGAGCGATTAGACCACTCGTAAACGAACAGAATAAAATTCAACGACCCCGCCGGATTATAGTCAAATCTAATAGCATAATTCATTGTGTATTAATGCGATTCTATGAAGTATAGTTAGGGAAGCTTGCCCGGCTATTACTTTCGTAGGATTAGTTGTTTGTGTGTTTATGTGATTAGAAAAGTTACGTCCAGTTACATGAATTCGTACGCATGATTTAGGAATTCTCACGGTCTAATGTTTAGTAAAATCTTCGTAAGGCATGCTTAGTAATTTTGATCGAGCTAGAGGGATTCGAAGTCTCAAATACGCTTGTTTTCATAAATTTGTCGTTTACTTCGTGAATTTAATTTAGTTCGTTATTTGCGTTTTCATACGATAAATCTACCTTTTTCACTAGGATATTTAAACGATAGTTTTCTTAATTGCATAGTTCTCTTGGGTTCGATACTCGAATATTCACCGCTTCATGCTACTATCGATAGGTGCACTTGCCTATTGAGCGTAGAGTAGTTCGTAGTTATTCGTTTTATATATACTTTATTACTTGCTCATCAGTTACCGACTTACCGAGTTTGCAATATCCATTAGTGTTACGCATTCTTAGCTTCTGATTTGTTAGGAAAATAATTTCATTATGATTAGTTTAATGTGTGAAGCAAAAAAGGAAAGGATCAGTTGAGCTAAATCTTCACAAATATTATATGTTAGTTCGAGAATCAACTCTTTATATATACTAGACAATTTTGTGCACATATAGATAGCGAGCATATATCTTTATTTACATCCTTTATGAGCTAAATTGTCCCCAAATATTCTGACCGACTCATTCTCAGGCGCAGGCGACATCATAGCTTTCATGCACGGTTTGTTTTCTCTGGCGCATGAGCTTGGTGCAGATATCAATCATATTCCTTTTCTATCGGTTAAGCAGTTTCCAATGATGGCACTGCTATTGCTAGTGAAACCTAATCGTGTCGCCACTATGTCAGATTGTTTCAGTTCATATTATACAATAAGTTACTTTTTGTCTCGTCGGCTTGTTCTTAGATTATGTAGACCTTACAATTTTAATCTTCCTGCGCATTGTATTATATGATCAGATGATTGATTTGTAGGGCATATTGATATCTGAACTGGGGAGAAGATATGTTGGTCGTTCCTTAATTCTGCTGCTATATGGAATCATATTATAATAATCTTGCGCATCTTAACTCTTGATAAGTGGATAATAGGGTGACAATAAAAATGATGCTGGTGGTACAGATCTAATACGTCGGTCCATTATTATAATAATCACCTAATTTATTTCCATGCGCAATATTTGCGCTCTATGTACTTCATAGTAAATCTACTTCATAGTAAATCATCTATGTAATGTAAGTAATATAATACCGTTTTTTATTTTTTTTAGGAAAAGAATATTTTACTCCATAATATCATTTGAACAAAATTTTACAATGGACTTAATAAACAAAACTGCGGAAGAATACGACGGAACGACGGCAAAAAAGATAGATAAACGTAACCGGTATCACAAATTACAATCCCTTCTTCAAACAATATTATCAATTGCAATCCCTTTTTCAAGTGATTTTGAAATTATCCCACCAAGATCCATAAATTCATTGTGTGAATCAACGATGTCAGCACGATTTCCATTTATCGGATCTATTTTATAAGACCATTGCAAACTTTTATTCAAAGAGAAAATTTCTCATATGAGAGAAGGACTCTCATACGAAAGAATAAACAAAATATAAAATTGATAATAAGGAAATTGTGGAAGATGATGAAATAGATGATGGATGCTCCGATCCACTGGCGACCATGGTCGCAGTAGATCTGTGGTCGTTGGCGAAGAAGAAAACAGATTAGAATTTTTTGTCTAGATGGGTTTTTGAGGAAGAGAGGATTTTGGGAACTTGCGATGAATCTTAGTATAATAATGTTACATATCGTAGGTATATGTCCTAAATATTATCCCATATTATTATAACTGTTATAATCTAACAATTCATCTCCTATTCCTATGCGCAATAACGTAATCTTATAAATTCTATGGCGCTCCAATCGCAAGTGAAATGATCCGTCACCAACTAGCTTACATTGAGTTACTTTCCTCCTCGGCTTGTTTGTGGATTGTATACCTAATCTTTCTTCCTGCTTTGTATGAGATGATTATTTATTTCCTGCGCATATTCATATCTGAATTAGGGAGAAGATTATATATATATTGATCGTTCCTTCTGCGCCAATGGATTGATATTTTATTATAATCTTGCGCAGACTTGATATCTGAACGATGCTGATGGTACAGATATAATATATGTCGGTCCATTATTTAAATAATAATCTAACTAGTTCCTAATTTATTTCCATGCGCAATATTATACATATAGCGCTGTATTTCATACATTTTGCGCATCCTGATTTTATCGCATATTATTTCATAACATTAATATTCTAACAATTCATTCCTATGCGCAATAACGTTATATTATAAATTCTTGTATCGTATTATCTGCTAGTTTTAATTTAAATATTTCTGTAATTTCGTTTATTCTGCATCTATACTCTTAGTTCAAGTAGTTTATATATGATTTGGTTGGAATGTTGAAATCGGAGTGGACATGCCTGACGAGTTTGGTTGGAAGGCCATTGAAAAATTCTGGACGAACATGCCGGAGGAGTTTGGTTGGACTGATGGAAGGAAATTCAGGGTAGAGATGTCTGCGGATTTTGGTTTGTTGAAAGATTCCAAGCGGACATGCCGGAGGAGTTTGGTTGGAATGATGGAAGGAAATTCAGGGTAGAGATGTCTGCGGATTTTGGTTTGTTGAAAGATTCCGAGCGGACATGTCCGAGGAGTTTGGTTGGAATGATGCTGAAAAATTTCAAATGGACAAGCCCAAGGAGTTTGGTTGGAATGACAGAGATGGAAGAAAGTGTCAGGTGGAGGTGCCCAAAGAGTTTGGTTGGAAGTTCAATGGAAACTTCCGGACGGACAGGCCCGAGGAGTTTGGTTGGAGTGACGGAAGAAAATGCTGGGTGGAGGTGCCCGAGGAGTTTGGTTTGAAGGTCGATGAAAAATTTCTGGTGGATAGACCCGGAGAGTTTGGTTGGAGTGACGGAAGAAAATATCGGGTGGAGGTGTCAGAGGAGTTTGGTTGATAGGAAGTGTGTTCAGAAGAAGATCTTGGAAGGAGGCAAAAGTCCTTAACTTGGGTAAAAGTCTTCGTAAACACAAAAGTCCTAAGATATAGAAGTCGACCATTGAAGAAGACACTGGAAGGAGGCAAAAGCCCTTAACTTATGCAAAAACCATTGACAGTCACAAAAGTCCTTAACTTAGACAAAATCCCTCGCAAGATGCAAAAACCCTCAAATATAGAAGACGATCATCAAAGAAGACACTGAAAGGAGGCAAAAGCCCTCGTAAGAGGTAAAAGTTCGTAAGAGGCAAAAACCCTCACAAGAGACAAAAACCCTCAAATATAGAAGACAGATGATCATTGAAGAAGACATATTGGAAGAAGGTAAAAGTCCTCGCAAGAGGCAAAAGTCGTGACTGCTCAGGTACACCAAGACTAAGGCTTTAACACACCAGAAACAAAGCTCACATCTCGAGAGAATTTTTAATATCTCGTATGAGGCAAAAGCCCATAATATTCTTAAAAGACATTACCTAAACATTCATGGGAGGTAACCCGAAACCATCAATGGAACCCTAGGAGTTTTCGATCTCAGACGCTGAAAGCGAACACCAGGCGGTCAAGATGGATCAAGGCCAAACTGGTTTGGACGGGTCAACGTCGAGCTGGCCAAGGCAGACCATAGCCAAGCTGGAAGAAGCAAAACCAGGTTGAGTTGCACGAAGCATGTCGAGGTAGCCAAGTTGGACTATTTTTTCGAGCATGGCCACTTATCTCGTTACTCTTGTTCATCTCTTAGTCGGAAGAAGAATTTAAGGCTATCTAAGAATAAAAGGAGCATACGGAAAATCACTTGGAAGAAGTCATTTGGAAAATCACTGGGAAGAATTCCTTGGGAGGTCACCCGGGGAATCACTTGGGAAAGAAGCATCCGAATAAGCCGAAGGAATGACCGAATATATTACCTTCAACTAAACGCCTAAAACTCACTAAACGGCCTTGAGTCACCCGGGACCGTCAATGAGGTTCATCAGACTTCCAACAGCAAGAACATTCTGAACGAGCGAGGCGCTGATCAATGGAAGCCCGACTCAAGGCCGGCCGACCGAACTGGTCGAGGTGGCTAAGTCGATCGAGCCTGTTGAAGCAATCTAAGGCCGAGGTGGCAGAGACAAGGCGACTCGAGTGACCAAACTCCGAAGGATCCATGTCATCTCGGGACATAACAATCAATCCAAGTATGTCAAGACTCCAAACATGAAAAGAACGGAAGAAGCAAAGCACAACCAAGACCAAGACCGGCCGGCCGGCCGAGGCTCGTCGCGTTGATGTCCGATCAATCTTTGAGAATCACGCGAAAAACTCAAGCATGTGAAGATCCAACATATGGAATCAAAGCAGGAAAGAAAGTGCCTCGGCCAACCTGGCTGAGCCGATCGAACTGGCCTAGACGACCGTGGTGGCCGAGGCAGCTCCGGTGCCTTCGTGAGTGCAGAGTCATCCTAGTCTTAGTCGATTCAAACTCAGCCTAACCAAATCTGGAAATCTCATAGGGCACTCAAACTCAAAGAAGAGATTTTCGGAGCAAGAAGGACCTTCGAGTTCAAAACTCTAGCAAAAAGAGAGACTTTCATGGCAAGTAAGGAAGGCGTTCAAACAAAGGACAGGACGGATCCCGAATCCTCCGCGTCCTAAAATATCAGGAAGGTAGTTCACCCCAACCCCTATAAACTTACTTATTCGTCATGCAAGGTACGTTCTCTAGACGCTATCTAGATTTTTCGACCATCATCTACACATTCTCTCAATTCACCCGCCTGAAAAGAGAAATAGCCTCCTGACTGACTGACTTATGCAGGAGGGAAAACATCCTCACCACCTTAACCTACGCATTATAGCTAGGGAACGATTCCTGTAAGTCAAACAACATTCGCTGAAGCTGGTTAATATTCACCGAGGTTGAGGCACGTTGACGGAAGGGCGAACGAAATTTTCTGTAATCATCATATATTATGTTGGTAAATTTATATCACGCCTTTGAACGTGCATGCAAAAGTTTTATTTTAAGATGGAATACTTCAGGGAAGGAAAGAAGCTTCTTAGCTTATATCTTATTAAGCGCGTGTTTGGTATGTAAACAATAATTCATATTCCTTATCATTATTTTGGTTCCGACAGTTTATTAGATCAACGATTAAGTTGGTTGATATATGATGAATAGTCAATATAGTTTTTATAGATTGGGCCTATTAGTATATTGGGCTTTTGGTTAGTACTTGTATATATACATGTATTGTTTCTCCTCTTGTAACTTGATCGATTCATTTCAATAAAGAACTTTTATTTACATTTTCTCTCATCATCAACATCTCTTCAAACCTTTCGATCATCTTCTCAATACAGTTTTCAGAAATGAAAAGCTACCGACTTACCGAGTTTGCAATATCCATTAGTATTTTACGCATTCTTAGCTTCTTATTTGTTAAGAAAATAAGTTCATTGTGATTAGTTTAATGTGTGAAGCAAAATAGGATAAGTTGAGCTAAATATTCACAAATATTATATGTATGTATATAGATATAATACACATATATACTGTCAATCATGTGCGCATATATTAGGGAGCATATATATACCTTTTACTGAAAAATATATTTTCCTTTTTGAGCTAACCTGATTTCCTAATGCTTTTATGCCTGTTATTGTTTCATTACTTGAGGGGAAAAAAAAAATGACTTCCGAAGCTCTTCTTTTTAATCTTTGGTGCATGAGCTTGGTGCAGATATCAATCATATTCGTCCTTTTCTATAGCTTAACTATTTCTGACTATGGCGCTGCTATTGCAAGTGAAATGATCCGTCAAGCTTTACAATGAGTTACTTTTCTCTTATTCGGCTTGTTTGTGGATTGAGACCTAATCTTCCTGCGCTTTGTATGAGATGATTAATTTTCTGCGCATAATTCATGTCTGAATTGGGGAGAAGATATATATGTTGATCGTTCCTTCTGCTATGGATTGATATTATATTATATCTTGCGCATATTTGATATCTGAACTCATGATAATTGGAAAAAATAGGGTGACATATATATAATATATAAATATATATTATTTGCTAATATATAAGGTAAAATTTATTTCAATTTAATTTAATATATATGAAATTATAATTTTTTAATGATATATTATTTAAAAAAAATTATTTATGAGGATGTAATTGAAATAAATTATAAAATAAAGGATTAAATTGTAAATTAACATTCAAATTGATACATCAAAATTATCGGTTAAAAGTTTTTAAGAGACACTCCTTTAATAAAATATAAATAGATATATCTAACTATTTCCTAACCTAATTCCATGCACAATATTATACACTTTGCGCTGTACTCCAAAGTAAATCATAAATGAAAGTGGTCTATTAATGCTATATATAGAAAGTGTATCTTCTAAAATTATCGCATATTATTCAGAACTGTTATAATTTATCAACTCTCTTATTCCTAAGCGCAATAACGTTATATTAGAAATTCCTGCATTTTCGAGCTTCCTATGTATAAGTTAATACGTTATTTTCATTTATTCTCCATCTATAGTCTTAATTCAACGTGTTTATATATGATGTAATATTATTTCTTACAGCCATTTTGATACAACCTTTTCAACTTTGGACATAGATATCGTTCGGCTCGATTGGCAACTTTCAAAGACTACAAGTTGAACCGAGAAAACACGATAAAAAACTCTTATATTGTCTCTAAACGAAAAACTCATTTTCAAACTAAAAGACGGAACCGGAATTTCAAATAGGCTGCTCGAACCATGCTAGCGGATGCAGACATCTCACAGAAATTCATGGCAGAAGCCATAAACACAACGTGTTACACTCAAAATCGATCCATGATTTGCAAAAGTCAAGAAAAGACTCCATATGAAATCTGGACCAAGAATGCTCCATCCATAGGATACTTCAAGACATTCAAAAACAGATGTATCATCCATAACAACAGAAAGTATCACCTATTTGCATTCAACACTCGATCAGACCAAGGGTTCGTTCTGGGATACTCAGCAGTTGGGAAGGCATACCAATTATTCAATTGTAAGACACGACATGTTGAAGAATTTGCTCACATTGTGTTTGAAGAATCATAGGTTGAGAATGATAAAGTAAGTAATATAAACCAGTTAAGCAACTACTGAAAGTCTCAAACTTGGATGAATCAAGTGATGACGAATCGGTTAGGACCACAACTACACTAGACAGACATAACCCTACCTAACCCTGAACTGAACACACAATACTGGCCTGACCGGGAGAAGAAGTCGGAGATCACATTGAAATTGGATATGAAGCGGACACATCAAACTTAGTGCAAGTTGATCAAATGATCGAAGAACACAAGAATGAACTTAAACAACCTAATGCTGGCAGTTTCGGTATAGGTGATCAGTCTCATAGAGAATCAAATCAAGTAGAGTTGAATCAAGCTAAATCATCCATCAAGACTGATCAAAGGAGATCTAAGTGCACCCATGAAGACCACATATCAGGCAATACAAAATCTGTTTAGCCATGCCTTCATATCTCAAGTTCAACCAACGAAGGTCGAAGAAGTTCTTCAGGATGATAGATGGATCACCACAATCCAAGAAGAGCTAAATCAATTTGAAGAAAACATTTTTGACAGTAGTCCCAAGATCGATGCAAATAGTGATCGGTACGAAGTGGATCTTTAAGAATAACCATCAAGAAGAACTTGTAATGAGAAACAAGGCTAGACTTGTAGCACAAAGATACGGAAAGAAGAAGGAATTGATTGTGATAAAACTGTTAGTTTTATTATATAAAGTCAATTGTTTGGATTATTGTGTTTTAAAAGTTATTTCATGAATTGAATGATTTATATCATTTTGTTCCTTGAGTAAATTAATTATTTATGGATCATTTAAGTCCATGACTTAAATTGTAGAATTCCATATTATAATATATAAATATTTACTCTAAATTATCCTCAAATTTTATTTTTAGCATGGAACACTAATTATCGTGTTTAAGATTAATGTGTGGATTAAATGATAGTTATATTCTACAAACTATTTGATAAAGAGTTATCAATATAATCACACAGATATATAATGGAGATTATGATATCGGATAGACCCGAAAGTGAAACATATTATGGATTGTGTTTGTGTCATTAATGTTTCACACGTGTCTTAAATTCTATAATATGAGATGTTCAGTTTCCAACACTAGACATGCATGTTTGTTGGTATTGCCCAACGTTAGCCTTAAAAGGTAACTATACGGGTATTGTTGCAATAGGCATGACTAGTGTAGTGGATTTAGTTCATCAAGAATGTTTTTTTCCTCATATTTTTGTGAGTGATAATATCCATGGTCCCCTTGATAAAAGTAATATTTTAATGCATGCAATGTGATTAATGAGTTAATTATATTTACGATAAACTTTTGGAACCAAGAAAAATAAGTTTGCAAGAATGACACATTCCTACTTTGAACTTATTTAGGGAATTATGCAACAAGGGATTGACATGGGCAATTATTGCTTAAGGATGGTGATGCGTATTTGATATACTTATTATCTATGTCGCGTGGACAATCTTAATGTATTTACTAGGTACTAATTATGATTTATAGAATTATAACAGGTTCTAATTCTACTTTCAATGTGACATGGATCCTACTAGGTCATACCAAAAGGAATAGATCAAGGAAACTAATTTTTGTATGTTAGATGAGGATGTTAATATGATGACAAATTAATTATAAGATGATTTATTTGTTCATCATATAATACGAAAATATTAATAATACTCAAAATAACATATAAGATATGAACATGCGATGTATATGAGATATATATTTAGAATCTTAATGCCTTTTATGTATGGATGTAGAGATACAGAAAATCAGCTATTTTGGGATATGATCATGCAATCTTTATGTTTAATGTGATTAAAAGTAATTGATTGCAAATCTTGTTCAATAATGATCATGATGATGAGCGGTGGCTTTTATGAGTAAGAAAAATAAATAAATAATATATTTCTCTCTCCTTTACATAGGTATATACAATATACATATATTCATATATATACCATATATGGCTTGATACTGCTTGAGTATTATAAAAGGAGCAGAAAATGAGTTTTCTAAACAAGTGAATAAAAATTCAGTCATTCGAGTATTTCCTAGCTAGAGAAAGGTGATTTTTTGATCGACTTCTGGGTGGATATCGGTAGAGATACCATATGTTTTGGTATTTAAATACGTATTCATCTCAAAGGTAATATTATGTATAATTTTTATGAACTAGTTAAGTTTAGTTCGCATGGATCTTGTAAGGCCTAGAATATCCAACTAAACAAATATTTAATGAGTTTACCACGATTTGGATGGGAAGAATCGAAGCTCGTGGGGTGATTGTGTGCGTGTTCTTGAGCTCGGTTGGGAGGCGGCTCTCTCTCACTCTCTTTAGAGAATTTTCACACAATCCACTATTATTATGTGTTAGGGTTTTGGTATTTATACCACATTTTGGTATATAATACTTGGGCCCCTAACAAGCCCAATTACACTAAGCCTCTTATAAAGAGAATCTTTATAAATACACAACAAAGATAATTATAATTAATTGAACACAATAAAATATTCCTAACAATCTCCCCCTTTGTGTTCAATCTTCAATTCGACATGGATTATCTTTGTGGGGCATAGTACATTTGCCTGAGTCCTAAACGAATTTCCTCCTTGTCTTGTCTTTTGACCTCTTCTTTTGGAGATCTTCAAGCTCACCGTGTCTTGTTCTTCGCTTCTCGGCACCAGATCTTCTTAATCTTCTTTTGAAGCTCGACTCGTAAATGCCTGAAGGTGTTTGAAGTTGCTTGCCAAATCTTGAAGAATTTTCTTCTTTTTGTGTTCGATCTCTCCTTTCGATAATGACGCAACGTCCCCTACTTTTTGGTCAACCTTGTGTTGGGATTGGGAAGTTCTCTTTGAAGTTTGGAGAGACATACACGAGGCGGAAACTTCGGTTTTTGAAAGTCGGCGGTGTTTGCTTGATTTGACGACGCTTGATGATTTGGCATGTTGGTCACGTCGTCGGGACAAGGAGGATGGCGTTGGTAGGCACAGTAGGAGCTCGGGCTAAACTGTCGGTGACGGGGGCCTTGCCGGTGTCTCGAGATGAGCCTTCCATCGCTCGGTAGACTTTGGTTAGGATTTGGTCTTCTAACGTCTTGGCAAAGTCTTGTAGTCGTGTCTCGAAGGCGATCGCCGTCACGAACAGGGAAAATGACGAGACGGAGCCACAAAGGCAATCCGTCGTATAAGAAACCGAGGTCACGAAGACTTCCCGTTAACATCTTGAGTCCTAGCAATCTCCCCCTACAAGGGCTATCTCCCCTTCTTGCAGAGGCTTTGAATGCTCTTCAGCTAGGACTCTCTTGACTAGACGCTATATTCTGTAGACCGGATGTAGATAGTGATCCACGCCTTGAAATTTGACTTTGATGATGTCGCGGATCTTGTACTTTGATCGCATCTTATCCTGGTCTTTCTCCGTAGTTTGAAGTCGTCAAGTCAAGTCTACTCCTCGTCTTCTCAGCGCCGGATTCGTCTTCTTCGAAGGAAGTTGTCTGGTTCGGCCTCGAGGAAGCTTGTCTGGCTCCGGAAGAAGGTACGCGTGGGGTGTTGTAAAATGTGCCGAGGCTCCTTTGGAATGTTCCATTCAAGTGTAGGGGAGCCCGGCTTCAGAGTGGTAAGCTCGGCGGAAGTTGATGGGTGGTCCGACCTGTTTGTTTATGTGTGTCCCCTTCTCCCCCTCATGGCGATTCGTGTTAACGAAATCGGCATGCTTGTATAGGAAGATTAGAAGGACACAAACGACAGGTCGGTGATGGTAATAACCAGACGGAGCCACTAAGGCAATCCGTCGACGCGACTTCAGAGACAAACTCCGAGACGTGGCCTGTGAGGACAGGGCTTGAAGAACCGGGGCCACATAGGCATCCCGTTTGCATCGTTCTAGAGCTCGAGACGATGGCCTGATTCCGTTGTTGTATTGATGTTGCAACGGCAGGACTTCCTTCCAATCGTGGAATCACATCTACAGGAGATGTGTCTATGGAAGTTCTGATCTGGTCACGAAGTCCAGATAAGAAAATGTGTATGTGTCCTAGAAAATTATAAAATATTTAGATAGTGAGGACACCTAGACTCGATGTGTTCAAGAAAGTTTAGTGATGTGGGGCTGACTACCACTTAGTTCAATATCTCCCGCTTCCAAGGGAAGCGGTGATAGCTTACATGGCTCCCCGTGATTTCTGAAACACATGTCTTTTCTGAGACAGGCGAGTGGGTAAGGCTCGGTTGTGTACGCGCCGTTGGACCTATTGCGGCGACTTCTACCCGGGAGCTAATAAAATTAGCACCTGTACCTATGGGGGTTGGTCCGAATAATTTGTGAGGAGAGGGAATCATGTAGCGTCGGTCTTTTCAAAAGGGTTTAGTAGACGTGACTGTTTCTTCGTGATTCGACTGAATCTCGGTGATGTTCCGGGGTTAGATTCAGTTGGGTTTGACTGAATCGTAGGAACGAAGTATCCATGCATCCGGTAGGAAGTGGTGAGTGCTGCTTTATTTGTCAGCAAGCCAGAGCATGTCGGTTGAAGCGAGCACCGAGATTTGCATTTTTAACCACCGTCGCCTTTTGAAAAGAGTTGACCGTTGTAGGCTCGAGATTCTTCTTTTGAGGTTCATCTTCGAAGGTCGGAGGTAATCTCCATGAAGCTTGATGAAGAGGAGAGAACATTCTTCTTTTTTTTTATTATGGCCTCCTTTTTTTTTTTAAATATTGATGGCCTTTATATATATATATATATATATATTAATCGTTATTAGTAAAATATATTTTTATACTATATATTATATGGATATAATATATATATTAATCGTTATTAGTAAAATATATTTTTATACTATATATTATATTGATTTAATATATTGTATTAGTAATATATATTAGTATATATATAATATAGTATATGCATATTATATATATTTTGTTATTCCTCCCCCTCAAAACATGCTTCCAAAAATAAAATTGCTCCCCCTCAAAAGATGCGTGGAAAGTTCGATGTGAATCTCTTTCCCTAAATTCACATATTTGAAGTTTGCTCCCCCTCAAAAATATACTTATAGCTCCCTTCTAAAGAAATAAGGGTCACTTCTCTTTTTAAAAAAGGGTAGCTCCCCCTCAAATTAAGCTCATTTTACAAAAATGGTATTTTTCATTTCCGTGCGTAATATGCATTTAGAATTTAAAGTTTTGAAAAATGCATATTTAAAATGTACCATTTTGAAAAATAGGTAATTTTTGCAATTCAGCGTATATGCATTCTTGAAAGTTTAAGCTCGAAAATCTTAAAATTGTATGCATGATGATAATGTACCTATAAAATAGAGTATTTTGCATTTCGGCTCATGTATGCACGCATGCAAAAATTTGGAAGTTAAAGTCCTTTTGAAGCATGCATAGCTATATTGTACCCTATTTCCACTAAGGAAAATTTTTTCTATTTGCTATTAAGGGCTTACAATTTGAATCCAATTCAATTCAAGTCCAACTAATTGTTAATTGATTAATCAAGTCCAACTTAATTAATTTAATTACAATTAAGCCCTCAATAAATTATTTAAGTACTTAAGACAATCTTAAGTCTTAATTATTCGTAAGACTATTCTTAAGATATACCTAAGCGTCAATATCCGACATTGACGTGCCACGGCCTAAACGAACTCCGAGTGCGTTAGTTCTTTAGAGAAAATCTAGCCATTACAATACGGGTCCGTAATCCTTTTTCAGCCCGACTCCCTTGGTTCGTCTCAACCATCACGGGAGGAATCCGTGAGTCCGGTATTCGCCTAGCCAATCCCGCGGTACCGAACAGATCCCGATTGAGATCGAATGCGATCTAATCTTATTCGGCCGAACAACCTATAGATCATCACCATATGATTAAACCCTTCACATACGTCCCGGTCGAGTGAGAGCCATGGTCAATGTCAAGCTCACTGGACTCGACACTATATTATAATCGTGACAGGCGCAATCACTAAGCTACACTCCGTGTCCCACACGAGTTAGTTTAAATGCTTCGGCCGAAGACTTTGTGATTGCCGTCCCCGATTATATTATAGGACGTTTATCTCTTATGAGACTGTGAATCCCGGTGGCGATTAAAGCCCGGCAATCACCTCTGTTACCCCAGCCGCGTTTCGCCGCTGACCCATGTTCCTTTCTAGAACAAGACGGACGTAGCCAACTAGCGACAAACTGAGATCCCAAAAGAAACTCCGTCGATGATCCCATTGGTCTAAGGCCACTATAGTCTGTCGTTCGATCATTGACATCCTCGAGATATATAGCCATGTGATCGAACGACTATTGAGCCGTATGTTCAAATATGTTCATCTCTCAGATCCAACATATTCCCGCCACGACCTCCCACTATCCCAAGTGAGCGATTGACACCATCGCGTTGGAGTCGTCAACGGATAAGTCATGATCGGTACTCTAGTCACCCTACTAGAGTTCGAAACTTTACCCTCGTAGCGTGCGGCTTATACGTCTCAGCACGGCGTTCGAAAACGCGACGCTCGAGCAAATCCTTCTTCGTCTCGGACTGTCCCGAGCAAGGCTGTCACGCCGATCCGGATTCGTAGAGCCCGTTGAATGACCCTTGGATAGCTAGCGTCAACTCGAATGGGGCTCGGGAATTGACTCTAAGCCAAAGGTGAGCTTGGCTAGATTTTCTCACTCTTTTTACCTCTCTCACGTTTTTGCCTTGTCTTTTTCCAGAAAATGACTTAAGTTTTTCATAAGTCTCTAAGACTTAAAGCTCATGCCAAGACAAGTGTCATAGCTTAGTCATCTCATATGCTTAGTTATAAGGGGCAAGTGGCACATATAGTATGCCAAAATTTACTATGGAATGCTTATATAGAATTTACCTACTTTAAAAATATGTATGAATGTGGTATTATGCAATTCAGTTCAAAAGATAGAATGTACCACATATAGTCGTAGTTGCTCACGTCGTTTCTCTTTATCATGTATGTGGAGTCACTACGTCAAATTGTCATACATGAGGGATGCGGTTGCTCGCGTCTCTTACCAGTCATGCATGTGGAGCAACTCGAGTACCGTGCATGCTGGAAGTTGTGGTTGCCCTCGTCTCGTACCGATCATGAGTATGGAGCAACCATCTTCTAATTACTACTCATGACCGGAGTTTTGTGGTTGCTCTCGTATTATACCAATCACGCGTGTGGAGCAACCATCATCGAATTACCACACGTGATTGGGCTCCTGCAAAACTTTATCGGGACTTTGGTACCCATTGTTGTATGGGTCCTCCCAAATTAGCAGAAAACAATTTATGCACATTTGGTTCAGATATACATCCTAAATCATCCTTTAAAGTCCTATTTAATTTGATTTCTGATTTAGGAATCCAAGTTTGGTGAACCTTAGAGGGAAATGACAATTCAGCGCCGGTGAATGTGTGTCTAGGTTTAGAAGATCTGAAGATTTTCTCCCTAGCCAGTCGTAGAAGGTGTCTTTCAGACTTAATCTGGACCGGGTATTTCAAGTATGAATACGAGCTTATCGCACTATATGCGTCATCAGATGATGAGTCGTATTGCCTACAAGAATTCACATCATTCACTCTATAATGATGGTTTTTGATGGAATTTCGCTTACTAGAATAATAAGCATTTTTTTGTGTGTAAGCAATTTCATCTCTATCATTCTTTAAAGAATGAGATATTTTGGAAGTTTGAGAAGTTCGTCTGCTTGAGCTTGGGACTTCTTCTTTAGGAACTTCCTTTTTGATAGGAGCGGGAGAAGGAGAATCTTTAGCAATGTCGTCCTTGGTTTTGGAAAATAATGTCGATTTTCCTTTCTCCTTCCTAATATTCTTTTGTTCCTTAGCAGTTTTACGCGTATTGCTTTTACTTTTCATTTCTGCGCCAGCCAAAGGTGATTTAGAATGCGTATTTGCTTTCGTCACCATTGACTTAGAATTATTAGTAAAAGTCTTTTTAATTTTAGGAACAAATGCGTCCGTTTGCGTTCCCTTATCCTGTTTAATGGAAGATATTTCTTTAGAAGGATTATTTAACACAGGTAAGGATGGGGAGTTTTTGAGATTAGAAATCTCCTCTAAGAGTTTTTGCTTTTCTGCTCGGAAACCTACTCTTTCCGATTCCAGAGTTGCGTTCAATTCTGCAATTTTACTAGCAACCTCCGGAACTTCCCAACAAGAGATAGGTTTATTAGAATGTAAACTATTTTCCCCGTTGGACGCTAAGTCTTTAGAGGAACTTTGGTCTGTTTGATCCTTTTTCGCAAGGATGCCCTCTAAGTGATGAATTTTAGAGTGCAATTTACTGCGTTCCTCAAATAAAAGTTTAAAACTACTCCGCGAATTGCTCAAATCAGACAGATAATTATTGCGTTCGAGTTCGCAATTGTTTAATTTATTTGTTAGTTCACTAATTTGAGCTTTTAGTTTTACTTCTTGAGATTCAAGATTAGTGATTTTCTCACGCGCGTTTTCTAAATGGCAAGTAAGACTACCTCTTTCTTCTAAACTCTTGACTAAGCATTTGTAATTATTATCTAGTCTACTCTCTAACTCACTTATAGTCTTTTCGTGACTTATAAGTTGAGTTTGGCCTAGCTTAGAGGAATTTAGGTTCTTGGTTAGCTCACAAACGTTAGTTTCTGAGCTAGCTAATTTTGATTCAAGACTAGAACTAGTTTCTAGTGCACTAGCTAACTTAGTTTCTAACGCTTGGGTAGTCCTATGTTCGTGTTTATGTTCACGACGCATGGTTTTATAATCTTCCTTCAAAGAAAGAAAAGCTTTATATAAATCACTCTCGTCAAAGCTCATCTCAGAAGTTGCGGAAGTAGAATCCATAATTTTTAAAATTTTAAAATATTACTATTTTTTTTTAATTTAGTTGGATACGCGATCGTTAACGCGTTGTGTAGATTTGATAATTTTTGGCTTTTGAAAAATTCAGTTCCGAAAAGTTTTGGTGTGTCGATAAAAGTCGTGAAGTTTCGAAAATTTTAAGTGTCGAAAACTTTTTGGGGTGTACCGAAAAGTTTTGAAGAAATGTCGAAGAACTTCAAAAATGTTACCAAGAACTTTTTCTACAATATGTCAAAGATGTTTTGATGTGATATAACATGCAAAAATTTATTTTCGATAAGTGATGCAAAAATTTGATTTCCGGTATGTGTGTTAGGAAAATCAAGTTTTCGAAGTGATAAGATGCGAAAATAAATTTTCGGAGTGCTTGGGTGCGAAAATTTAAATTTTCGATATGAGTGCGAAAAGTATTTTCGAAATATAGTGCAAAAACTGATTTTCGAAGTGTTGTTTCGAAAATCTGAGGTTTTCGAAGTGAGCTGTTGCGAAAATAGATTTCCGAAGTGGGTTCGAAAACTTTTGGGTTCGAAAACTGGAAAAATTAAGAAAATGCCTTCAAAAGTTTTCGAAGTGGGGGTTTTTGAAGTGTTCAGTGCGAAAACATTGCTGCGAAAAGTGGATGCGAAAACCTTATTGCGAAAAGTTTGGTGCGAAAACTGATTCGCAAACAATTTTATTTTATTTATTTTTTTTTTTATAACTTATGGATGCGAAAACCTAAGAAATGAAATTTAATAATAATTTTTTTTAAGTAATCATTACCTAATCATTACCTACTATTATTAGTTTTTTTTATTATTATTAATTTGTTGCGAAAACTTTAATTATTTTAATTAATTTTTTTTTTAAGTGGGTGCGAAAAGTGGGATGAATGGATGCGAAAACTTAGGTTTTTTTTTTTTTTTTTTTTTTTTTTTTTTTTCTTTTTACTTAAATCATTACCCCCCCTTTTTTTTTATTTGGGTTTGCGAACTGGGAGAAGAAGAGGTTTGCAAAGTGGAGAGAAGGAGATGGTTTTCGCACGGAGGTTTGCGAAGCCAAAGTAGCTTTGCGAAGTGGGTTTTCGCAGTGAAGGTTTGCGAAGTGGGTTTTCGAACCAACTTTTCGCAGTGAGTTTTCGCAGTAGTTTTCAGTCCGAAAACTTTTCTGCGAAAACACTGAACCCACTTTTCGATCCTCAAACACAAAATTAATCAAATTAGCCCTGGGTAAAGATCGAAACACTAATATCCTAACTCCTAAACACTCAATCAAGCATCTAAACACCAAACATGTCAAATTTTTCGAAAATTTTGAAGAACATGCGATGAACACCGAAAATAAAAAACGAAAAATTTGACTCAAATCTTAACGCGCGTGGCTCTGATACCACTTGTAAGGCCTAGAATATCCAACTAAACAAATATTTAATGAGTTTACCACGATTTGGATGGGAAGAATCGAAGCTCGTGGGGTGATTGTGTGCGTGTTCTTGAGCTCGGTTGGGAGGCGGCTCTCTCTCACTCTCTTTAGAGAATTTTCACACAATCCACTATTATTATGTGTTAGGGTTTTGGTATTTATACCACATTTTGGTATATAATACTTGGGCCCCTAACAAGCCCAATTACATTAAGCCTCTTATAAAGAGAATCTTTATAAATACACAACAAAGATAATTATAATTAATTGAACACAATAAAATATTCCTAACAGATCTTAGCGGAATCGGTTGATATATATTGATATAAAAAATTTTAAATTTTTGATGCGTATAGTATATGATTATGTGCACCAATTCCTTACAGAAATATTCGCACCGGTTGCAAGATTTGAAGCAATCAGGATTTTTTGGCATATATAGCTTATAACGATTTTATGTTTTACCAAATAGAGGTGAAGTGCACGTTTCTCAATGATCTACTCTCAGAAGAAGTCTATGTTGCACAACCACCCAATTTCGAAGAACAGGAACACCCCGACCATGTCTATAGAGTGAGGAAAGCACTATATAACTTGAAACAAGCTCATAGAACCTGTTACGACATGCTTTCCAAGTTCATGATGGATCATGAGTTCGTAGTAGGTTCGGTGGACAAAACCTTATTTCGATACACTAGAGGAGAAAATCTTTTGATTGTTAAAATCTAGTGGATGATATCATTTTTGGTTCAATTAATCCAAAACTATGCAAGAGATTCTCTATGTTGATGGAAGATCAGTTGGAGATGAGTATGATAGACGAACTAACATTCTTCTTGGGACTTCAAGTATAGCAACTTGACAATATTATCTTCAGCAATAAAGCAAAATAAAATATGAAATTTCTCAATAAGTTCGGTCTGGATAACTGCACACCAGCCATAACTCCCATGAGCTCATCGATCAAATTAGACAAGGATGAATAGAGAATTTTGGTTGTACAAATTATCAAGGACTTTTTGGTTAACTTCTGTATATGACTGGTAGAAGACCGAACATTATGTACAGTGTGTGCCTCTGTGCCATATTCCAGTCTAATTCCCAAATTAGTCATTTAACAGCTGCTAAACGCTATCTAAAATACCTTAAGGGAACTACTAATGTTGGGTTTTGGTTTCCCAAAGACTCGAGCTTCTCCTTGCATGGATATACAGATGCGAATTATGCAGGGTGTAAGATAGACCGATGAAGCACAAGCAAAACTTGGGTGACCGATGTGGCAACCACCCCAAACACATATCTAAAATGATACTAACAACGTTAACTGAGAAAATAAACTGTGTGAGTTCCGTTTAAAACTCGTTAGAACCACCATGTACAATGTCAAAATTACTCAAACTACGAATATCGTAAAACCAAAATAACATCTCACCGGACAAAAGTAAATCGTTCCTAACAATCACGTGTCTATCGGCCGACTCGGCCAACATGACCAGACATATTCAAAAACATATGTATACAAACACATACAACAAACACACATCAGACGCAACAAAAGGAACTAGCCCGCCACACGGGTCGTCATCCATGTACACTCCACCTTAAAAGTTCGTGGAAGCACCAACAACAGATCTAACACAAATTTTCTGAAATACCGCAATCTTGAACGAGATTTTTTATTTCAAATTCTCGTCACTTTGAATTATAAAGATCAACGGGATCTTTTGGTGCTCAATATATCATTCTCATTTATTTATTACCGTTTCCACAAAGATCAACGGGAGAGCCATAGTGAAAGTGAGTCTTCATGGGGCAATTGTTTCTGCTTATGGACCCGAACCTTCAATATATCATTCTCAGTTATTTATTACCTTTTCCACTTCGGGAGAAATTTTATTAATCACCACGGTAAATTTAATATTCATGACTACTTTTACTGTTCACAAATACATTCACTTCAGGGAATGACATACAATCATTCGATCGAACTTATGCTTTCATTCATCCATAATATTTTCTGATCCCTTTCTCATGATATTTAGTTTTATTATATCAGACCGACTTGAATGTCGTGACTGTTTTATAATGTACGAAAGTAATTATGTAAATCACTAGCAAGTGTAAAAATCGAGAGTGATAAATCAAAGTCTTACCAATTCAATATATTGATATCATAAAAATAAAATCATCATAAAAATATTGAGAGAAAAATTATAACTATTCTTTTATATCTTCTTATGTAAAAGTTCTTATGAAAAATGATATACACATCCAGATAAGTGTCACTGTAATAATAATCATAAGTAATAGATCAATCATCGGACGGAGCGGCATCCTTCAAATATAATATATTTTCGTAATTATAATATTAAAGAAAAACTACGATTAATAACTATATTTTAGAAGCACTGGCAAAAATAATATCAACATAGCGGCAAGGACCACAGTAAATAAAGTAAGGAACAGAAGATGCATTTTTGTATAAAACGACATGATTCTCGATTAAACTCGTACGAGATCTTCGACGGAGGTTGATCGTGACGACGTAGAGCGATTGTGTTGATAACGTGTTATAAAAATATTGATTGTGATTAATATTATGTTAAGATTATTTTATTATAATTATATTATATTGTGATTATTATGATAATATAATTTATAATATTAAAGAGAGATTAGAGATAGATTAAAAATTTCAATATTTGGTATAATTTAAAATGAACTCTAATCACACATTTATACTACAAATAATTCACTATTACAACTAATTATATTAAATACAATTATACACCTCACACTAAAATACAATCTTTTCAATTATACAACTCATCTTATCATATTATCATCATTTAATACAATACTTCAAAATTTTCAATAATTTAACTAATATTATTATATAAAACATTCGCATCTCAATACCTTAATTATTTCATAATAGTTTGGTGTTTTTTCTTCTTTTTTTCTTTTTATTGTTATATATGCATCATTTTGTAAAGGTGGTGTGTCATCAGTTACCTTCGATCTGCAAACTATATCTAAGTGCAGCTAAGCTAAGGGACTTTAGTAAGGTGTCGCATACATAATTTTTATTGAACTGTTTCTAATAATAAGGGGCCGTAACTTCTATCATCAGTGTTATCACTTTTCTCATAACAAGCAATCATCATCAGCCTGTTCTGACATTGGCCATAGACCACCACAAAACCAGCAGAGACTCAATCGATTTCAAGCCTTAAAGCTGGGTAACACAAAATAGAAAGAAAGGGGAATTGAGTACCCCATCAAGTTCGTTAATTCGACAAGCAAGACAACGCATGTCAATAATAAACATCAGTTCACGGCAATCAATCAGTTTTCTCTTTGGTGTAAGCTCGGACAGCAAAGGCCAGAGCGAGGATCAAGATAGGCACGAGGAACTGCAAGATCTTGATGACAAACTCGGGCGTCTTGTCCGGATTGTAAGAAGCTTGTTGGGAAGCACATAGTCACGCCTGAGAGGTACCGTGGACATATCAACCTCTCCTATTACGTACTTGTCCATCATCTCACGAGCCGAATCACTGTGCCCGACATCCTCAAAGTCGTTGGTCGCATCTTTCCCTGGCAACATCCATCACACAAACTTTGAAGCCAAACACTATGATATCGGGAAGTTAAATTGGAGCTCACCCAAGTACTTTTACTGAGTGAGTAGTGACCATGTGTCCTAATTCCTAAACATATTTTTCGCATATATATTTCACGCAAATTTTGGTTGATCAATTAAAACACAAAGAAACAATATGCAGAATGGACATTGTCCATTAGAGGCCGAGGTTTAGATTGTCAGAGATATATTAATTCAGTTTCCATTAGTACTCAACAAATGAATCTTTTTTTTTTGGAATAATTACCAGTTGCAGACAACAGAACTTCGTCGCCACCTGGGTGGTCTTCCATGAATGAAGTTACATCATAAACCTGGAATCCGACCAACGATAATTTACGAAAAAAAAAAATAAGAAATGAAGAAAACAAAGGGGGCATGTTATGTCTATAGATTAGATATCGATCCTATGGAAACTTATTCAAACAAACGAAAGACAAATATTAAATCTTCTCGGTAAGCTGATCTTTTTCTTGCTACACTAATTTACGGAGAGTCAAGTGCATCTTTATAACGGTAACTAATACAATTTGTCTACTCCGATTTGGTTATTCTTTTTTTCGAATTGTTCCATAGATCAATATATTATTCGACGAAGGAAGGAAAAGAAAGGAACATGGAGGATAATCTCAGCTATCTATGTCACATGAGCTATAGCATATACTACGAGTTCAAATGATTAATCACATCCCTGGTCAAAAAACAATTTAAAAAGAACAGAACAATACATAGCTCCTAATTTTAATTCGTCTTCACACAGACCTCAATGGAAACAAAATTAAAAAAAAAAAAAAAAGAAATTCGAGCTGACGAATCAGTCAAAAATAGTCAAGTCTAGTGTTATGTGGATAAACGATCAATCAGAAAAGCCAATCAAAAGTTATTGTTCTAAGTCTTCGCAGAGGTGAAAAAACGAATCGATTGTATGTTTCCAACAACAAGGAAAAAAGGGTAAGGACTCAACCTTTTCCATTGATTATGAGCCAACAATCTTTGGTCTTGTTATGATTCGAGACCTCTTCAAACGTGTAAACTTTCGGATCTGAGCCACCCATATCCGATTGTTCCTGACCACCACAGAAAGTAGGCGAAGATGAGAGCGAGACTTCGATCGATTCAGATTCTACTTCCAACCCCACTTTCTAGAATATACTTCTTCAATAGCTGAGCTGAAGAAGATGATGTGAAGTGATCGGATTAGCAATTAGATCCCTAAAGTCTGACAATATTACATTTATGTTATCAGTCATAAATAATTCTCGAAATGGGGTAAAAATTGCTAATGGTTAACTGCGTAACAAATAACCACACCTTTTAGGCAATTCTCAATTTTAATACGTAGCTTTAATTTTAGATATAATTAATTAATGAATTTGAAATTATTTTTTTTTTCTACATAACACGTTTGATAATAAGATTAATTTATTTTTTAATTAATTAAATTAATAAAAATTGGACACGTGGCTTATTTTTAAGAAACTTACATTTTTATTAATATATAAGATAAGATAAGTAGACGTGTTTATTCGATTTGAACCGTTAATGAATTACCGATCAACGGCAAGAACCGGATTGATATTATAACGGTACGGTTTCGGTTCTCCATTTTACCAACCGAAAATCGACCGTTTGAATCGCCCGTTATATATTTTTAAAAATAGTTTAAATATTCGGTATTAATATGAAATAATTTAATTAAGGATGATTAAATAATTAAGATGTTGATGTTTTTGGATTATTAGTAAAATTATTTGATGATCAGATTACTTGGATGATAGATGGTATTAATGTTGATAAGATATGTTTGATAAATATTAGATTGTAATAGTGAGTTTTTAGTAGTATAAAAAGGTGATTAGAGTTCATTGTAAATTACACCAAGTATTGGAATACTTAATCCCTCTCTAATTTCTTTATCTCTCTCTATTTAATATTATAAGCTACATTATCACAATAATCATAATACAAGTATAATTATAGTAAAATAATCTTAATATAAGATTTAATCACAGTTAATATTTTATAGCACGTTATCAGCACGACCGCTCTTCGTCGTCAAGATCAACCTCCGTCGAAGATCTCGTACGAGTTTAATCGAGGTACGATAATTTAATTTTTTAATTTATACTAATCCTACATTAATTGTGATTAATTTAAACATATATATTATAAAGGAGATTTGTTATGGTGCATACCCTACCGTGAGCACCCCGTGAGCACCGCACACATACTTCGTCTCTTTTCGCTCCAAAACGAAATTTTTAGCCCAATGTTAATCACATCCCCTTACACAACAACATGATGATGTTGTAAAACAGATTCATCTTTATAAAAACACGCAAAAGATCGATAAGAAGCATCACACGGATGTGATATTAAAAAAATTGTTCTTATCGATCTTTTGCGTGTTTTTATAAAGATGAATCTGTTTTACAACATCATCATGTTGTTGTGTAAGGGGGATGTGATTAACATTGGGCTAAAAATTTCGTTTTGGAGCTAAAAGAGGCGAAGTATGTGTGCGGTGCTCACCGGGTGCTCACGGTAGGGTATGCACCATAGCAAATCTCTATTATAAAGTATCTCCTTACTACATTATGCACCCCATTAAAACTTTATTCCAATAGCTCTCACCGGTAACATGACACATGCTGGCTTAAAAGGTATCTCAACCTTCTTCGGCGCAGAAGTTTTTCAATCAATAATTTTCTCTACATCCTCCTTGGTGACTAGAAAGTTGTCACAATTCCTCATGGCAAAGTCTAATAGTATCCTAATAGAATAGGGAAGCTTTTCTGTATAACAGATATAGTGGAAGAGTTCATCTCATCAAAAGATAATAATACAAAGATTCTAGGATTATTCTAGGATAATACAAAGTTTATATACAACACTAGAAAGAATAAGAAATGAAACAATTAACCAATTATCATAAATTTGAAGTATTACCAATTCTAGGATTATTGAGGGCGGGCGGGGAGGTTGTAAAACTTTCCAAATTCTCCTCCTCATAGTCATGGCTTCGAAGGATCAGTTAAAGTCCCAATGAAAGAGTGTTCAGAAGTTGCATGAAATCATGACCAAACCAGAATGTTAGAACAAATGAAAAAAAAACTCCATTTTGAAAATACACTATGCCACACATTTGCCAGCCGTAAACACAACATAAGATTGGAAATGAGTAGAAGAAAAATTCCGAATTAACTGTCAACAAACAGCCAATTCAACTCACAAACTTAGCATAGTCCATGCCTCTAAAAACAAATGCCCAAGAGTTACATATTGTAAACCACGAACAGATAACCCAAAGAATAATAAAATCCTACAGGTAACAAACAACCCAAATTCAGAACAAAAACACTCATTTCAATACTACCGATCCTCCGATGAAATCGGTCCACAATGGACGCCAGTCAACCCCTCGACCCACTGATCTGAGCGTCGGGGATGTAAAACTCTCGAATGAGTGAAAATGAAAACTATTTGGGATAGAAACAAAAATGACACATATCAGGATCGAACGAGAGAGGTGGAGATTTTTCGTGGGCATTCGATTTGATTTGAGAGAAAAAAGTTGCAGTTATTTCGTTTGGTTGTTTCGTTTGGCTTGGCCATTGATTTTGTTTTTGTTTTTTTATTAAAATTAAAAACCTGGTAAATTTGTAATAGTGTGAGTTCTGAGGGATATTTTCGTCTAATTGATCCTTATGTGTATGACATCTTTCCAACTGGTCCTTAAGATGATGTTTGGTAGGTGGGTTTATGATGAGTTTATTACATGTTCATGTGTTCGGTACCTATGTTAATATAAAATATGTGTTTATCTAAAATAACTTTAAACTCATATATACGAGTTTATATAAACACACCCCCTCCCCCTCATATGGGTTATTGTAAACCCACCAATTAAACATACATTTTATTTTATACACAATAATTAATTTTATATAAACCTTAATAATTGAAATCTTCCTAAATTGGTATTTATGTGTAATTGTCTCTTATTAAAAACCGCTTAAAAAGGTTTTTCACTACAAAGGGTACATGTGTCATTCGATATAACTCCTCTCTCTTTCCTTCTCCCATTTTCCAATCCCTAATAAAAGGCTAAAACCTCCCACCCAAGAAAACCAAAAACCAATAGTTTGCAAAACAGAGAGGAAGAAGACGACATGAGAAGCAGTTCAGGAGAAACAAAAATCCTTCAAGAGATGCTATTATACGCAGCGAGTGCTGCTCTGAGTTGTTTGGTGCTGTTCGTGGGATTGAAACAACTCGACCCCAATCGCGACGCTGCGAAGAAAGCGCTTGAGCACAAGAAGGAAATTGCGAAACGCTTGGGCCGACCTCTTATCAATACCAATCCTTACGAGGTTTTTTTTTTAGCAACTTCGACTTTTTTGGTATTTATTGGAAATTTGAGCTGTAGATTTTGTTCATTGGTTTGATTTGTTGCTTAATCGCTGCAAGTTTCGGTATTGCATGCTTCTAATGGTTCGTTAGAGGTCATAGGATGTTCAGTAACACTATTTTCAAGCGTCGAGAGCCTGTTTGTCAGTAACTGTAACTAATTCATTAACGGCTGAGACCAGCCAGCTATACGAGTCTCTCTATATTTATTATATATCCCTTTTGTGGGAGAGAAATATCTCACTTTTCTTTTCGGATTTTGCATTTGTGTCTCCCGATTGGCATATTAATGATTCAGTGTTAATTCATCTATTAATAGAGATCTTACACTTCTCCAGGATGTGGTGGCATGTGATGTAGTAAATCCAGATCATATAGAAGTGAAGTTTGAATCTATTGGAGGATTGAACGCCATCAAACAAACGCTGTATGAATTGGTTATTCTCCCACTGCGGAGGCCCGAGCTTTTCTCTCATGGGAAGCTTCTATCGCCGCAGAAAGGTGTCTTACTTTATGGACCACCTGGTACTGGGAAGACCATGCTGGCCAAAGCCATTGCAAAAGAATCTGGAGCTGTTTTTATCAACGTAAGGATTTCGAATCTGATGAGTAAATGGTTTGGTGACGCCCAGAAATTAGGTATGCAGTTATTTGATTCACCGGTTATCGCATTCTGTTACGTTTTCTGTAATAAATATTTGTGTCTGAGATTCACATGTTTTCTGGAACGTTGCCTTGGAAGTGAAACGTTTGTAGTTGGCTCCTGCTTTTTAAGGTTTTAAAATGCTATCCACAACTTAAGTGTAGAGCTTAGTGTAACATTTGAGATTTTTTTCTTATGTCTTCGATCCTCTTTTTAAGATGCTAATGGAATTAAGACAATATGTTATTTCCGTCATTTTTTCATCTACACTCCTTAATTATGTTACATTGCACGTCTTCATTCATTCTCTAAAATTGAACATCCCCTTCTAATTAACCAATTAAACTGTTATGTTGAAATCAATTTATTCATTTCGATGGTGTCCTCTCCCAATTTCATCTGCAGTGGCTGCTGTGTTTAGCCTCGCATATAAGCTCCAGCCCGCAATCATTTTCATTGATGAAGTGGACAGCTTTCTGGGGCAGCGCAAATCCTCTGACCACGAAGCATTAACCAACATGAAAACAGAGTTTATGGCCTTGTGGGATGGTTTCACCACTGACCGTAAGTGCTTGAGTAATTGTTTTTTTCTTCTTTTTTCTTTTATTTAATCTCCGGATGATTTGATTTGTTTACTTTCTATACTTCCTATTTAAATTTAATTACGAACAATGGCTTCTCTTTCTTTCAGCACATGCTCGAGTGCTGGTTCTTGCTGCTACGAACCGTCCATCAGAGCTCGACGAGGCCATCCTCAGACGTCTCCCTCAGGCATTCGAGATAGGGCTTCCAAATCATGCTGAGAGAGTTGAGATATTGAAAGTCATCTTAAAAGATGAGAAAGTGGAAGATAACATTGATTATGATCGCTTAGCTGCTCTATGTGATGGATACACTGGTTCTGATCTTATGGAGCTCTGCAAGAAAGCTGCATATTTCCCAATTCGGGACTTGCTCGATGATGAGAAAAAGGGAAAGCATTCAGAAGTAAGCACGCTCTTTAGTCTTTATTTTTTCATCGCCTTTACAATCATATTCCACTTGGTTTGGGACAAAAAAGGTCGTATATGTTGATGTAATATGTATATCATCATCTCCTTGCAGGAGCCGAGGCCCTTATCACAATCAGATTTAGAAAGAGTGATGTCTACTACTACAAACACGAGGAAGGCTGCAAGTGAATACAGCAGAGGGTGGAGTCGACTAAGAGAATCAGACGATTATCAGGTACAATCTGCGATCAGCGAGCTCTCTAAACTCGTCGTTTCTCAAATATTCAATCTTCAATCAGAAAATCAAGAGCAAGATCCTTAAGTCTCTCTGTCCATGAAATTTTGTGTCCCATGTAACTACTTAATAAGCTATAATAATCTCTTTTGTGGAGGAGACCTTTTTTTAGGCTGCGTACTTGCTGTTGAATTCTACTAGTTATATATTTTATTATATGACAACACATCCATCCTTATTTGTACTTATTACTGACAGTATATTTCACAATTGTTTGAGTTAAACCAAAATCAAGGGAGGAAGGAGCTAGCAATCTTCTATTCGTTTCCGTTGCTTTAGCCTGGCCAGAATGGTCATAATTATCCCACATTACACAACTTTATATTCTAAGAATTCTCTACAAAAAATTCGAGATTTCCTTTACGTTTACGTATGTTGCTCTACTATTTGATTGATTTCACTAATTTCAGTTCTTATATTTTTATTATTTTAATGACACCAGTTTTACTTCGGTTTACTCCGGTAATATTCTACTAAACATTAAGTCGGTAAATATTTTTGTCCGATTCGAAAATTTGATTTTAAAACCTTGATCAATCCAACGGGACCGAATCAAATATAGGTCTATGCTATCCTACCCACTTGGGTATAAGCCAAGTGGGTTGAGATTGTGACACGTGTCCGATCTAAAAGATGGTGCTGAGATCAACACCTTGGATTGGAAAGGTGTGACACGTGTCACAATCTTAACCCACTTAGATTATACCCAAGTGGGTATGTAAGAATAAACCTAGAATATAAAAGAGCATCTCAATTGCTAGTTTTGTTTTGCAAACAAAAAATGGTTTTAAAATGAACTCCAATAGTTTGGCCGCTTTTTATTTTTAGTTATGCCACTAAATTTGGTGCAAAATTAAAAATGGTTTAAAAATAAAGTCCAGGCGGCTGGCAGTTCAAACTTTTTTGCATTAAATTTGATTGTTGATATGGAATATTTGTTACCAATGTGACTACTAACATGAATGATTTCCAAGTAAGATTCCTTACTTATTTTGTGGGAAAAGTGATCGGTGACTCATTTTGTTTTTCAATATATGAAGTTAGTGACTATCCAAGAAATTCTATCGCTCCATTAATCTCAAATTCCATAATGTCGTATTCTATCAATATAAGAAAAATCCAGATACTGTCGGGCCCTTTCCCCGTCTCCGCATTTCTTTTAGGTTTAATAAAGAAATATAATGCACTGGACAATATTAGTATAAAACATAAATAAATATATATGTATAATATTCAGATTAAGACTTTGTTGATTCCAGAGGTGTCAGTATATTTGTCTCTGGCTGAAATATAGCTAGAGTTAGTAAGTCAATGCACGAATTCGACTCACTTTTGTAAGATGAAATTGTCCCGAATTGTGGAGCTTCTCGGGTTACGTTAATCGGCTCCAAGATACAAAAACTTCTAATTTTGTTATGGTAGAACAACGAAATAAAATTCCTATGAATTACTCCATATTCGAGCCTTTTTTATTACGTTGGGGGAAAATGAGATGAGTAGAGAGCTATTTCTAAATGCTCGGATGAGACTGAATGATTTTCCATTCTGCCACGGGACCAATTTATAGGATCCGAAAAGTTGTTATAGTCAAATCACGAATATGACAATCTTCGGTAGTTGACTTGTTTTGACCAGATCTATCTGCGAATAGACATATCTTGGCTATTGCATTTATTTCGACTCGGGGTTAATCAGGGAATAATCACAATTCTTGGACTATTTCGTCATATACTCTTTCAGTCGCCACCTCAGCACATCCTGTCATTGCCAAATCAGTGAAACGTGCCACTAATACATCATCGACTAACCACGTCAGCATTTTATTCTTTTTGTAAAATGGGCTCACAATAGTAATTAATGTGACACTCACACGATATTCATTTTGAGCAAATTAATAGTCTACAAACTCCTTCAAATGTAAATTTAGAATCTCGTATAAATTTTGAGTTTCATTCATCTCTATTTCTATAAATTGGATTAAATGGATATTAATGAGTTATTTAACCCAATTGGGCCTAAGTCCCAATCTCATTAGATATCCAAGAACCTTCATAGAAAGGTTTCTATTACTAAGTTAATTCATGATCATAGAAAATTATGTAAATCAAAGTATTGAATCTCCACAGGGAATGGAATGGAGATTCACATGCGACGGGGATAATCCTCATCACCGCCAATGGGAGAAAAAATTTCCCCTCCTCTATCCCACGGAGAGACAAAATTGGAGAACCTACACGAAATTGGAGCGAATCCCCGCAGGGAACGTGAAATACGTGCCCCATTGCCAAGCGTACTTGTCATCTTAAATTAATGATTACAAGAATAGCAAAGAATGCATATATCTAGGCTTGGCAATGGGGCAGAAATTCATTGGTCCTCGCGGATATCTGGCTCAATGGTATTGAAAATTTCCCCTTTCTCTTTTCGTGGGGCTTGGATAGGGATAATTTTCTCTTCTTTGGCAGATCTTTACCAATATCATAAATTCTAATATTTCTTCAGCATTTCTCTCTCCGTCCCCTTTCCTCATTGTAGTCCCACTTTGCACGGTCATATCTATTAGCTTCTGTTGTTTACTCTCATCTATTGTTACGAGAATGTCATGACAAAAAATTTACGTTTTTATTAATGTTTCATGGAAATTTTGTTGAATGCATTTTATTTTGGTCATTATTTAACTTATTGTATCATAAAGTAACGCGATGAAATTTCTCTTATTTTATCATAAACTTATTGGACAGAGACCCCAACAGATCCCCACGTAACGCGATGAAATTTCTATTGTTTACTTATCGTGGACGGGGACCTATGACATTCGATAGTTTATGGATACTTTTAGGGATTTTTGCGAGGTAAAATCATCTTTTCTTTTTTCCAAAAAAATTAGTAAAATTTCCATAATATTTATAACTTTCCATTAACAAATGTAGATTTCGAAAGTTTGGACTTTTGTTTTCAGGTATGAAAAGATTTTAGTAGTTGTTCGATTTACAATTTCAGATTATTGATTTTTGTTTTGAATTTATAATAATTTCATAAGTAAAATATTTTAAATAAATATACATCACGGCTATATTATCAAATGCAACGGACAATATCAAGACTATATTAACACACCGAGGTGATTACAGAGAGAGAATAGAAGACTGAGGGAGAGCATCAGCGATGGACGACGGAGAATGACCAACGATGGCCACGCAGGATGATGGACGAGGGAGAAGCCCCAATGGATTAAAAGCATCGGACATCGAATGACGAGGGACAAGCAGTAGAGCCATCAAAAAGGCCCGCGGGCCACAGGCTTTGTGAGTTTTGGCGGGTATCTGGCCGGCCCGTTTTGACAGCTCTAACAAGCAGCGACTCGAGGATGACGGAAAAAGATAGATGAGCAGTGATGGCCAAGGAGCACTTGGCAGCCATAGACGATGGAGGTAGAGGACGAGCACCGGCAAAAGAGGAGGAAAGTCAATTTTACGAGCAGCTTCAAGTGGAATTTTGGTATTTTACGAGCAGTAAAATCGATTCGTGGTCTTTTTTACTGACCTACCATTTATTCATCGATAAATTGCGAAACATAATCGATCGATTGAATGACCGACTACAGTTTACCAAATGACTAATAGCGATGGTCTTTGCTACCCTATCCATTTAGATTTTGAGATTGTGACATGTGTTCCATCTAAAAGATGGTATTGATATATACACCTTGAATGGGGAGGATACCCAACGGCCGGGTAGGATATAATAAACCAATAGCGACTATGTTTTATTAGTCGGCACGCTTAATTGTTGGCATGACTAAAAGTCGAAAGTGGTGAATATTAGTCGAAAGGGTTGCGTTTCTTAGTGAACTTTATAACACATTTTCTACAACGGGTCAAATATTTCTTCCAACACAAACGGTTTATTTCTGCAATGATCGATCTTTGCATTCGAGAAACCTCCTGGATATTTTACTTGGTTAAAGTCAATTAACACTTTTTCATCTCTCTTTAGTATATTGAATGACTTCTATGTTATCATTTATTTTATTTTAGTTTACTTACACATAACTTTTTAGATAGAGGATATGATCAATCCATTCACATAATTAATTACCTTTTTGGTGATATAGATAATCGCAATTCATCTATGGTGTAAAAGATTCATCAAAGCTAAGCTAAACCAACCAAAGGGACTGAAGGTTTTGAATTTACAGACACGCACCACACACACATAATCATAAACATATAATGTAACAGCAGCAGCAAGTCTCTTACACTATGTGTATCCTCTGAAAGGCCAACACTCTATATATACATCAGTAATCATCAAAGTAATCAACCTATATTCTTTTTTTGTGCTCATGATGAAAGCAAAGTTGAAATCCATATCCCTGCCGATACTAAAGCAACCGTCGCTACAGCTTGAGCAAGCTCGTACACAACGTTCTGTCGCTCCACTGGTAGATTACGCCAATCGGTTCGCCTGTGTTCAAAATTTCAATAAACCTCAAACTAATATAAGCGTTGGAATGGGAAAAAAAAATAATTGCAAAATGATTTATTTCTTTATCAGTTTTATTTTTTCTTGATCTATATTACCCGAGATCTGCAATGGCAATGCTGATGTTATCTTGCGATCGTCTATTCTGCAAGGGAACCAAAGAGATAAACATCAGTATATGAAAAAATCAGAGAAAAGAAATATTTCCAAGATAGCATTTCTATGTGTTGGCTAAACTATATATATATATATAATATATATATATATATATATATTCTATTCACCAGCGCTAGTTGGGCAAGAGCCTCGGAAGCCATCTGCACATCCCCGTGCTGTCGAAGATGGTTTCTAACGAAAGGAACAGCTTCTGAGCTGAAACGGAAAAATCATATTGCATGGAGAGGGATAGGGAAAAAAAAGACACTTTTATATGATGAGTGATCACAGATTGAGATTCACCTGTTGATGTAATCCCACAAGCCATCAGAAGCTAATACAATGAATTCAGCATCTGAGGCGAGAGCTACTTGACTAACATCAGGAGTTGCTGTAATCAAGTCTCCTCGGAAATCAATCCTGCAGTTAGTTGAAGTAGATGCTTATCATCATCTCATCATTTATGGTTTGTTGTAAGAATAATAAAAAAAGATGCAATGGAACTTGCCTAGAAGCAAACTTTTGAGACCATAGACCTTCATCAACTCCCTTTTGCAGCATTCTTTCACAAGGAAACAAACACAATTGTTTAGAAGATGGCACTGAGGTTAAGCAATCAATAGAGACGATAAAAAAGCTAAGTACTTACTCGTTCTTCTTGGTCTTGAAGCGAATGTCCCCGAAAGCACGAGATACGGAGATGTCTCCGCAGATTCTTCCGTTGACGATCTAAAATCATGATTATCGATTATTATTAAAGATTTATATGTAAGAACAATTGATTCAACTGCCATAAATGAAATCTCACCCAGCCGCCAGCCTCGTTAATTCTCTTGATTTCTTGTAATGAAGCTTTCTTGCTACCATATGGCCTGTGAGATTCGGTCAGCACTTCAGCTTTTCCCGATCTTGACATCACCTGCGCCATTTGACGACAATAAAATACAAAAGAATTCGACGTTTTTATCTTTATGTTTTAATACCACCACATTAGAAAAAATAATGGGCTTAATATAAATTTAAAAATATATATATATATATATATATATAATATCTTACCGCGGATGAATCACCGACGTGTGAGATGAACATAACATCCTCCTTCAAGATTACAGCGGTAACTGTCGAACCCGACTCGTCCTCTTTGCCTCGTTCCTCTTCAAGCCTAAGAAAATTAAGAGCCCTTTTCAGATAAACTACAAAAGTATAACAATGTACAAATCATTGTTAAGTCTATCTATGCATGCATTTTTTTAAGGAGGTTGCACAGCACATGGATGGATTTTACTTATATGTGTTGAATGTCGTACCGTTTTAAGAGCCTCGCATCGGTCTTTTCGAACGCTTCTTGCAATGCCGTCTTTATTGCTTTGAAATCCTTCGAATTCAACAATTTTCCACCTTGTAATGAAGTTACGCATTCTCGATACAGTTCTTCTCTGAATCGATCAAATTCATTCATTACTTTAGTCCACTCTATATAGTAGTAATTCAAGAAACCTTAAGGAGTTACATACTTATTAAGATCATGACCGTCATATGTAAGATTCTCAAACAATTAATGTTCATTCATGCTGACACAGCATATGTTGTTGTATTGCAAGATCACAAAGAAATCAAAAGAATTCTGTTCAATAAGACCCCAGATATATTATTATGTTCCAAATATCAATTACTATTATCGACGATACCTAGTCGAGAAAGCCTTCGTATGCTTTTGCACACAAATCTGAAATCGTACCTTATAAGAATACTATAAACTTACAGGAAGTCAATTTTCTCACATCATATCGCTACCAGCCTATCATTAACCAAATAGAATCTAACCAACGAATTAGTTACCGTTATGATTAACGGCATGCCCATCTAACCTTAGAAATTCAACAGACGAAAAACCCGCATGCCCATCGAACACAGCAGCGAAACAAAAGCCATCGTTGTCGTCCGTTCGAAGGATTACGATATCGTCTTCCATCTCATCGCGGGCCCCTTTTAACTTAACCGATCCCCATCGTATACCCGAAACTCCAGCCAACGAGGGAGGCGCGTCTATTGCGATAGCAGAGCAGAATCTCTTCGCCTGTCTGCTCTTCAATGTGTTTTTCTGTCTTTTAAGGGAGGATTTATTGCGGGAGCAATCGATGTAGATATTGTTTAACAAGAACCTCTGCAACTGCTGGCTGCACAAGGCCATCGAGTGGTTGCAAGAATGAGTGGGAATCAATTGTCTTGTTTTTTTTCTTTTTTATGTGTTTATCACAGTGGTAGATTAGAGTATATTTTGATTGGTTGAGGTTCAGTGGAGGACGATAAAACTGTGTTAGAGGTGTAACGGAATTTAACGGTTTAGATTTCATGGGCTTGGAAGGGGCTCTCTTTCAGCTTTAATGGGCTAAAAGCAATATCTTAGAAACGCTGGTACCAAAAGCGATTTGCTCACTGCAAAGTGCAAATGAACATGGCTTTTTCAAATTACGGCATGAATAATGCAGTGTGGCAGCCTAATGCACCACCTATGGAAGAATGATGATGAAAGATTTCAACTACCATTTTTCGGCGTTATTCAACTATTATCGTTTGTTAGTCTTGTTGACGATGGTGACAGGTGAGTAGGCGTAATTCCCTTTTTCCAGTCAAGACCAAAGTTAAGGAACGTTATCTACTTCTTCGTTGATTTTCATAGTATAGGATGACTTTCTTGTGTTCATAATTCGTATGTTTTTTCAGTTACAACGAAGGCCTATTTACACTGTAATTTGATTTGCATAATTTGACCTCTTGATCTTGCCTTTTGCAGCTTCGTCCGAGTTCGGTAAGTGCATATTGTTACCTTGATAGGCCGGGGCCGAGTGTGATGTTGGATCAATGATGAGATTATACTTTATGTCAATATTTCTCTTTATTTTTCGTGATCTTCAACGTTCTTCAATTGACTTTTTAACTAAAAAATTGGCACAACGTTATTCATCAGCTTCTTTAACAACCCAAAAACGAGAGACTGATAAATAAAATGCTAATTTTAAAATATTATTACAAAACTAAATAACATTTTCACACTACAGAACTAATTAACTTTTTCAATTTTAACTATCATTATTTTTATTTTCACCACAATTGTTAACAATTGCATTTTTCACTATAATTATTTCAAATAAGCAAAATAATTGTTAATAATTATATTTTTAACCCAAATTTAATTTTTAATTATTTTTATCCAAAGATATTAACACATCTAAGTTATTTGTTACAATTTTCGACGTGAATCATAATGCTATTATTATTAATTAATTAATTAATTAAATGGATAAATAGAAGAATAACTAAAGGGACGTGAATCAATTCTTGCATTACAATTGTGTGCATTGCGCCGCTTGTGGCAGAATATTGTGATTTAACTGTGTGCGGTCGATCATTGATGCTTGTACGATGATGTACTTACGTATTATATAATATAATGAACTTTACCCAAAAAAAAGGGACATGACCCTAATTATTTTGGTGAAGGGACACATCCATACCAAAAAGAAATTCAACGGACCCGACACTCGGTTTCTTCACTCAGTCTTTTCACCCTTCATTTATCAGACTCGTTTATCTGTTTGTTACCATATAATTGATTTATTTTCTTTTTTATTCAAGAATTGATTCTTCCTATTGTTTGTGGCGACAAAGTTTTAATTTACGTTGTTCCTGAAAAGTTCGTTTTTCAATTTTCTGGAATTATGCCGAATTAAGTTATTGTGATGCTATATTGGGGTGACAATTTAATCACATTTGAAAATCACACGGTTTATGATCAAGCTCAAAAAGATAGTGAAGTATTTTCATGTGGCATTTCACTGGATGTGATGTTAGCTCATTTACGAGAAATTAGGGGATTGCGTGACAATTTATTGAAGATATATATGTATTATATGACAATAGATGATATAAATCGAATTGCATATTTTTTCCACGTCATAAATAGTGATGACATGCTCTATTTACTTTCAGCTTTGCAAGTATTTTAAAGTTAATCCATGTGAATATGTTACTAATGATTTTAGAATTAATATTGGAGACAACACATTCTTATCAGTTTGAGTGTTCATTAGAGGAGTTGTGTTGGAACCCCCCTTTTCCATTTGGTGCATAATCCTTATTTACCTCCAGAAAGAAAAGTACGACGTAACCGAAGACGACGATATCCATATCATAAGGATTAAATGTCTCACAAGAACACTCGAAGGAAAGTAATGTTGAGTTGTGAAACCTTTTCTAGAAATTATTTGATGATTCCAAAAAAAAAATTCACTCGCCCTCTGTCGACCGTACCTTCGCGAATGTCGCCTGACTGCCGGGGGTCGCTGCCTGCGATGACTGAATTAGGTGGTTAGGACGTTTTCCTTCATGCTTTAGTCAGGAGGATATTTCTCTTTCGACGGTAGTAAGAAGGTTGAGTGTCGGAAATGTGTCTACGTGTAGAAAGTGAACATACCTTGGATGATGAGGGAGCAAGGGTATTTATAGGGGTCGAGACGACCTACATTTTCCATATTTTAGGGTACAATTGAACGACTTTCCTGCCCTGGAAAATCTCTATTTCTGTTGGACTTCGAATTCGAATGTCTTTCTTGTTCCGAAGATTTCTCCTCGGTATTTGTATTTGAATGTCCCTCGCTCCGCTCGGCCTTGATACATTTGGCCTAATCGGCTTCGTCCGCCTACCGGCCTGATCGGCCTATTCGGCCGGCTCGGCCACTTCAGCTAGCTGGTCTTGGTCTTGCTCTCGCTTTGCTCCTTTCTTTTATTCCACGCATTAGGACCTTAGTGGAGGACTTCGTCGTGCTTGATGTCGGCTCTTTGGCTTGGTCGGCCTACTCGGCCGGCCGACCTTGGCCTTGCTCGCGCTTTGCTCCTTCCTTTTATTCCACTCTTTTAGGACCTTGATGGACTTTGTCGTGCTTGGTGTCGGCTCTTTGGCCTGGTCGGCCTACTTGGCTGGCTCGGCCACTTCGGCCGGCCGGACTTGGTCTTGCTCGCGCTTTGCTTCTTCCTTTCTAAGTTTGATGGCCTTCGCCGACGGCCTTCGGTGACCCTCGGTGGGTGATTAAATCTCTTATGTCGAGCATTTTGTCGTGGAAAATTTCCCCTAATATCATTATTTTTTATTAGATAACAATTATTTGAATATTTACGGATTTTTATATTTTTTCTTGTGTTATGTTTTAGTTTGTTATTCCTTAATATTACTTTTTAAAGATCAATTCTCAAGATAATAATAATAATAATAATAATAATAATAATAATAATAATAATAATAATAATAATAATAATAAAAGTGGATGTTGACGAACAAAGAAAAGTTGTCGCCTAAGTTAATATTTTGTTGATAAAAAAAATGAAATGGAGTAAAAATACAATTTTTAGCAACTATTTTGCTTATTTTAAATAATGATAGTAAAAAATTGCAATTGTAAATAATTTTGTGGGTAAAATCGAAATAATAATAGTTAAAATTTTAAAAGTTGATTAGTATTGTAATGGTGTGAGAATGTTATATAGTTTTGTAATTATATCTTAAAAATGACATTATTTTTGTTTCTCGAAAAACTTGTTATTTTGTTCTGATTCATGGTATGCAATGTAGAACCCACAACTGAGAAGAAAACGTTAGTTTTGATTAGTTCAAGATGCGAAAAGGCAGGCAAGCATGAAATACCACATATAGAAAGTGAAGATTTTTGGTGTGATGCGGGCGTGGTCCCGATCAACAATATTTTTAGTCCGGGAATAAAACGAACGCGATAGAGCCGTGCTAAAACTTCGATTAAGGGGTCGAGTCGTGGTGTGGGTGCTTGGTAACGAAGTGTGTAAAACAGAAAACGCGAAGAACAGCGATTTTTACGTGGTTCGGACCTTAAAGGGTCCTACGTCCACGGGGCAGCTAAGGGCTTTCTTTCACTATGACGGGGTGGTTTACATGCTCAAGCCTCACCTCTCCATTGTTACAGATTTAGGGCTCAAACGAGGAGATGAAGAAGACGATAAGGGAAAATTACAGAGTGTTTGTGTGTGTTTCGTGCCTTAGTGTGTGTAACAGTGAATCATCCTTCTTTTTCCTTGATCGCTCCCTCTTTATATAGATGTTTCTCGTTTAGGACCACCTGGAGGGACCTGATTCCTTGCTGTCACGGACGGTACGGAACATCTGCGCGCGCGGTGTTGCAGCAGAGAAAAATCGTTGGATCAGAAGATGTTCCCCAGTGAGCTATTGACACGTGTGCCGGTCCCCACCTTCCTTTGTCCCTCCTTCGTACGGACTCTGACATTTGCAGAGTTTGTTGGCCTCATTCCTTTTCCTGTTCCCTCGACTCTTATCCAAGCTATCATGCCCTGCGAACTACCCTGTGAGGTCCTCTTGGACCCACAGACTCCAGGTCCCTTGAATAGTCAGAGGTACCTTCCTCAGATAGCTCGTTCGTCGTTTTTAGGTCCTTTGGTCCTCTTTCTTTGGCCTTCATCTCTTCCAAATGCGAATCCTAAGGGTAGCAGTCCCTTTTTCCGTGCGGCTCGTGGGGATCTGCGTGCTCAAGATTTTCTCCCGCATCATGGTGGTTTGAGAGAAAGAAGAAGAAGAGCCGTTTCGAATTGCGAAAACTTTTTGAGAGTGTAGTAAGTTCGAAGGTTACGAAAACTTATTTTGTAAGATAGGTTTAAGAAGTTTTCGGTATTTGTTGGGCCGAGCTTTCTGGATATAGATACTTGGGCCGAGAATATTTTAAAGCGGTTGAAAAAATCGGCACCCCTCGATCCCTAACTTGATGTTCTTTAACGTGACTGTGAAGATCGATCCAAGAAATGCGATCTTGAAGTCGATCGAATGCGAAAGCAGCAAAGAAAGATCGAAAACAGAAAACTCAGATTTACATGGTTCGGCTGCGACTTTCAGCCTACTCCACGGACGAACAAAGCCTTTTTTATTCAAACTAAGAGATGGATTTACAACTTTGTCATACCTTTTACAACTTTCATGTTTATACCTCTCGCTAAATCGCACTCTACAGAAAGTTACGAACTCAAGAACATAGTTACTTGAACTCTTCATCTGATATTTATAACAGCTTTTAAGAACTGTCCATGCATTACCAAGTTTGTACCAAGTGCTTTTTGAGTTGTACCACACACGTTCTGCAACTTATAAAAGTGCTATGCAATTTTATAAGTACAAATGTGGACCATTAGATCATCTGCTTCGAGTTTAGAGCTGACAAAACGTCCTCAAGCTTCAACCTTTCTCTTCCATATAGCAGGGCCTCTTTGAAGTGATCATAGCTAGGTGGCAAGGCACATAGCAACAGCAATGCTTGGTCCTCGTCCTTCAATTCATCGCCAACATTCTCTAAGTCCAAGATCATCTTCGAGAAATTGTCGATCTGCGCTTCCAACGATTGATCTTCATCCATTTGGTATCGATAAAGGGTCTGCTTCAGATATAATCTCTTGGCAAGGGACTTGGTCATGTACAGAGCGCCTAGCTTCTTCCATGCCTCCTCTTCCGTGTTTTCTTTAGCCACCTTACACAACACTTGGTCTGATAGGCATAGAATCGAGGTTGAGTACGCCCTTTCTCTAATCTTCTTCTTTGTCGCAGCTGTCATGTCATTTGGTTCCATCTCGGCCTCAGGCTTGAGTGCCTCCTCAAGACCCTTCTCGGTGAGCAGGCCCTTCATCTTCTTCTTCCACAGGCCAAAATCTTCTTGCCCGTTGAAGACTTCCATTTCGAACCGAGTTTCCGCCATCTTCTTGTCACGCGTCGTTTCACGCTCACCGCACCAATTGTTGAAAAAACTGAAACCCCTCGATCCCTAACTTGATGTTCTTTAATGTGAGTGTGAAGATCGATCCAAGAAATGCGATCTTGAAGTCGATCGAATGCGAAAACAACAAAGAAAGATCGAAAATAGAAAACTCAGATTTACGTGGTTCGGCTGCAATTTTCAGCCTACTCCACTGACCAACAAAGCCTTATTTATTCAAACTAAGAGATGGGTTTACAACTTTGCCACACTCTCTACAACTTTCGTGTTCACACCTCTCGCTAAATCGCACTCTACAGAAAGTTACGAACTCAAGAACATATCTACTTGAACTCTTCATCAGATATATATAACAGCTTTTAAGAACTGTCCATCAGGCTTGTACCAAGTGCTTTTTGAGTAGTACCACACGCGTTCTGCAACTTATAAAAGTGCTATGCGATTTTATAAGTATAAATCTGTCCGCCAAGATCAACGCCAGTCTACATGTCATCCATCTGATTTTGCGCCAAAGATCCGACGGCTCTCGATTAAACTGGCGATTTCAATGCTTAGAACCAGATTTTAAAACTCTTGATCAGACCAGCTTCAAGTTTGATCCATCCAAGCTTAGTTGTTGAAGTCTTGGCTCACTAAATCCCAACAAAAGCTTTGAAAGCAGAAGCAAATTTTTATAAGTCTAATTCAACCTGAAAATCGTTGTGTCAATAACTCATTGTTTTGTTTCCAAGATGGGAAAAGGAACATATGGGTGATCCGTGAAGTGGCCTCTCTCTCGCAGGCAGCCCATTTTCGATCAGTTATCTATGCATGCTTTATTTTTTGTTATATGCGAACGACAATTTAATGCTAAAATTCTTGGCACGACTTTGATCAAATGTTTCGAACTCATCGAATTGTGATAAAATTCTTTGAACCACTTTTTAGAAGTCTTGCCTGGATATCTTCATTCATGACCCCTCGAACTGTATAAAATTCTTGCGACCACTTTTTTGCATAAGCCGAAAGCTAAATGCCTGTCTCAGAACAAAAATAGAAAACGAAATATAACATCAAGTTATAATTCTTTACTACAATAGTCCGACTTTACTAAAATATGTTCAGAATCTCAGGTAAAGTAAATAGTGTACCAGTCGTCCCCCCGCCATCTTCGCTTCGCTCTTTACCAGGAGAATGTCAAGTGGCCGTTGTTTCGGAAATTTCTTGTTGACCGTGATGAGATATTGCGACAACTTAAGTACAATCTACACCGAGCTCATAGCAAATGGTTATAGGCTGTTAATCAAGCAAGTCAAGATAAAGGAGCTAGACACAAATCAGATTTTTGATACGTCGAATTTTCGATGATGTGTCGAAAATCTAACTGATTGATTGGTGTATCAATATGAGTTGGATAGTAATAAATGGCGCACGTGTCAAAATATGATAGGATTTGGATTATATCCAACTGAGTAGGTAAGACAAAATCAAAGACGTACCAAATCAAAGGAGATCAGCTCAGATTTGTCAACCCAAGATTAGTTAAACACGAGATTTGTTAGTTCTAATAGATCTTAGGAGATAAGATTGGAGGATTGTTGAGATATAATAGAGGAGAATAGATACATTATTATTATATATAGGTCGAAGGCTTCGATGAAGAGTCTTCTTTCGGGTTTTGTTTTGAGGAACATTGTTGTTAGTTTATTTCTTCGACATCATCAATACAAAAAAATTTCGTTCTATTCTCGCATTTAAATCAAATACCGAGTATTATCGTCTTCACTATAACATTATAATTGTCGTTTGACCTTAAATATATTATATTCCTAACATAAATATCCAAAAATGGCAGGAGTAATTAATAAAGTTATGGCCCCTAATTTAATATACAAAGTAGACATCATAAAACAATTTTCTTTGTTGATTATCTGTGATAAAATTTGTGAAGCAATTGCAGTTCGTAAAATGTCTCACGGGTTAATTCTTACTGTTTAGCAATATAGATAACAAACTTCCGAGATATTATACATATAATTATTAGTTGACCGTTGTTAATTTTCCATACATACTTTTATGCATATCGAACATAAAGTGAATTTGAATTAAAGTACTAACTACTTCATCATATGCAAAAAAAAAAAATAAAAAAAATTCGATATACTTCTTTGATGTTAGCCAACTATAATATGCTGTCAAATAAAGTTATATATGGCATTGCTTTAAAAATTTGACCACATTAATACCCAAATTACTATTGCAATATCCTGTCATGAGAAAATCATTTAGTTCTGACAGATTGTGTGTAACTATTTTGGTAATGAAGAAATAAATTACACCCACTTTGACTTTGCCATAATTGAAATTATAATAAGTAACCCATAAAAAGGATTTAACTTTCACGTTTCATTATCTCTGATAAAAGGATTAGCTCTGGAGATTGAGATCTGAGTGTTTGTTGGTAACTTCTCCTTCGCATCTCTTATGCTTTCTATAACGTTTTAGTTAAATCTGAACAAGTTCTAAATATTCATTACATGCTAGCATTCATTCTCTATAGATTAGTTTTATCTTAGTTTACATCTCCTAGACGTCTGTGTTATAAATACAAATTTTATTTTCTTGGTTTTTTTTTTTTAATCCATTAGTGCATCTGCTCTCAGAATGACAAGATTATCTATAAAATAATTTGCTTTATTGATAATCAACAGGGTTTATGTATTGAATAATAAACTTATTGTGCAGGGTAAGACCACCGCCATATTACTCTTTCTCGGGAAAAAAAATAGTGGGAATTAATTTCGGTCACTAAGTATACTTGTTTTCATTTTTGGGTCACTATGTTTGATAATTGCAAAAGTAGGTCGCTAACTTTGTATGTCAAAACAATTTTAGGTTATGTTTTCAATTTTGGGTCACCAAGTATATATTTTTTGATTTTGGGTCACTAAGTACCAATTTTTGAATTTTGGGTCACTCATTTGGCTTATTAAAAATTGACCCAAAATTGAAAAATTGATACTTAGTTACCCAAAATAAAAAAATATATACTTAGTGACCCTAAATTGAAAACATAACTCAAAATTGTTTTGATATACAAAGTTAGTGGCCTATTTTTGCAATTATCAATATAGTATAGTGACCCAAAAACGAAAACATATATACTTAGTTATTCAATTTCATAATTTTGCCATTAATTTCCTATCAAAGTTGGTAAGAAGGACAACAAATTTTGTGCTCGAATATGATCTGCCGTTTACTTTAATGGTGGTCCTATGAGTTGCTAGTTTCCTTCTTATCTTTAGATCTCAATTTGCTTATTGGGAACTAGAATAAGAATTGACAAGCCGACAATTAAGAATCGACCCATGGGTGTAACTTGTATATTCTAACGGCGGTACACGTATTAGATTTCGATATGTTGCGATCGATGGCGCAAAGTGCAACTTGATGCGTAAATAATCCCTAGTTTGTTATTGTTTTCATATATCATTATAATTATCTAACCGTGCTATATCTTGTCCATTACAACAGACGGATTACCATCAAAACGATATATTGCCATACATTAGTTCTGACTATCTGCGCGATACATGGATTGCAACCGTGAAGAAGCTATGAAGGCTAAGGAACTAGCAACTAAAAAGTTCTCAGAGATAAAAATAGGCGGCGTCACGGACTGGTACCCTGTATTAGGCGTAAGCCCTACATGCAATAAAGCGGCCATCGCGACAAAATACAGAAGAATGTCTCTTGCCATACATCCAGACAAGAATAAATCTGTAGCTTCAGCGGATGCATTTAAGATAATTGCAAGCGCATATGAAATATTATCGGATGACGAGTCAAGGGCCAAGTATGACGCAGTAAGGCTTCGTAGTGAAGTGGCGATGCTTAATCCATCACCATCTAAATCGCCTATGATCCCTAATGCCAACTCTGAAGTAGCTGATGATTCAACAAATTCAAACCGCCCTAATAATGTAAGAGTGTTCCTAAGGCGTACTAACGAGCGGCCGACTCCTTTCCCTGCGCCGGATAGTCAGACAAGGATGGGATCATTTTGAACATTTTGCCAGAACTACCAGCACGCTCATCAGTATGCAGTGATATTTCGAGGTCAGACCCTCATTTGCTTCTCTTGCTTAAACCCTTTTGTGGCCAATGGTGTTTCGACCCCACGTAGAGAATCCCGTCCAACTCAACCGACAGGTCCAAGTGAGTCGAGGCCTAGTGCAAGTTGCTCTGTGCAGATGAATCCTCGCCACGGTAAGGGCCATCTTGAGAGGCCTTTCGAGCCAGAAACTACTTCAAGCGGACATGGCCAACAAGGTTCAAATAATAGTCGCTCTAATGTGGACGAGAATGCCAACAGTTGGCAGCCAATGAATGATATGAAGAGACCATTGAAGGATGAGGGTGGTAGTAATAACTATAAGAAGAGAAATGTTGGACCTAGATCAGAGCACGAAACTTAGTGGTTCACGGATTTTTTTTTTTTTTTTTTTTTTTTTTTTTTTTGCAACTTGCCTGAGAGATGAAGTAGAATTCTTATAAGTACAACAAAAAATGTGGTTGTAAAAGATGCTCGAGAGAGAGAGAGTATTAGAATAAATTTTGGTTTTCGTGATGAATGCGCACAGTCACATAATATTGTTTTGTTACTTCAGCTAAGCCTCTGTAGAAAAGGAACTGCAAATTCTCGAATTGAGTGTTGAGTTGCCAATGGAACCAGCTACTAAATCGTCGGAAGCTGCTATGCGGAATAGCACCAAAGCACAAGCCCTTCCAAGCATAGGGTTGAAATACCTTCTCAGAAATAGTGCTGCTATGTGGAATATACGGGGGCACGCCCCTCTGAAGCAGCGAGAAACATGCCCGTAGCTTATGTGAAGTAGGTGATGCGGTCGCCTGGGGCCTATCTTTGGAGGGGCCCAATATTTTTCATATATTTTATAGTAGTCCAAAATTATTTTTTTTTTATACGGGTAGTGATTGGGCTGAAATGATTAAAAAAAAAATGTTCGAGTTCATATCTCGTATTATAAATTACGTGAGATGAGAATGAGAGGATTTTTTATTTTTTTATTTTTTTATTCAAATATTGGTCGAACAAAAAAAATAAAAAATAAAATTCAAACCATCACAAGTCAACACACGATTTTAACTACTTTTGTACACTTTTTTTTTAAAAAAATTGTTTTTCTCAATTCTCATCATAAGCGAAACAATTTAGATTCATTAAACTCTCTGGAAGATTTTCATGAATTGAAAGTAACATTCTTTTTTTGTGCGAATATTATTTCTTTTATATTTCTCAGTATGGACTGGCAATGTTGTCGACTGAAAAAAGAAATAATCAGACAACTAGATTATACAGATTTGATCAATATTTATGTCTCGGCTAAATTGCATATAACTCACTCGTGGTTTAAAAAATAAACACCAAAATCCCTATGGTTTGTAAATAACATAAAACACACTCGTGGTTTATTTAATTATGCGCTCATTTTCATTTTCACCCCCTAATTGGGGGATACAATGCTATGTTTTAGATATCATGGGGGGGTATGGTGCTATGTTTTAGACATAATAAGATAGTAATGCGCATTTCAATATATCCACGTGGGAGTGTATATTAATTTACCCTTATGTCTCTAATACATCTTGACGAACAATATTTATAATTCGGTCCTGAGTTCTATACATCCAGGAACCTATCCATCCAGTGTTGGACGATGCTGCATGATAAATTCGGTCCTGAGTTCTACACATAGGTACTGAGGCTCGTTCTTTTTCCTACCCAAGAGTGTGTTGAACACCATTGATGCCAAGTGTCGTGATTTCTTGTGGGGGAATCATGAGGGGCGAGCTCAGGCCTTAATCAAACGGTCTACTGTGTGTCTGACTAAGAAATTTGGGGGCTCAACATTCGAATGGCCGTAACTTGGCAATCAAGTGTGGGATATATATAGCAAACAAAGCCGATGTGTGCTGTGGGTGAAATGGATTAATGAACTATATATGAAGAATGGGTCATGGTGGGACTATGAGCCTCCAAGGGACTGAAGTTGGCATTGAAGAAGGTCGTTCATGTCCATCAAGTCCGTATATACTTGGCGGATGCATGGGTTCATACCCAAGGATTCCTCGTTGTGCTGCTATGTGGAACAGACTAAATGTCCCTAAACATTCATATATTCTATTGCTGATAATGCACCAACGATTGTTGATGTTGGACCGATTGCGAGGGTGGGGGTGCTGGCCCCAAGCAGCTGTTACCTCTGTCACATGTTGAGCTTCACTACGCCTCTTTCTGGACAACGCCGTTTCATCGGAAGGCTAAGTCTTGGCTGAGTTATGTTTGGACAGTCACCAGGCCCAGTCCAGCCCCCCCCCAATCACCGCTGCCGGATTGGTCTGCTTTCCTTCAAGTAACCATCTAGTCCGAGGTCGCCAGATTTCCCAGCACACAACAAGGAAACACTCAAATGCAGCAACATCTGCCGCATCGGCTTTCCATACGAAATTCCACGATAAAGGCCCAGAGCTAGATTCTGCGACTGATAGAGCATCTTCGGACATGCCAGATTAACTTGTCCGAGGAGGAGAGTATGCTCAGTGGATCGCACAAGTGACTCGTTCCACCCAAGTGAAGAGAGATCTCGAAGATCGTTAACTCGCATGTCAACATTATCATTATGAGGAGGCATATTAGGCTTGAATACTCTTTGCTTCAAAGATTGCTCCCCATGTTAATGATGTATTCCACCCCCAATGTATCATAAAGAAGATCACTATTCGGAAAATATTTCTCTCTAAGGATCTGGACGAGCAAGCTTTCTAGATGAGTGTAGATATGCCAAGCTTGCTTCGCCAAAAGAGAGAGGTCGACAAATTTTCTCCCAATTCATCCAGTGAATTCCAGCACGTTCCTTCGACCACTACCAATACCGAGTGACTAACCTATGTACATTGGGGGTGGAATCCATATGTAGGGATAGCTTGTAGAACGGCTTTGATTAACACTTCCCTTCCGACTTGCGACAGTAATTTTTCCGACCAGCCCTGAACTCTCTTCCACGCTCGGTCCCTCAAATATGCGAACACCGTCCTTTTGTTTCGGCCAGCAACGGAGGGGAGGCCTAGATAAAGGTCATGCCTCTCACTTGGATCGATACTAAGGGCCTGACAGCATGCATCTCTAGAAGTGTCTTCAACATTCGGGGAGAAAGAGGATGATGATTTCGCGAAATTTACTAGCTAACCGGAGGCTCGTCCGTAGGTAGCAGTGACCGTCTGGATTCTACTCGTCGCATCTAGGGTCGTTCTACGGAATATAAGGTTGTCGTCTGCAAAGAGTAAATGGGAAATAGATGGTTCTCCGCGTCTTACCGAAACTCCGTGCAATGAACCCGCATTTTCAGCCGGTTGCAGCTTGCTACTACAAGCCACCGCACAAAACAGAAACAAATAGGGTGATAAGGGATTGCCTAGACGTAATCCACTTGTAGGGGAAATATGACCAAAACAAGACTAGTTAAAGATAAAGGAAAAAGACACGGACGAAACGCACAAAATAATTTTCGGAATAAAAAGACTATGAAACCCCAACTTACCATTCCACACGATCATAGGCTTTGTTCATATCCATTTTACGGGCACAAAAACTCTCTCGACCCGTTTTTTCTGTTTAATGTAATGGTTAGTCTCAAAAGCATTAAAGACGTTATTGATTATGCGCCTATTGGGAATGCATGTTGACTAAGATGGTGAGATAATTGAATGCATAATATCCTTTAACATATTAGTAATACACTTCGAAGCTAACGGTAAAGAACGTTACATAGACTGATAGGACGAGAATTAGCTATATTATCAGGCTTTGGAATATTCGGTATAAAAACTATGTGTGTTTCATGAAATTGTGGAGCAGATACACCGTCCTTTAGGAAATCAAGGATGCAGCGAGACATTTCTACAAAAATATCTCCCAAAGTTTCTTGGTATAAATTTGGTGAGAAGCCATCAGAGCCAGAAGATTTATACGGAAACATATCTGCGAGCAGTTTTTTGACCCTCCGCAAGAGTATCTCATATCTCATCAGTAACTCGTGGGGAAATAAACTGAATCACATAGCCTACGAAATCTATATATTTAGATATAGAATTATCACTCTACACATATGGTTCTCAAGTTTTGGCTTACCATAAAACTTCACTAAGATCCATCCAACGAGACAACTCTGGCAAATGAGGCCGTACGATGGAGTTTGTGCGTTGCAAGGTTAGGATTGGCAAGATATAGAGAATATGCAAAGATTTCTCGTATATTTAAGTACGGTGTAATACACACAAGTCACAAGACACAACGATCGGCTTGTAGCCAAGTTGAGATTAGACGTCTGAAAATTTGTCCGGCCTTTAAATATCATATTTTCAAGAGATTTATATATTGTTATACCAGATTTAATCCAACAATATTGATAAACTCGAGCATAAGATCGATGAGAATTACCTTGATGATGAATGCGCGGAAGCTCGGGATTAAAATCTCATTCAAATCTTCATTAAACACAAGCTTCTCTCTTACACTTAAGCACTTTCTCTCTCTACAATTAAACCCTAATTATCAATGAAGAGAGAGCTAATCTAGTGAGAGAAACCACATCTCAAGTTTTGTGTATTCTACACACACTACCTATATATACTAATCATATATTCGTATATTTACACTTTAGTCCCTAACTTTACATACTTTTACACTTAAGTCCCTAGACAAAGATAACTTGATTATTGAACACTATAAAATATTCCCAACAATCTCCCCTTAGTGTTCAATTATAATTGAAGCTCCAATTGTCTTTTCTCTCGAATCTTCACTCGTCATCATCAGTTGAACACAACACAAAATGTTCCCAACATATATTTTAGTATGGTCGAGAATAATATTGCTTAGGAGGTTTTAGCGCAACAATTCGACAAATCGAAAGTAATTTCCATACCTTCTTGCAGTCAAATCTCTCACTATTGTCATAACTAATTGAATGCATAGTTATCCCGTTAAAACTCAGTTTGGTTAGGGACATTAGTAGGGAAAGAAAAATGAAATGGAAAAGAAAAATATTTTTTATGTTTGTGATTGAAGAAATAGATAAGGAAAAGAAAAGAAAAGAAAATATAGCTTTAAACCATCTCCAATCGAAAAACTTATTCTTAAACTCAAAGTCAAAATGCAGTAATTCTTCTCCAACCATTAAACTCAATGTCAAACTCAAAAGAATATTATCTTAATATTCACTATGATATTAACTTTTACAATTTTTAATATTATCCTAATATTTTAAAACTTTGCAAATAAGACCACGATATTATTGTAAATTTAATTAAGAAAATATTTCATAAATTAATAGCATTAATATTTGTACATATAAAAAACATCGAAAAAATATTTATTAAAAATATGAAAATTACACTACATGAGGGAAGAAATACATTGAGATGCACATAAAAAATATTATTCGTACAAATAAAAGATAAATAATTTTTTAAATTTTGAAATTGGTTTATTTTTTCCGCAAATAATAAATTAGAACATTCTGAAGTTCAGTGTGATCATCATCATTTGTAATTTTTTAAATTCTATTGTTGTGGTCAAAACGTTATTTAACTGTCATATTACATATAAATAAAAATATAAAAACTAAATAATAAGATATAAAAAAAATTATTACTAAAAATAGAGTAAATGTTATTATAATTGTTTGTCTTGTCAATTTTATAATCTTATTAATATATCTTTTACTTTTTTATTTTTTATTACTTATATACGGGTGCTTTAATAATTCAATATAAGAAAAATGGCTTGTTTGTAATTTTCAAACATCAAATTTATTTTTTGCATTCAAACGCAAATTTAAGTTTCGAAGAAGAGAGAGAAAGTAAAAAAAAAAACCTATTTTGGGTTTGTGTTTGGCGTAGTTGGAGTGTTTTTACTCTAACTTCTAGGTTTTGGAGTACGATTGGAGATGCTCTTAGTTTATACTTAAAACTAAGAAAAATAAAAAGAAAGGTGTAGAGGTACACAGTCGAAGGGTGAAGTACAACTGTCTGATGCACTTGGTTTTCGCCGAGCTTTCGACACACGAATTCCACATATTGATTGGATTAAAAAGGTAGTGTGGAAAAGAAAATTAGATAATAGTATTAATAAGTAATCTTTCGTTTTCATGAGATTTCGCTGAAGAAATTAGGTTGTGTTTGGTATGCGGATCTCGGTAAGGAAAAGAAAATAGAAAGTTGTAGAGATACAACGGTCGAAACATGAAGTACAATTGTTAGATACGTTAACTTAATTTTTCATCGTACTTTCCACACATGAATTCCGCGTACTTAATGCACTCCAAGTGAATCCAAATTCCGAATTTATCGATTCAAAATTGCGCTACTTTAACATACGAAATAGAGAATTGAATAGTGTTAAATTTTCCGTACGTAGTGTGCATCTTTTTATTGTACAAATATTGAAAAAACAAATTGATAATATATTTCACGAACCCATTAAAATAGAAATCCAATTATTAGAATAATGATATTGTTAGGCATGTGACCATAGTTCCTCAAAATTCTCATTTAATGTCTTAGGAAATCGCCTTTGCATCTTTTCCGGTTCCGTTTCCCTAGCTATTTTTAGGAAAGCAACCCGGAATCGTCCCGGGAACCACCGGTTCCGATTCCAATTGGCCCACTTATTTTTTTAAATTTAATTTATAAAATATTTTAATTAATAATCATTAATAAATTCATTACCATTAATTAGTCTCATTAATTACGGTTGTGTTATGTAATTATTTTCATTAATTGATAGATGAAAAGGCATTCAATTTCCGAAGAAACACCAATTGTTGTCTTGTATCTTCTGCAAAATATACCTGTACTTACACTTGTAAATGATTATAATTAAATGTGATTATCATTAATTACGGCTAAGCATTAAAAATATAAATCCATTAATTACCAAGATATTGGACAATGTGGATGATCATTGAAATTATACCTCCACTATTTTTTTTTTCTTTCTTTTTAATGCAAAACAGGATTTTGATTACTCATGATAGTCGGAAAACAAGAGTATAGTCATCTCCCGAGTTAGAGGGGAGTGACCTTCCCCATATCCTGCAAGACGCTTGGCTAAATAATGAGCAACAATATTACAACCCCTTTTTAACATACGGGAAAATACAAGCTAGATTTAGGCAGTCACGTAAGATGCATCCGATCATCGAAGAATCCGAATTCCTCTTTTGCAAGCTTTCAAGTGTCGACTTACAGCCCCCTTCGACAACAATGCGGTACCAATCGACGATCTGTTCTTGCTCCTGTCCTGTGTGTAGACCCGTCAACATTGAGTCTGGTCAATAAATGGAGTTTATATAGCCAACTCCGGGATGGAGTACATATTATGGCCGGTTCTGATTCCGGGTCGGTTATATATATATATATATATATATATATATTATGGCTGGTTCCCAGATAAAAATACGGATTCGAAAGATCAAATGAGTGTGCATTCTCGACAATTTTGTCAAAAGATGATCTACTTCGAACCGCACGATTCAATCGAGAAATTCCATTTTTTTATTAAAAAAAAAAAAAACCGGCCCTAGGTGGGGAGGTCAGCGAATCATATAAAGTTCCGAGAAACATAAAACTACTGAATAACTAAAAATATTACTTGTCCAATTGCTCCGTTCATGGCCTCAGAAGACGTAAAACAGCCGAAACAACATGCAACGATCCAGTGGCTACAATGATCCCTTCAGGCTTTCCACGAAGAACCTCATGCCCGAATCTAAGTGAATCGATCAATGAGCCCTCTGCAAAAAGAACAACTTCCTTCTTCTTTGCAGATCGATACTGAGACAGTTCACATTCTTGCACGTCGCAGTTAAGAAAGTCAATGCCCTTCTCTGTACAAGCTTGTGCCCAAGAATCCCTCAACACACAAGTTGGAGTCCTTCGATATCTCTCTCCAGCAATATCTATCTCCGTGAAGCACACTGCCTCCACGTTACAACCTGCAACAAAGTGCCACGGCTTTCTTTTAATACGAGATTAGTAGTTCTTACAAAGACAAACGATGCTTCTGAGAGGAACCTTCAATTGCTACTCGGGCAAAGCCTAGATGATCTTTGTCGCTCGCCATAGCAACAACAAAAACAAGCCTTGCCTCTGGGAATATCATCTTAATCATATCCACCAGAGCTTGAGCAGATTCCTTTGTATGGGCTGGAAAATGCACAAAAGGGGACCAAAACAAAACAACAGCATTTGTTACGAACATTAGTTAGTCTAATGAGCCACTAATGTCTGAGTGACTAGATAGTACGATGATGATGATGATGTCTAAAGAAAAGAGAAACTACCTCCATCACATAATATGGTTGCCCCGGGCAAGTTTAGCTTCTCGGCCTCCTCGGGTGTTAAGAATTGGCTTCTACCGAGCAAACTAGCTCTCTCCAGACCAGAACGAATAGAACCGTCTGATAAATTCCACCCTGAAAATATAACGACTTCAAAAATAAATAAACATGAAACAGCAAAAACCTCATACAAGAAAATTGGTGCATGAGTGAAATTCTATCAGCAAGATGAAAAAAAAGAGACACTTATGCAGTTTCATTTCTGACCTTGACTACGAAGACAAAGTGCAGCAAAACCAGCAGTTGCAGCATTCTGCAGCTGATGAATCCCAAGCAATCGTAATTGCACATCAACCAATTCAATTGACTGATATATAAAAAGATTTGATGTGAATGAAAAATAAAATGCGCCATGACGTGGAGAATTTATATTCTAAGCGAGTTTGTATGTAAGAAAGGAAGACACGCATAACAAGATTTAGTATTACCATATGTAAGTCCCTCTCAGTAAAGAGTTTAATGTCACATAACTGGCATGGCACTGACTCTTTTATAATAAATCCTTTGAGAATGCTTCTATTTCCCAGGTCAGATGCTGATACCACAGACGATGACATAGATGAGGCCTTATCACGAATAATACATTCGATATGAGGAAGAAATGGCCCCCCTAAAACCACCTGAACATTCAAACGCCATGCCACGTAAGAAAATATGCCTGTCCATGTTAAAAGTGGCGCGAAAAAGCTTTTGAAGCATAATACCTCGTTCATTAATCGGAATTCATTTAATACAATACTGTTTATTACATCTTTTATACATACATAAACCATCAGATGGCAAGAAAACGACAAATTTATTAGACTCCATTACGGTTATATTTCACGAACCACCATGCCTGCATTATGATCTACAACATACAAATGAAACTTGATACTCAATTTACGAGGTTAAAGTCTAAGGAGACAGAAAAAGCACGTAAGAACCACCTAACTGGACGTCCTTGTTTGATTATCCCCGATTTTGCCACCGCAATGCTTTCCAACGAGCCACCTAGTGCAGCTAAATGTTCTGCCCCAATGTTCGTGATAACTGACACTGCAAGATCAGAACTAGCAATAACATTCGTTGCATCTCGGGCCCCACCCAATCCTGCCTATAGATTAATATAAAAAAAAAGAAAAAACTACATAAGCTAGCTTCGGATAGAGCATGTTCGCAAAGGTAATCTCCACCATTTATAAGTTACCTCAATAACTGCAAATTGAACTTTCTCCTCAGCAAAAATGCTGAACGCTACCGCAGTGAACACCTTGATTTCATACCAATGAGCAACTCAGTCTAAAGTTTTCCAAGTGGCGAAGAACATTATGAACAACATACACAATTGCGAAAACCGAGCAAAGACAAGTCGGCAAAAAGATTTCAATAAACCTCAAAATGACTGAGATGTCCTTTCTCCTGTTCAACCGCCATGTCAAGATCCTTCTTTATCTTCTGAAAATGAGAATTCAATGTTTTCGTGGGCACTGGCTCTCCAGTCGTGCCCAGTGTTACACGCTCTCTGATAGAGAGAATATGTGGGCTGTCCAAAGAAATAAATCATGCAGGAAAAACCGAATAACTAAATGTTCGTAGGCGATAGAAAGTTAAGCAATGCAAGCCAGTTATCAACATGTGTGCAATAGAATGTCAAACCTGCTATAACAGCCGACGGAATAACCTTCAGCTCTTAAAATGCCTGAAATAAATGCAGCTGTTGATCCTTTTCCTTTTGTTCCAGCGATGTGTATGGCCTAAAACCAACATGGTGCATTCATTTGATTAATGATTCCCTGACTTCCATTAAAGAGTCGTTCAATAGTGACAAAGCAAAGTATGGTGAATCAAATTTATTACAAACAAGAAATTGACTACTGATCACTAATCCACAATTAAAAGCATTTACCACCTTAAAGCTTCCTTTTGCGTTCACCCATGATAATAACATCAAGATTTCAAACATGAGATGAGGAATAAAACATTACCCAAAAACTAAAAACCATAAAGCATAAATGGAAAATAGTAACCTTGAACTTGGACTGAGGATTGCCCAAAATGTCTAACAATCTTCTCATTCTGCCCAAATCAAATCCATCATCAGACTCAGTGCCCGCACCTTTAGGCACGCCCGTTTTCTCATAATTCTTGAGCTTATCCATGTAATCTGTAAATTCACTGAGTTCTTGATTTTCTGAAAATGTTGTAGAGAGGGATCTAAACATTGCACACCGAATTGAGTTATTCGCAGGTAACGATAGCTTTTGTTTGTAGACTGACAAAGTCTTAAGAGGATGTATGAATTTGCTGATTGTCATTGTCGGGCTTCGAAGAAGAAATAGATGATAGAAATTATCCCATAAAAAAGGACAGAAAGGAAACCAAGAAACACAGAAATATTAGTTCGAAAGCTCTTGTATTTCTTTTTTCCTTCTTTTCTCTGTTTCTTCTTCTTTTTCATTTAATTTTACGGGCAAATTGCAAATAACACGTCCGTGATTTAAAAAATTAATATCAAAACTCAATTTAGTTGTAAATAACATAAAACACCATCGTAATTTATGTAATTACGCTTTTATTGTCATTTGCACCCTCTAATTGGGGTACAATGCTTCATTTAGACACCATTTAGGGTATGGTGCTAAGTTTTAGACAGCACAAGGGACTTTCGCGCAATAAATAAACATAAGATAGTAACGTGCATATCTATATATTCGCGTGGGATATAACATAATTTACCCTAATCCAATATTATTAGAAGAAATAGAGAATTAATAGATAAAATATACCATAATCCTAAAAGGACTCTACGCATGATTAGTAATTTTTTACTATGCAAAACCCTTTGAAAAATTTCATACTATCAGCTACCAATCGGAAAATAATAACCTCTAAGAAATCCGTTTTCACCGTTTTAACTTGGTTTTTTATTTAAAAAGAATTATGCAGCACATTTTCCCGCTTTCGCTCGTCAAAAGTTGGACCAATTCCGCTTGGAACTTTTGTGACACCCTTAAACCGCTAGCATTAGATTCAAACTTCTAGCATAACATTATCTTTAGCATATGTATCTAAAAGTCAAAATAAAAACAAGCTGCAAAAGCTATTTATAGAAAATGCATTCCAAGCTACTAGTTGTCATCAAAATGCAATTGATAACCGTATATGTAATACTATCCCTAGACAAATATATAGTTTCAAAATACATTCCTCTAGTATCGTTGAGTCGGTCACAGGTCGTCCCTAACATGCTCCACCACAACTCAGTCTTCATCATCCCATCTTCTAAGTCTCACCTCCCGAAGGAGGATCTGAAAAATGTAATAAAGGGAGTGAGTCGACAAGATCCGGTAAGCACAAAGCAAGAATATGCATGTATCACGATCAAATGAATAAATATGCAACAAAGTAAAACGAACGCATATTTTGTGTCGCTCAGCTTTCCTATTCCAAGTATGTCAATTATAACTTACCATCTAAGTGGACTTCATCGTGTTTCCGTCCTTATAGAAACGATTAGCCTTTAGGCGATTGGATCTCTCAATGAACACATGGGATAACCATTTCTCTCTAAGTTACTGAACGACAACGTCGCAAAAAAAAAAAAATAGTTAGTCAGCAGGCAGGAGGATACAATCGATTCATGTTAAGGTTTTCTAAGAACCTTGTTTAGGGATTTTGTTTCCGACTAACAGTTAGTTAGTCAGCAAACATAAATAGTTAGTCAGTTATGAAATAATGACTACTTGGCATTCCACGGAGACTACAACTTTAGTTGCTATTTCCGACTACAACCTTTGATTGATACCTATTATTGTTAGTCGGAAATTGAGCTATTTTTTCGAATAACATTTTATAGTGGAAATTGATAGTCTCAAGAGACTTGCCTTTTTTTTTAGAGTATTCGTTATGGATGCGACCATATGTATGATTTTATGTATTGGATGTTATTTATTTGTTTGCAGACTATTTTAATTTGTTGGATGTTGTTGTAAGAACTAGTTCGTAATTTGCTCTAAGACTTGTTATTTTGTATGCTTGTAGTACAAAACTCTATATAATTAAGTAGCTCATTTATTAATTATGTAGTACCAAACTTAGAAGGGTTGTAAAACCAATAGACACAACAACGTAGTATCTAAGACCATCTCCAACCGAAACATTAATTTTTAAACCCAAACTCATTCTCAAACTCAAAATACAGTAATTCATCTCCAACCGTTAAACTCATTCTCAAACTCAAAAGTATATTCTCGTAATATTTACTTCCACACCAATTTTTGTAACTTTTCAATTCTACCTACATATTTAATAACTTTACAAAATAATATTTAATTTTTGTATTATATATAAATGAAATATAAAAAATAAATAATAAGATATAATATATCTTAATTATTAATAAATAACTAAGCAATATATTTTTATTTATTATTTTATTTTTATTTATGGTTGATTTAGTAATTAAAAATAAATAAAAGTCTCTAAAGCAATTATAAAAGTACAAACCCAAAAAATGAGTTCAAATGCAAAAATGGGTTTATGTAGGAGAGAGAAAGTCAAAAAACTCATTTTGAGATTGAGTTTCAAGTACGGTTGGGACCAGTTTACCCCATTTTTTGAGTTTTGGAGTACGGTTGGAGATGGCTTAAGTAAGCTTTGATAAAGTTTACCAACATATCGAGCAATGTAGTATCATATTATTGGTAGTTATAGTACCAACTATTGTTGGTCCATATATCATTGAAAATTACTTTCGAAATAGCATCAAGTTATAAATGTTAAACTTGACTGCTAAATAAATAGAATATTAAACAACAAATATATAACTAAGTTGAAGGTTTGAATTCAACAAATATCTAAACTTTGTGGGTAAATGTTTTTATAATGGTCATTCTCTTACAATGGAACTTGGGGTCTGAACTGCAAAATCACGAGTGTAAGTGTTATGTCGTAAAATATAATACAAAATGGAAGTTATAACATATATATAAATATTTATATTGTAGAATGGTTTCGCGTCAAAACGACTGGTATGAAAAATGTTTACCAAAATATGTAGTACAAATATTGTGAAGAATATGGTGCTCTATATTAACAGGTTAATGTACCTTATTATGATATGACATAGTACCACTAGTAATACGTTTGTAATACAAAATATGTCAAGTATTCACAAACATTCTCTGACATAAAACCTGACATGTTAAACGCTCTTTGACATGTCACAAATTATTTGGCATGTCACAAAGTATCTCATAGGTCACATATTTTGTTTATAGACGTCATTTTTTATGTCTGATACTGTATCATACTATTTTGTTTAGTTTGCAGTACCATACAAATGTGGTTGTTGTACCATTTGTATTTATGTGGATATACTTAATGGTTAAATTATGCATTACCTTATCCTCATAACCGAAAAATATTATCCATGCCAGACAACAAATAAACATAATTATTTAATAATTACTTTGTAATTAAAATACATCCACCAAGACCATGTCGTAATATAAATACATTCACCACCAACGAATCCACCTCTGCGGATGGGGATGGAGTAGTTATTCATGGTCCTCTGAAATCGTTTGTATCTTCGAAAATTCGTCAATCCTAATTTTTTTTACAGATTTGTTAATGTTGGGTTTATTGGATTTAATTTGGTATTGAGTTTGAATGAGTTTTGGGCTTAACTTGGGAAAAAGGAAAAAAATAAATTAAAAGGAGGAAAAAGTTGTCCCACATTGGTTAGGACAAGAAATTTTCACCACCTTATATATGTGCATGTTATTTATTAGTCTAAAATTAATAGGCAATATTATACATGACACATGTCGCTCGCGTGCGCGCGCAGGGGGGTGCAAATCCAGGCCGACTTGTGTGTTAGGTCCGTTTTTATCATCCAACGAAGAACTCGAGCATAGATTCGATAGATTTACCTCGATGATAATGCGAGCGGAAGCTTTAGGATTAAATCAATCAAATCTTCATTAAAACTCAAACTTTCTATACAAGTTACCTCTTTCTCTCTCTACAATTTAACCTTACCTCTTTCTCTCTCTACAATTTAACCCTAATTAAGATAATGATAAGAGAGTTTTAGAAAGCTAAACTCAAGTTATGTGCTAATCACACACACTTGCCCTATATATACCAAAGCATACTTTGGTATATTTACACTTTAATCCCTATATTTACATATATTACAATTAAGTCCCTAGACAAAGATAACTTGATTATTGAACACTATAAAATACTTCCAACAATCTCCCCCTTAGTGTTCAATTATAATTGAAGCGCCGGTTGTCTTTGTCTTTGACAATCTTCAGTCTTCATCTTTATTTGAATACAACAGAAAGATTCCTAACAATCTCCCCCTTTGTGTTCAACTTTTAATTTGACACGGTCTTTGTTGCTGTTTGAAGAAATATCTGAGAGCGTTTGGAGAATCTTCAGTCTCCCCCTATCTACATGCACCCTCATTTTCTTTTTTGCAACTTGAATATTCGTCACCTTCTTGCATATATCAGAGTCGCGCGGATCATCAGCATTGACTTGTCGTGTATGCTCGAACCATGGAGAGAGGTCTTATTTGTTGTGGTTCAACACGTGCGTTGAAAGCTTGGCTTCTTTAATGAGTTCACATGCTCGGCCTCCTTGATATACTTCTCCCCCTCATGGCGATTCATTTGTATCGTCATGCTGTGTGATCAAGGTGATCCTGTGTACGCTGAACGTGTTGGCGTTGAATTCCGGATGAAGTATCTGAAAACGGGACAGACGACCGATCATCGTGAAACATCCCTAGATGTCACTCTTGGTCGTTGATGCAAAGTCACACAGACTTGCATTTGAAGGGACTACGGGGCCACATAGGCAACCCGTTGACATCATTCTAGAGTCGTGCTCCAGAAGATGGCCTGCTACCGTTGTTGTTTTGATGTTGCAACGGCAGGACTTCCTTCTGATCATAGAAGCACATCATTTAATGATGAGTCTACAGAAGTTCTGGCAAAGTCACGTAGACCAGCAATATGTGTGTAAAAGAATGTATGTGTCCTAGAAAAGTGGAAAACATTTAGGCGATGAGGACACACTAGACATTTACGTGTTCAAGAAAGTCGTGGTATGGGGCTGTGGACCACTTAGTTCAATATCTCCCGTTTCCAAATGAAACGGTGATAGCAGATGCGGTTCCCCGTGAGATATTGAAACATATGTCTTTTGGGAGACAAATGAGTAGCGAAGGAAGGTTGTGCATGCGCCTTTGGACCAGATGAGGCGTCTTCTACCCGGGATCTGATAAATCAGTCATGTACCTATATTGGTTGTAGTCCGGATAGTTTGTGGTTGAGTTGTAAGGATGTCATCGTGATACGCTCAATACCCTCACATACACTCGGGGTTTGTTTTTGGGTTAGGATCAGTTGGGTCTACTAATCCTTTGGAACAGGTATGTGAACAACTCTTTTGTGTCCATGCGTTTTATTGACATTTAGGTAGCACTCCCTCTTAAAAGCATGAAGTTTGTATTCAGGACATTCTTCCCTTAAGCTCTAGCGCCTTTTCATTGTAACACTCCCCCTAAACAGTTGCGCTATTTCTAATATGATGCCCTTGCTCCCCCTAAAGTTGTGCGCTCTTGTAGATTTTTGCCTATTACTTTCCTTCAAGTTATGCGCCTTTTGTGATTGAAGCACACTCCCCTTTTGAACATTTCGCGCCTTTTTGATATTGCGCTTATGAGTATTACTTCCCCTAAAACATATGCGCTTTTTACAATAAACTATGGTAATACGCTCTTTTGAAACTCTTGCACCTTTTCTATCCACTCCCCTTTTTTTTTTTATGGCCTTATTTTTATTTATTTAATTTTTTTTTATGGCCTTATTTTTATTTTTTCTTTTTTTTTATGGCCTTATTTTTCTTTTTTTTTTTAATGGCCTTATTTTTCTTTTTCTCCCCTTTTTTTTTATGGCCTCCTTTTTTTTTTTTATTGCCTCTTCTCTTTTTTTTTATGGCCTTTTTTTTTATGAACAGAAAAATAAAAAGAAAAACAATGTCAAATCAAGAACTTTGGAATAGTCTTGATTTGGTTTGTTTGCTGACGTCACATACCGATCACGTGTGTGGAGCAACCAGAATACCACACGTGTCGGGGTCTTGTGCGACTGCTCATCATCGCATACCGACCATACATGTGGAGCAATCGTCGTCTATTTACCATGTATGATCGGGATCCTGCAAAATAAATTATCGGGACTTTGGTACCCATTTTTGGACGGGTCCTCCCTTATTAGCAGATAAACATTTAGGCATAATAGGATCAAGTATGAAATCATCATGTAAAGTTGTCTTTAACTTAGGAACCCAAATCCGTTTTGGACGACTTATTGTCATTTGCAATTTTGGAGTCCATACTTGATTATCCCTATATGGTTGAGACAAAGTTGATTCGGTGAATGTGTGTCTGTTTGAGAATATTTTCTCTTGCGCCAGTCGCATAAGATGTTTTTCGGATTTGACTTTGACTGGGTATTGTAAGTAAGAATACGAGCTAATAGCATTAATAGAATCATGGATAAAAAAAATCGTATTTCCTATATTGAAGAATCACATCATTCACGGCACAATTAGGAGCATTCACATAAGAAAGATTTGGACAATTGTTATTTTTAGAAGGTTCAGTGTGTATAGAGAATGTATAACAATTGTTTTTAGAAATATTTGTTGTTGCTTTTTCCAACTTTGGAAGTTTAGGAATGACTCTAATAATTTCCTTGGTAGGAATAGAGGTAGAAACATTTTCGCTTGTTTTAGTAAAGAATGATTTATCTTCCTCTATTCTTTCTTTCTTGACAGCTTTACTCATTCGTGATGTGTTCTTATTCTGTTTTGAAGATATGTCTTTTAATGGTTCGTTTTTAACAGAATAGGAAGCTGAGGTTGCGCCTTTTTCTAAGGAATATTTGAGAATTGAATTCTCCTTTTGAAGTTCGTCTATTTTAGCTCGAAACCCGTTTCGTTCGGAATCTAGAAGAGAATTTAATTCAGCAATTGTGCGAGTACTTTCTAGAGTGTAGCAATCCTTAGGTCGAGTTTTATCGATAGTATAGAATGTTCCTTGTTTGGCACGGACTCAATTGTTTGAGTCGACTTATTTAGAGACAATATAGTTTCTTTTATTTCGCGTTGCTCAGTTTGTCCTCGTTTAGCTAGAACATCTTCTAATTCTTTAATTTTTGAATATAATTGATTTCTTTGTTCAAGAAGACTTTTATTTTGGGCTGCACTATTTATTTTTTCGTCTCTACATGTAGATAATTCTTTTGTAAGTTCGCTTATAGTTGATTCTTGTTGTGCGACCCTTGTCTTTAAGCTCGCCAGCCTTTCTTGTTCTATTGTTAGTTTATTTTTAAGAATAGATTTTTCTTCTAGACTCTTAACTAAGCACTTGTAATTATTTTCTAGCCTAGCTTCTAATTCTTTGATTTTTATCAAGTAGTTGGCTTCCATATTTACTTTCTGGGTTGGATGTTTTTGATCGTTATCGTGTTTTTGAATTGATATTAAATTTTGGATCAATGTGTTCGAATAGATTTTCGAATGATTAAGTTTTCAGAAGTTTAGGTATCAAAAAAACATTTGAAATGATTAGAAAAGAAAAAAAACTTATACCGAGAATAATTTTTGTACCGAAAAATTTTACCAGTCCAAAAAAAATTTTGTTACCCAAATTGTTTTTTCGTATGAACCGGGAACCTTTTTGAAGCAGGTACGCAAAAAATCTCGTAGCTAAAAATTTAAAATTTTAGGACTTTTTTGCTACCTAAAACTATCGGAAGCTTTGCGGTATCGAAAATCTTTTTTCCATCATAAATTTTCGTATGTGTATAGAAATGTTTGTCGTATGAGAAAAGTTTTTCGTATGAGATAGGATGCGAAATCTTTAAGGAAATAATAGAATATTTATACAAAAAATTTTGCAAAGGTTTTCGTATGGAATAGTGTTTTCGTATCACAAATCTTTTCGTATGGAAATCAGAAAGTTTTTCGTATCAGAGGTAAAAGTTTTCGTATTGACTAAAAGCGTACGACAAAAATAGATTTCGTACGAAAGTAATGTTTTTCGTATATGTTTTCGTACGACAAAAAAATGTTTTTCGTATCAAAGAATTTTTCGTACGAGAGAAAAAAAATTATTTTTCGTATACAAATACTTTTTCGTATAGAGATCTTTTTCGAATCAAAGTCTTTTTCGTACGAGAAAATAAAACGTTTTTCGTATCACCAATATTTTTCGTATCCCAAGTTTTTCGTATGCTACAGTATACGAAAATGCAAAGTCAATGTAAAAATTTCTGTGTATGTGAGAGATACGAAAACTCTGGTCAATGCGAAAATAACTTGATACGAAAACTATCTTATGAATGGTGCGAAAATATTTTCGTGCGAAAACTTTTATTTGGTGCGAAAAAGCGAATTTATATGCGAAATCTTCAAATAACACTCAAATTAACACATTAAGCACAGTTAATCGATCGAAATATGTTGGGCAATCAATGAAAACACTCGATTAACACGATCGAAACCAAAATGTAGCACAATCTTTCAATTTCAGCGAAGAACACTTTGAAGAGAAAAAAAATTTGTTTCGATCGCAGATTTAAAAATTAAGCTCAATTAATCGAAGATAATCGCAATTAATATATATCAGATGATTCGCAATCAGTTTTTCGTTCAATATCATGCGAAAACAGCAATCAAAATAGCATACGAAAATCATATAGATCATGCGAAAAAGCTATTGGCGCGAAGAACACTCATGCGAAAAACAAATTTTAGCAACCAAAAATTGATAAATTCACACGATTTTGGCTCTGATACCAATTGTTAGGTCCGTTTTTATCATCCAACGAAGAACTCGAGCATAGATTCGATAGATTTACCTCGATGATAATGCGAGCGGAAGCTTTAGGATTAAATCAATCAAATCTTCATTAAAACTCAAACTTTCTCTACAAGTTACCTCTTTCTCTCTCTACAATTTAACCCTAATTAAGATAATGATGAGAGAGTTTTTCTAGTGAGAGAAAGCTAAACTCAAGTTATGTGCTAATCACACACACTTGCCCTATATATACCAAAGCATACTTTGGTATATTTACACTTTAGTCCCTATATTTACATATATTACAATTAAGTCCCTAGATAAAGATAACTTGATTATTGAACACTATAAAATACTTCCAACAATCTCCCCCTTAGTGTTGAATTATAATTGAAGCGCCGGTTGTCTTTGTCTTTGACAATCTTCAGTCTTCATCTTTATTTGAACACAACAGAAAGATTCCTAACATTGTGTGCGAGCGCGCGACCCGCACACACGAATGCCGGACCGTGATCGGCAGGCCTGAGCAACTCTAATTTTGCTCCCGGTTTATAATTTTTTTTTCTTTTTTTTTCTGCGAAAATTAAAGCCAACGGTCTGAGTAACGTTTCGAACAACCATGTCTGTTCGAACATGAAGGGATTTTCGAAAAGCTGTGTCTGCTTGAACAGCAGTGTCCGTTCGATCGAAAGAGCATGTCTGAATAGATTTTGCCTCTTCGAAAGGTTGTCTGCTCCCTTATAAATAAACTCGAAACTCAGTCTGTTCGAACATGAAGGGATTTTCGAAAAGCTGTGTCTGCTCGAACAGTAGTGTCCGTTCGATCGAAAGAGCATGTCTGAATAGATTTTGCCTCTTCGAAAGGTTGTCTGCTCCCTTATAAATAAACTCGAAACTCAGCAGATTATATTCATTCGAAACTCGCTTAAGCAATCAAGCCTACTACCGAAACTTGTTCGCGAAATTCTGTTCAAGTTCGCCGGTGATTTCTTCAGTGCACGACGAAGTCACGCTCTTCCGACGTATCCTGCGAGACAGTTCCATACGGGGAAATCTGCCTTAAGGAAATTGTGCCTCGCACAAACTCGGAATTTCCTTAAACTAACGGTTCGTTCGCATCGCATCCGCCGAAGTAAACAACAATCTTAAGGCAGACCCTGACCGATGTCGAACACCGAAGTACACGCTGAAAACTCTGTTAATTCTGGTCCGAACAATACCATCGCAGGCTCTGTTCCGTTGTCATGCCTGCCACTATTCCCGCCAGCCATATGGAGAAGCCAGAAAAATTTGCTGGAACAGCATCAACGTTCAAACGGTGGCAACAAAAGATGATTTTCTACCTCACGACTCTCAATCTGGCGAGGTTCCTCACTGAAGTTGAGCCTCTAATTCCCGAAGGTGAGGTTGATATTGCAACTCAGTCTGCGGTTGATGCGTGGAAACATGCAGATTTCTTATGCCGAAATTATATTCTTAACGCTATTCACGACACTTTATACAATGTATATTGTGGAGTGAAAACGGCTAAGGAATTATGGGAATCATTGGACCATAAATATAAATCAGAGGATGCCGGCTCAAAGAAATTTGTTGTCGGACGGTTCCTCGATTATAAAATGGCTGATTCGAAGACTGTTATTAGTCAAGTGCAGGAAATTCAATTAATCCTGCACGAGATCCATGCGGAAAAAATGACGCTGAGCGAATCCTTTCAAGTGGCAGCGGTCATTGAAAAATTGCCTCCGAGTTGGAAGGACTTTAAAAACTATCTCAAGCATAAGCGCAAGGAGATGTCCTTAGAAGACCTCATCGTTAGACTTCGAATTGAAGAAGACAACAGAAACTCCGAAAGGAAGCTCTCGAGGACTTACGACGCTAAAGTCAATATGATGGAACACGGTCAAGGACACGGCCCTAAGAACAAGAATGCGGAAAAAGGCAAAAAGAAGTTCGGGCCGACCGGGGGTGTCTCGAAACCGAAGTATAAATTCAAAGGGAAGTGCTTTAATTGCAACAAAACAGGTCATAAATCATCAGAGTGCCGACTTCCTAAAAAGAAACACGAAGCCAACCTGGTGAAAGACATCACTCAAGATGTTGAAGAGATGAGTCTTGCGGCTGTGGTTTCGGAAGTCAACATGGCTGAATCAAACCCGAAGGAATGGTGGATCGACACCGGCGCTACAAGGTATGTGTGTAAAAATCGAAGCCATTTCTCGACCTTTGAGCCCACTCAAGACGAAAAGATCTACATGGGCAACTCGATTGCTGCTACCGTGGAGGGAAAAGGAGACGTGCTGCTCAAGATGACGTCCGGGAAAACTGTGACGCTGAAAGATGTGTTATATGTACCGGAGATTCGCAAGAACCTCGTGTCGGGCTTCTTATTAAACAAGCACGGGTTCCGCATAGTTATAGAATCCGATAAGGTTATTCTATCTAAGTCAGGAATGTTCGTAGGAAAAGGTTATGCTACCGAAGGGCTGTTCAAGCTCAATGTAATGACTATTGTCAACGATATGAATAAAAGTACTAGTTCGGTTTACTTGCTTGAGTACTCTAATTTATGGCATGGTAGATTAGGTCACGTTAATTTTAATTCGATACGTCAATTAATTAACATGAACCACATTCCTACATTCGAAATCAATTCGAAACATAAGTGCGAAATATGCGTCGAAGCGAAACTAACAAGGTCATCTTTCCCAACGGTAGAAAGAAGTACCGAACCACTTGAATTAATTCATAGTGATGTTTGTGATTTGAAATACGTTCAAACACGAGGTGGCAATAAATATTTTATAACATTTATTGACGATAGCACGAAATATTGCTATGTGTATTTGCTTAAAAGCAAAGATGAAGCGTTGGAGAAATTTACTCTCTACAAAACAGAAGTTGAAAATCAACTTGGTCGAAAGATAAAACGATTAAGAAGTGATAGAGGCGGCGAATACGAAGCGCCAATCGGAAACTTCTGCGCAGAACATGGCATAATCCATGAAGTGACTGCTCCGTATTCACCTCAATCAAATGGGGTAGCGGAACGTAAAAATCGTACATTAAAAGAAATGATGAATGCGATGTTGTTAAGTTCAGGCTTACCTCCTAATATGTGGGGAGAAGCTATCTTGTCGAGTAATTACCTTTTAAATAGGGTACCTCGAAAGAAAGGAAATAAAACTCCTTATGAGTTGTGGAAAGGAAAGACGCCTTCCTATCAACATTTACGAATGTGGGGGTGTCTAGCAAAGGTTGTCGTACCAACACCTAAAGCGATAAAAATCGGTCCTAAAACTGTCGACTGCATTTTTATAGGATATGCACATAATAGTACGGCATATCGCTTTCTTGTATATGATTCGAAAATTCCGGATATACACAAGAACACTGTAATGGAATCAAGGAATGCATGTTTCTTCGAAAACGTATTCCCTTGTAAAACTAATGATGGATCGAGTTCATCTAAACGGACTAGTCAAGAAACCGAGGATACTAGCACGGTTCCTAATAATGAACCACGAGTTCCTGATGATGAACCAAGACGGAGCAAACGAGCAAGGATAGAAAAGACGTTTGGCGATGACTTCGTTACCTATTTGCTCGAAAAGGAACCACTGACTTACAACGAAGCAATAAGTTCCACCGAAGGACCTTTATGGAAAGAAGCCATAAAAAGCGAAATAGATTCTATCTTGCAGAATCATACGTGGGAGTTAGTTGATCTCCCAGAGGGATGTAAACCTTTAGGTTCCAAATGGATCTTTAAAAGGAAAATGAAACCAGACGGTTCAATTGACAAATATAAAGCCAGGCTTGTTATCAAAGGATACAGGCAACGGGAAGGCTTAGATTATTTTGATACTTATTCTCCCGTAACGAGAATAAATTCTATAAGGATGATACTTGCTATTGCATCCTTACGAAACTTGGAAGTACATCAAATGGATGTCAAGACAGCTTTCTTAAATGGTGATTTAGATGAAGAAATCTATATGGAGCAACCCGAGGGTTTTCGTGCTCCAGGTGATACGAAGAAAGTCTGTAAATTAATTAAATCATTGTATGGTTTGAAACAAGCACCTAAGAAGTGGCACGAAAAGTTTGATCATACAATGATTGCAAATGGGTTCAAAATAAATGAGTGCGATAAATGCGTCTATTCCAAAGAAACTGGTGATGACTATGTCATTTTATGTTTGTATGTAGACGACATACTTATTGTTGGTAGTAGTGATAAAATGGTCAAATCTACCAAAAATATGTTGAATTCGAAATTCGACATGAAAGATATGGGACTTGCAGATGTGATTTTAGGAATTAAAATCATAAGAACAAATGGTGGTCTTGTTTTGAGTCAAGCTCATTACATAGACAAAATTCTTGACAAATTCAGTAAGAATGATTTTGGCGTTGCTAGAACACCATTAGATAGAAGCGTACACTTATCTAAAAATCGTGGTGAGGGTGTTTCTCAAGTGGAATACTCACGGATTATCGGAAGCTTGATGTATCTAATGAGTTGTACTAGGCCAGACCTTGCTTATGCAGTAAGCAAGTTAAGTTCATATACGAGCAATCCAAGTGCGGAGCATTGGACCGCAATAATTAGAGTTCTGAGATACATAAGGTATACTCGTGAATATGGATTGCACTATGGCAGATATCCTGCTGTGTTAGAAGGCTACCTTATACTCGTGAATATGGATTTCACCACCTTATATATGTGCATGTTATTTATTAGTCTAAAATTAATAGGCAATATTATACATGACACATGTCGCTCGCGTGCGCGCGCAGGGGGGGTGCAAATCCAGGCCGACTTGTGTGCGAGTGCGCGACCCGCACACACGAATGCCGGACCGTGATCGGCGGGCCTGAGCAACTCTAATTTTCGAAAAGCTGTGTCTGCTCGAACAGCAGTGTCCGTTCGATCGAAAGAGCATGTCTGAATAGATTTTGCCTCTTCGAAAGGTTGTCTGCTCCCTTATAAATAAACTCGAAACTCAGCAGATTATATTCATTCGAAACTCGCTTAAGCAATCAAGCCTACTACCGAAACTTGTTCGCGAAATTCTGTTCAAGTTCGCCGGTGATTTCTTCAGTGCACGACGAAGTCACGCTCTTCCGACGTATCCTGCGAGACAGTTCCATACGGGGAAATCTGCCTTAAGGAAATTGTGCCTCGCACAAACTCGGAATTTCCTTAAACTAACGGTTCGTTCGCATCGCATCCGCCGAAGTAAACAACAGTTAAGTAGTACCAATCGTTTGCCCATCCTTGAAATAACTATTTTTCATGACAATTCAACAACCCAATAAAACATTCCAGTACTCTAGACCTTATAAAGGTACAAAATAATGTACAAATAGGTACTATAATGAGACATAGTGTGGTATGTAATATAACATATATAAAATTAGTACTACATAACATATATGTAAAAAAATTAGGGTTTTCAACACATTAACCTCACTTACTAACAAAAATAAATCTCTCACACTTGCATCTTGGTACCTTAATTAGACTTACCTTAGTAGAAGGCCGAAGAAAAATATGTTTTTAAGCAGAACTAAGCTGCATCGAACAAAATCGATGTTTGTTCTAGCATACCGGCGTAAGCTCTTGAGGTCCAATCAAAACAATTGGTCCATATCATATAAAGGTACGTCGTAATAAGCAAATGAGTACCATAACAACACGTAAATTTATACACAATATAAATAAAATTAGTAATACATAACAAATATGTAAAAAAAAAAAAGGGTTTCTAACACTAACACCATTTACTACGAGAAACAAATCTTTCACACATATATCTTGGCGCCTAATTAGACTTACCTTTGTAGAAGGCGAAAGAAATTATTTTTAAGTAGAACTAAGTTGTACCAAACGAAAACAATGTTTTCTTCAGCAGATAATTGACGGTTACCCTTCAGCTTCAATGCAAGATACTGTTACATACCATATAAATGTACGTCATAATAAGCAAATAGGTACTATAAAAATACGTAAATTAGTACATAATATATTTAAAACTAGTACAATATAACAAATATATAAAAAAATTGGGTTTCCATCACATTAACTTCATTTACTACCAGAAACCCTAAACCCACACTTAGAGCTCGGCGCCTAATTAGGCTTACCTTAGTTGAAGTCCGAAAAAACATCTTATTTTAAGAACTGTGAAGGAAGCCCAATGAAACGATTTGTTCTTTAGCTCAAAAGCCGAATAAAGAAAGAGAAAATAAAATAAAACATAAAGAAGGGGTAAAGTGGTCGTTTTACCAAAACGGGTAATTAAGCGTAATATGTTTCAAACGAGTACCTAAACATAAAATTTTTCTTATAGGGTACCTAATTGTAAGAACTTTATCCGATTGGCTATGTTGTAAAATTGGCCAAGGCGGCGCCTGAGTGCTAGTCGGCCCACACTGCAGCGAAAATCGGCTTGACGGCTGATGATTAATCCGATTAATATGATGATTTTGGGATTTTTTGGAATTTTTTTAATAAATAAAAAATATGAATATTTTTACTAATATTATTTTTGTTGGAACTGACATAGAATGTTGTGATATTTTGATGTAACTTTATTTGTAGAATACTACCATATTTGATATATGAAAAAATAATTAAACGGGTATATCGTCTAATTTTGCTTAGAAACCGCCTAGGCCATTTAGACGTTAGGCGCCCACAGGGTGGTTGACTAACGCCTAGCGAATTTTACAACATTGTTGATTGGTATTTAAGTATAGAACCCTTCGAATATATTATTTCTTGTAAATATTATTTTATGAAATAAAAAACAAAAAAAATAATATAAAATGAAATGCGAAAAAAGAAAGAAGAATAAACAAATTAAATTATCAATTGACAAAAATATCATTCATCACACAATAGTCACACCTCTGAATCCAAATACTTGTTGCCACCCAAATCTGCGTTGTTCATTGCGACATTCAAACAAAAACAAAAAGTGCGCCCCACGCACAAAACGTCGTCCCTCCTCTACGGTCCCAAACCCTCCGGTTAACTCCAATGCCAACGAGAAACGCATTTTTCTAACATTAGGGAAAAAAAAAAAAAAAAAAAACCTCGCGTTCGTGCCTTCTTCCCCTCCACTCGAAGCTTTTAAGCCCTAGTGAAACTTTCCCCCTCACTCAACTTTTTCCCTCGAGAAATGAGATGGGAGATGGAAATCGACGAGATCGAGGCCGTGCTGGAGAAGATCTGGGACCTACACGACAAGCTTAGCGACGCGATTCACTCGATTTCTAGGGCTCACTTTCTAAGCACCGTGAAAAATCATGGCCGACGAAAGAGAACCGACGATGACGTGGCCGAGGATCGTAAGGCCGGTTCGGGTTACGTGTACGTCAAGGGTGAGTTTCGGATCGACGACGACGAGCCGACGGTTCACGAGGCTAAAAGCTTGTACTCGATTAGGACAGCTCTTGAGAACCTCGAAGACCAGCTCGACTTTTTCCACGTGAGTGTCCATTCACGAATACGTTTGGTATCGGTTTGGTACTTTTTTTCATGAAATTGTCGGCCAAGTGCTTCTTTTTCATTTTTGCGGGCTTCCTGCGGTTGCGGATGTTTATTAATCCTCTACAAATCATTTTGGTGGATTTCATTTCGCTTGAATTTGTACTCTTTTTGGATAGTTGCTTATTGGATTACACATTAGGCTGCTCTGTATTGAGCTTCGTTTTGTGTTAGCTATGCTAGAGTATGTCTCCACTCCAACACTGTTTGATCATTCCTTGGATATGAATTTTATAGTTCCAATTGCGTTAAATTCAGGGTTGGCCAAGATTGATGAGTAAAGAGAAATTTTACTGTGTATGTTGCACATTTATTGGTTGATTGAGTTGAGCTTCTGTGGAATATGTGATTGATGTAATGAGAAAATATTTGCTTGAATGCATAAATATGAGCATGATTTGATAGGCCAAAGAATGATGTCTGATTGAACTTTTAACAAATATCTTGAATTTGATGTAAGCAAATCCTGGTCTGCTGTTGAAATATGTCCTCCTATGTTTCTTAAAGTACTGCTTTGGATATGATCCTAAATGCACCTCGTCATTTCTAGTTTCTACTACTGTAAGACCAGTGGTTGATAGCTTGTACATTTCTGAAACTCGTGTTCAACTTTTATCAAATATAATTAGCTTTTGAATGGACAAGAAGTTCGATACTCTGGTGTTAGCGCTCGTTTATCTCAATATTTTATATGCATAGCAGATTGAGGAGAAATCAGTTGGATAAAGTTTCCCTGTAATTAGATGAGCTTGAACACTGATTCAGACAATACTTTCTCTACTTGAAAATATTCTAACTGCTATAAGTTCGCTTTTACTACGATCTGTCCACTTGATATTGGGCATTGCATGCAATTAAAACATTTCTTTAACGAACAACAATATGCTGAGTTCTTTAAATGTTAATTTACAGACCATAAAGACTCAGCAAAGAGCAGAAAGAGATGTTGTGATAGCCCGTCTAGAGCAGAGCCGCATCATCCTTGCCATGAGACTCGCTGAACATCAAGGTAAGAAATACAAAGTCATCGAAGAAGCCTTAGCTTTAGTAGGTGATGTAAGAGATGCAAGTCATTTTGTTTCACCCGAACATCTCTATAACCCTTCGGGCCAAGACTCAGAAAACATTAAAGAGACGAAACCCAATGCTATGGTCAATTTCTTTCTCTCGGGGTTTAATTTGGTTTCAAAATCAGTCAAACTGGATCATACGGTTGGGATTCTAGGGAATGCTGCTTTGCTTGCCATTAGCATGATTGCATTCGTTCGTCTGAATCAATTAAGTGGCAAGGAGAAGTACGGTTTTGATCACTGCCTTCATGGGAGGGAAACAAGGAGTGACTCTTTTTCGAAGGGTTCGATGTCTGATGATGTATCACACCTGAATGTGAAGTTGGCTAGGGGTTAGGTTGATAAGAATGGTGGTGGTGGGTGGTGATGATGATTAGATTTTCTACTTTGTTTGATAGAGAGTGTGGATGGTTTTGGCTGGCTTGGTTAGTCAATTTCTTTTTAATGTTCCCCCTATTTCGGTTTGGTGCTTCTGATAATGTTTGATTGATGTGTTTTTGTGTAAAGTGTTGAGTGTCAATCTACTGCATATTACTCTAATCTCTTGTTAGCTGAGAAACATGCTGCTGCTTCGAAATTGAAAGTTTTGGCATCTGTTTTATTAACTTCTCTCAAGCATGAATTTTTCTCTTTTGAGAAACGACAGGTATTTTATTAATGAATATCCGAAAATAAAAAGGTTTCAATCCAAGGCTATATGTCCCTCACCATTATTAGCAAGATAATGGCAACACTATTACATTGCCGTTTAACAAAGACAAACTTGACCGAACTAATCCCCCTCTATCTCGATATCAGACCATCCTCTGCTCAACGCAAATAACATAGTTGCCCTGCCGGCTAACAGAGAGAATAACACAATTAGTCAGTGGCGGAGCCATAGTGAGTGGGGTCCAGCATAATTGGACCCCATGTCCTTTAAATTTTAAAAAATTTCACTGGGGTCCCTCTAATATATATTAGTTCAATTTTAATCCTATATAAAAAATTTTATTACATATTACTAATAAAAAATTTTAATCCCATGTGGCTCCGCCACTCCAATTAGTGTTATTTTAAATAGTACTATTACAAGTAATATTAGATAACATTTTCATGCTATTATAAAACTAATCAACTTCTCTCTTTTAATTATTAGGGTAAATTCCGTTTCAGAACCGATCGAACTTTAAAATTCCTCTTAAATACCACTTAAGTTTTTTTTTTCCTCTTAAATACCGATCTGCCAAAAAATTCCTGTTTAGTACCGAAAAGATATAAAAAGACAAATAACCTTACTTAACTAACTTAGAAAAGCGCTATGACTATCATATCAACTGTCGCGAATATTAAACCAAGAAAACACGTTATTATACCGGAAACTAAAGGTGCAATTATACTGACAAACAAAGATACTATACCAGATGTCACCAGTTGTTGGGAATCCCCGTAGGGGCCCGAGGCCCTCGTTCCTTGAACGGCGGAATTTTAAAACTTTAAGGGATTCCCGCCTTCCCTTGGACCGCTCGGTAATAACACGAGAACGTAAGAACACGAAAGAAAGGGTTTTAGCCATTATACCTTGACGAAGACAAGAAGATGGCGAGCTTCGAACCCTTCTATTCCCCGGGATGTAGTATCCCTCTCCTAGCACCAATACGCGCACGAACGGGGCAAGAGCGTCACGCCGGCACCAACACACGTCACGGCCGTTCCTTGCTAAATGCGGCTAGGCCAAGGACACGACGGCAGCACCTTCTCCTCACGCTGGCAGCACGCTGCTCGAGAGAGTGAGAGAGATATGGCGAGAGAGAGAGATAGAGACGAGAGAGAGAGTAGAGAGGAAAGCTAGGGTTTTCTCTCTTTTTTCTTCCAAAATGACTTAGGGTTTTTCAAAAATGAAAAACCCTATTTATACCCCTTAGGGTTGGCCGAAATTTCAAGTAAGGTGGGTGAGAAAAATTCTCACCCACTTAAGCATACCAAGTCACTTGTTGACTTGGTCTTTCTCTTTTGAATTCAAACTCAAAATTCAAATTCAATTAAATAAATAAATAAATAAATATTTATACTATATTTAGTATATTTAAATATAATATCCAATATATATATTTAATTAATTTTCGAAATTTTTATCAAATAAAAAATCGATTATTATATATATATCTAATATATATATTTTATTTAATTCTAAATTAAATATTATTTTTCTAAAACAATAATAAAGATTTAAATCATATTTAAATCATATACTAAATATTAAATATCCAATATAATATTTCCAAAATATTTCGTGAGGTGAAAAGACCATTTTGCCCCTCACGCGATTTTACTACATTTTCGGCCATTTAGGGTTTCGGCCAAGCCCTAAACCCTAATCTCTCAATCCAAGCCCCAACCTGCTCTATTCTCATATTGACGTTGTGTCGGTTGCCCTTTTTAAGCCCGACCCTCTTGGTTCGTCTCAACCGGCTCTGGGAGGACTCCAGGAGTTCGGTATTCACCTAGCCAGCCCCGTGGTACCGAACTGATCCCGAGTTGAGTACGAATAGGTATTATTCACGAACCGAATACAGATTATCGTACTACGTATAAACCCTTTACGTTTGTCCCGGTCGAGTGAAAGTCACGCGTAGTCGAACTTACAGGACTCGACTCTATGATGTTCGTGTCGGTGACATTTACCAAAACTGCCCTCCACGACACTCGTGAGTCAGTTATATGCTCTGGCCAGAGGCTTAGGTAAATTCCCGCACATCGAAACTGCATAGGACGTTAACCCTGAATTTAATCAAGGCCGTAAATTCCGCTCAGCGGTATAACCGGCAATCACGTCGAAAAGTCAAGACCGCATTTCGCCGCTGACCCATGCTTCATGCTTTGGGCCTAGCAAACTTGTGGCGACCCCACTTTTAAACATAAATAGTTGGCGGGTTTTCGCAACGAAAGCCGCGGAAAGCCCATTTTTCAAAAACATATTTTTGAACAAAATAATATACATTATACAATATATAAAAGAGTCGTTTTACAAAAGCCGTACTAGTCTTTACAGCAGGCCGAAGCCCCAAAATATCAAACTAATCCTACGCCTCCACAGGTCGCGTCTCATGTACTGCATCCGCCCCCAAAAGCCCGTGGAGTCACCGCCACCAGCCGCTACTCACCCGTACCTATAAAACATGTAACCCTGAGCAAAATTGCCCAGTAGGTGAACACCAAAATAATGCGATGCATGCGTGCACATGTCCCCAAATCCCAATATCTCACATGACAAATGCACGCTCATTTTTCTCATATCTCAATACTCAGGGCCCTAGGTTAGACTCAGCACCTCGCGCGCAACATCACATCAATCATCCGGTCACACAGACTCGGAAATCACATTTCATGGCGGTGGGCACCCCGAGTCGCGTTTTCACGCTGTACCCGGGTAGATAGATCGATCACGTCTATCTCCCGCCTAATCTCATCTCATGACGGTAGGCACCCCGAGTCGCGCTCCCACGCTGTACCCGGGTAGATAGAACGATCACGTCTATCCCCCGTCAAGTCGAGCCATCCTTCGACGGTGGGCACCTCAGGTTGCTCAAGCCTGAGTAGACAGATCGATCACGTCTGTCTCCCGTCAGGTGCAACTACGAGTGTTAACCTCACAAATCTCTGCCAAAGAAAGGCATACACTCTCCCATCGCACAAATGCGATCAATACTCTCGTCATGACATACCGTGGATGCATGAACAATTAATCACAGAACATATCAAGTATATCTGAAAAACCTCAAAAATCATTAGAATACATAAAACATACTTTTGGTTCAAATACTTAAAATCCCGAGAATAGTAAATTATTTAAGACCTAATACTCCTCTATCAGTTGACCCGAAAAATGGGGTCCAAGTTCGAAAATATTTTATAAAAGTTGACCTGGCGAAAACTGTGGAAATGGCGAAAAGCTTTTTCGTTTTGAACAGTAGCTAGCGAAAAGTTTTGTTCGCGAAAACCTAACAAAAGTGGCGAAAAGCTTTGGTTCGAAAACAGTGGCGAAAAGCTTTGGTTCGCGAACCTTAAGTGGCGAAAAGTTTTGTTCGCGAAAACTGCCTTTCGGCCCGCGAAAAACTGGTTTTCGGCCCGTGATGTCTCACAGTTCGCGAAATACCTCAGCCCGCGAAAACTGGTTTGCGGCCCGCGAAAACTTTTTCCTCTCACATACCGAAAATCTTAAGCCCGCGAAAACTGATTTTTCGGCCCGCGAAAACTTTTTCCTCTCACAGTTCGCAAAATAACTGCGAAAAACTTAAAATGGCCCGCGAAAATGGTTTTCGGCCCGCGAAAACTTTTTCTTCCTTACAGCTCGCGAAGTAGCTGGCCCGCGAAAAACTTAACATGGCCCGCGAAAATGGTTTTCGGCCCGAAAACAAGAATCATACGAAAATAAAGAACCGTATACGAAAAACACAGTGTTCTTCAAATCTTCATATCTTCAACAAATTCCAGAAACTCATAACATAATTAAAACCCATATTTTGGGTTGTTAAACATCAATCATCACACATAGCATTTAATCACACCAAAAACGATGGTGATCCTTTCACCATAGATATACAGCTTAAAGCATCAGTTTTGGGTTTGTAGATTTCACCTACCTCACGTCCTAAGCAGTGTTTTAAGCAGATTTTCTTTGGTTGATGAAGATCGGAAGGAGCTTTTGCCAAATTTCCTTTGTCTCCTTCTTCTTTTTCTCTCGCCCTCTTCTCTTCTCCTTTCTCTCTTGCTCCTCTTATTTATCTCTAATGATGGTTTTTACTGCTTTTGTTCAGCAGGTGATGAAGCATGGACGTGTTTTTCCTCTTAAGCTAAGAAAGGTTCTTTTTTTGTAATTTTCCTTCTTTTGTATCTTTCTTCATCGCAAACCAAGATTTCTCTATAAAAAATACGAATCCATCCAGTCCTTTTGGCCTAATTATTTTCCAGTCCCTAAAGTTTTCCTTCTTTATCGGGCTTGGGCCCAATTATTATTTGGGCTCAATTTCAAGCCTGCCCAAACTTATCTTCACCAATTTCGAAGTTTTGCGAAATCCCCGTATTAAATTTTTTACGGGTATTACAAAACTAGTGACAAATCAAGACCTTAAGACCAACCCCGAGTTAAACCCTTTCGGTCTAAGGTTCACGTAGACTACTATAGTCAATCGATCGATCAGCGACTTTACCAGCGTGTGATCGTTCGATTACGAGTCAGTGTCCAAATACAGACAATCCCCTGATTCGTCTTGTATCAATGTCACGAGCTCCCACTTCCCAAGTGAATGGTTGGCACAACCATTTTGGACTCATCGACAAACAAGTCGTACTCGTCAATCCAGTCACCCTACTGGAGACTAAGACTTGTGGACTTAGTTTAATATCACAGTATGTCAGCTTACTGGTGCCCCCTCTCTGTCCCCACAGAATCAGTAACTGAACTGTAAATATTGGGGTTTATTAATTCGTCTTATTACCCGACTGCAAGGTTAATTTATTTAGACGAAATAATAATCTGCCTTTGTATTGTTTGTTATGCTAATATCGACAATAAACAAACAATAATAATTTCATTATCAAATAATTCAATTACAAATGTTAAACACATCAAAATTACACTAATGCCCTCGTACTATCTAATCCTCGTACGGCATCTAGGGCATAAACCTCAACAATCTCTCACTTGCACTAATGCCACGAGCTATAGTATCTCAACCCCATTTTATCGAGGTGACGATCTAGCACTGCCTGAGACAGTGGCTTCGTGAACGGGTCCGCCACATTTTCTGCTGAGGCGATCTTCTGCACGGCTATAGAGCCATTCTCAACGAACCCACGTAACACGTGGTATTTTCTCTCTATGTGCTTGGACTTACTGTGAGCACGGGGTTCCTTAGCTTGTGCGATCGCTCCGCTATTGTCGCACCACAATGGTAACGGGCGATCCACTATGCTAGGTACCACCTGCAGTTCTTCTAAGAACTTGCGTATCCAAACACCCTCCTTGGCAGCTTCTGAAGCCGCTATATACTCCGCCTCAGTGGTGGAATCAGCAGTCGTGCTTTGCTTGGAACTCTTCTAAGCTACTGCGCCACCATTGAGCGTATATACAAAACCCGAAGTAGACTTTCGGTCATCCACATCTGATTGGAAGTCCGAATCCGTATAACCATCTACCTCTAATTCTCCTGGACCGTAAATCAGTATCAAGTCCTTAGTCCGTCTAAGGTACTTCAGGACTGTCTTTACTGCCGCCCAGTGTTCCTTACCAGGGTTGGCCTGAAACCTACTCACTACGCTCACAGCGTACGCTATGTCTGGTCGCGTGCAAAGCATCGCGTACATCAGGCTACCCACAGCTGAAGCATAGGGGACTCCAATCATCTCTTGTCTTTGTACCTCGTTGCGAGGAGACATAGCCTTTGAGAGATGAATCACATGCCTCATAGGTAGGAACCCTTTCTTAGAGTCGTCCATCTTAAACCTTTTAAGGACTTTATCTAAGTAAAGGACCTGAGATAAGCCAATTGACCGTTTCGCCCTATCTCTAAATAGGCGTATTCCTAGAATATAGGTCGCTTCTCCCAGGTCTTTCATAGAGAATTCGGTCGAAAGCCAAGCTTTGACCTCTGAAAGCATCCCAATGTCGTTTCCTATCAAAAGGATATCATCTACGTACAATACTATAAACGACACCTTGCTCCCACTGGCCTTCTTGTAAACACACGGCTCATCTTCGTTCTTTATGAATCCGTAGTTCTTAACTACTTCATCGAATCGAAGATTCCAACTCCTTGAAGCTTGTTTCAGTCCATAAATGGACCGATTCAGCTTGCATACCTTCTGATCATCTGCATCTGACGCAAAACCTTTGGGTTGTTCCATATAGATCTCCTCCTAGAGGAATCCATTCAGGAACGCGGTCTTTACGTCCATCTGCCAGATCTCGTAGTCATAGTATGCTGCTATCGCAAGCATAATGCGAATGGACTTAATCATCGCGACTGGTGAAAAGGTCTCCTCATAGTCAATACCCTCTTTTTGACTATACCCTTTCGCTACAAGCCTAGCTTTGTACGTTTCCACCTGTCCGTCAGATCCAATCTTCTTCTTGTAGATCCATTTGTTCCCAATCGGTCTGAAACCATTGGGTAGGTGTACAAGTGTCCAAACCTGGTTTGAATACATAGAGTCCATTTCGGCCTGCATAGCCTCAAGCCACTTGAGGGAGTCTGTACTGGTAATTGCCTGGTCGTAGGTGACGGGATCGTCCCCGACGCATCCCTCCATCGCGGCATTCCCATGCTCGACGTGTACCATACCATATCTCTCAGGCATTTGAGATATCCTACTAGACCTGCGCAATTGCGGCTGAGCCGGGTTTTCTGGAACGTCGTCTAACGACTCTGTAACAACTGGAGTTGATTCGTCGCTTAACTCTCCAAGAGTTATTTCACGTCCTTTACCGCCTTCGCTAATGAACTCTTCTTCCATGAAGGTTGCGCGTAAAGCGACAAACACCCTGTGTTCGTCTGGAACGTAAAAGTAGTACCCCATTGAGTCCTCGGGGTATCCGACGAATCTGGCCATAATCGACCTTGATTCTAACTTGTCTGCCTGTAACTTTTTCACAAAGGCGGGGCAACCCCAAATCCTAGTGTGATTCAGGCTTGCCTTACGATTATGCCAAGCTTCGTAAGGGATCCTGTCGGCAGAACGGGTAGGTATCCTGTTAAGGATATAGGCTGCTGTCTCTAAAGCATAACCCCATAACGAAATGGGGAGATCTGTGTAACTCATCATCGACCGAACCATATCCAAAAGTGTTCGGTTTCTTCGCTCGGCTACGCCATTTAATTGTGGCGTACCGGGAGGTGAGAACTGTATAACGATGCCATTTTCTCTGAGAAATGCATCGAACTCAAGGCTCATGTACTCGCCGCCTCGATCTGATCGAACGGCTTTAATGACCTTGCCAGTTTGCTTCTCCACTAACGCCTTATACTCTTTGAACATTTCAAGAGCTTCGGACTTTTGTCTCATCAAATAGACAGTCCCGTAGCGGGACTGATCGTCCGTAAACGTAATGAAGTAGCGGCAATTACCTCGGGCCGTCACCCTGAACGGTCCACATACATCAGTGTGGATCAAACCCAACACTTCTGCGGCCCTAGTAAAAGTCCCTGTGAAGGGTGATTGGTCATTTTGCCTAGGATGCAAGACTGACAAGTTGGGATCGGGCCTGACTTAGCTATGCGAATCAGGCCGTCCTTTTCCATCTTGTCAATCTTTGCTTCCCCAGCGTGACCTAGTCGAAGGTGCCAGATGTATCGTTCGTTCGACCCCGTCGACGAGTTGGTTTGCATTTACAGTTTCCACCTTATCTCTTAGGTTGACGTAATATAAACCATTTATTAACGTCGCATTTCCAACGTTTTCATTTCTAAAATAAATATGGCAAACATTATCAATAAATCGAAATTCATAACCAAGTCTGCTCAAAACAGGAATCGAAATAATGTTCTTAAGCCCCTTGGGCAAAACCAAAACATCAGAAAGTACTAAACTATGCAAAGATGATAAAAGCAAAGTCTTCGATCCAATGCGTCGCTGCAACACTATGTCCGCTGCCAACGTTGATCGAGACCTCACCAGCTCGAAGCTTCCTACTTCGTTCCAGACCCTGGTTCAAAACACAAATATGGGAGCTAGCCCCTGAGTCAAGTATCCATGAAGTAGAATACACAGAACAATTAGCTTCGAAAACTAATTGCTTACCTGAAGCGTCAGAAGACGCCTTCAGCTTAGGACAATCGCGCTTCCAGTGACCCAGCTGCTGGCAATGGAGGCACTTGTCAGTGGGCTTCGCGCCCGACTTCACAGCCTTCTTGGATTTCGCCTTCTTGGCGATTCTACCCTTTGGCCCGCTGTGCTTGCTCGGCTTCTTCTTCGACCCCTTGGACCGAGTAGTCGCAACAAGCGCCACCTCCTTGCCCTTACCCTTATCGCTGCGATACTGAGTACTGGCTGCAACCAACTGATTGATCAGGTCAGGTATCGAATACTCCCGATTGTTCAGGTTGCAGTTCACCACGAACTGGTGGAAGGACGGTGGGAGGGACTGTAGTATGACGTCAATCTTTACCTCGTGAGGTAAACCAAATGCCAGCGCATCCAATCGCTCCATATGCTCATTCAGCTTCAGTAAATGAGCATGGACATCACCACCCTCTGCGAGCTTGGTGTTGAAGAGTATGCGTGATGGCGTAGCGAGCGCTCCTAGACGACTCACCATAAAGCCCAGCTAAATGCACCTGTATCTCTTTAACACTCATGAACTCATGCTGACGCTGCAGCTCTGGGCTCATAGCCGATAGCATGTAGGAGTGGACCTTGCCAGCATCGTCAACCCACTTATCGTGGAACTGCAGGTCTTGCTCTGTCGAATCAGCATTGGGAGTCAAAGGCTCCTCGATGTCCAAGACATACTCCAATTTTTCCAATCTGAGGACGATCCTCAGATTTCTTAGCCAATCAACATAGTTTGGTCCCACCAAACAATGTTTTTCCAAAAGTACGGATAATGGGTTTGTCATCGTATAAATAGAGAAGAAAATAAACTGCAGAAAGAAAACAGATAGTTAGGATTTGAAGTGTTTAATCAGACTAAAATAGGACTTTAATTTTTCGTCTGACTCCCACTATTTTTCTCGAAATCCTGTCTCCCGTTAGGAATTTCGGAAACCTCGTTGAGTAGTTTCATAGTGGCGTTGATTTACCCGCACTGAATCAAACTAGCCTCAACTTAACAGTTTATTGGTATATTCGATCAGCCAGGCTCGTGTCCCACACGATTCTGTCACACAGAAGGTTCAACGAATTTGTCTCAGTCAGGGTCCCTCGGCCTGTAACTCAGACGTCTTGGGAATGACTGTACAAGTGCTACCTATCAACGTCCTGCTAACCTTCCACTTTTGAGTGAACTTCGCCTCCGTAGGATAACACTTTGCGGGAGGACGAAGAGTGGTCGGTGAGCGGCATTATCAAAAATGCATCCAAATACGTTCACGTCAAAGGCGAGGGTTTTAGCGCCGTAACTCGGTCAACCAAAACCGTACCCCTAAGTCGTAACGTTTTTGGACTTGATAGAAGACAGGAGCCCCGCCCTTTACTCACTTGATATTTTAAAGTCTAACTTCGGGAGAATCCTCACAGATAAGAACGAGCACATTATGCACGATATCACGTTCGAAACCAACACGCACATAATAGAGATTAATAGTAAACCTAGTTTCAACCTATTAAAGTAAATGTGAAAGATCGGGGATATTTCTAGTTCTATCCTATTTGTACAAAAAGAAAACTCTAAGTCTTCGGGCTTGTCTCGAACGGACACCTCGGCCACCGTCTTGTTCGTTCGTCTCGTCTCGATCGTCTCCCGTTCGGCCGTCATTCCTGTACTACTATAGTCTATGACGGGGGGGGGATCTTTCCCTAAAACAACAAAGCCCGTCTTTCTAGAAAAACTGTAAAGTACAACCCGGGGGGGACCTTGTCACCCTTAACATATCACCCGGTAAAAAACAGAACCTAATCCCCAATCAATCACCACGTAATTCAAATATTACATGCATCACGACAATTTTACACAGATCCGAGCCTAAATCCACATTTGGGCTTTTATCAGATTTAGGCCAAGCCCATTGGGCTTCGAGGCTTAACCGTGCGAACCCAATCGCGACCGAGCCGGTACCGCCTACGCGGTCCGACCAAGCGCCGCGCGCGCAACGCGCGCGCGGCCCTGCCCAAGGTGCCACGCTCTGCGCCGGCCAGCAGCCCGCGCGCTGCGCGCGTGGCTGTGCCGTGCGCGCGCCAGGCCAGGACGCACGCTGCGCGCGGCTGTGCCCGTGGCCCGCGCCCCGCGCGCGGCGCGGGCCAGCCACCCCGCGCGCTGCGCGCGGCCAGGCCTGGCCCGACCAACGCCTACGCATGGCCGGCCAGGGCAGCGTGCCGCGCGCCTACGCGCGCGGCTCGCTTAGGGCGCCGCGCGCTCCACGCGCGCGGCCAGCTTTTCTGAAAGCTTTCGTTCGGGCTTCGTGGTCATAGTCCCGTGACTTAACCGAGCCTAAGGCTCTGATACCACTGTTGGGAATCCCCGTAGGGGCCCGAGGCCCTCGTTCCTTGAACGGCAGAATTTTAAAACTTTTAGGGATTTCCGCCTTCCCTTGGACTGCTCGGTAATAACACGAGAACGTAAGAACACGAAAGAAAGGGTATTAGCCATTATACCTTGACGAAGACAAGAAGATGGCGAGCTTCGAACCCTTCTATTCCCCGGGATGTAGTATCCCTCTCCTAGCACCAATACGCGCACGAACGGGGCAAGAGCGTCACGCCGGCACCAACACACGTCACGGCCGTTCCTTGCTAAATGCGGCTAGGCCAAGGACACGGCGGCAGCACCTTCTCCTCACGCTGGCAGCACGCTGCCGAGAGAGTGAGAGAGATATGGTGAGAGAGAGAGATAGAGACGAGAGAGAGAGTAGAGAGGAAAGCTAGGGTTTTCTCTATTTTTTCTTCCAAAATGACTTAGGGTTTTTCAAAAATGAAAAACCCTATTTATACCCCTTAGGGTTGGCCGAAATTTCAAGTAAGTGGGTGAGAAAAATTCTCACCCACTTAAGCATACCAAGTCACTTGTTGACTTGGTCTTTCTCTTTTGAATTCAAACTCAAAATTCAAATTCAATTAAATAAATAAATATTTATACTATATTTAGTATATTTAAATATAATATTCAATATATATATTTAATTAATTTTCGAAATTTTTATCAAATAAAAAATCGATTATTATATATATATCTAATATATATATTTTATTTAATTCTAAATTAAATATTATTTTTCTAAAACAATAATAAAGATTTAAATCATATACTAAATATTAAATATCCAATATAATATTTCCAAAATATTTCGTGAGGTGAAAAGACCATTTTGCCCCTCACGCGATTTTACTACATTTTCGGCCATTTAGGGTTTCGGCCAAGCCCTAAATCCTAATCTCTCAATCCAGGCCCCAGCCTGCTCTATTCTCATATTGACGTTGTGTCGGTTGCCCTTTTTAAGCCCGACCCTCTTGGTTCGTCTCAACCGGCTCTGGGAGGAATCCAGGAGTTCGGTATTCACCTAGCCAGCCCCGTGGTACCGAACCGATCCCGAGTTGAGTACGAATAGGTATTATTCACGAACCGACTACAGATTATCGTACTACGTATAAACCCTTTACGTTTGTCCCGGTCGAGTGAAAGTCACGCGTAGTCGAACTTACAGGACTCGACTCTATGATGTTCGTGTCGGTGACATTTACCAAAACTGCCCTCCACGATACTCGTGAGTCAGTTATATGCTCTGGCCAGAGGCTTAGGTAAATTCCGCACATCGAAACTGCATAGGACGTTAACCTGAATTTAATCAAGGCCGTAAATCCGCTCAGCGGTATAACCGGCAATCACGTCGAAAAGTCAAGACCGCATTTCGCCGCTGACCCATGCTTCATGCTTTGGCCTAGCAAACTAGTGACAAATCAAGACCTTAAGACCAACCCCGAGTTAAACCCTTTCGGTCTAAGGTTCACGTAGACTACTATAGTCAATCGATCGATCAGCGACTTTACCAGCGTGTGATCGTTCGATTACGAGTCAGTGTCCAAATACAGACAATCCCCTGATTCGTCTTGTATCAATGTCACGAGCTCCCACTTCCCAAGTGAATGGTTGGCACAACCATTTGGACCATCGACAAACAAGTCGTACTCGTCAATCCAGTCACCCTACTGGAGACTAAGACTTGTGGACTTAGTTTAATATCACAGTATGTCAGCTTACTGGTGCCCCCTCTCTGTCCCCACAGAATCAGTAACTGAACTGTAAATATTGGGGTTTTATTAATTCGTCTTATTACCCGACTGCAAGGTTAATTTATTTAGACGAAATAATAATCTGCCTTTGTATTGTTTGTTATGCTAATATCGACAATAAACAAACAATAATAATTTCATTATCAAATAATTCAATTACAAATGTTAAACACATCAAAATTACACTAATGCCCTCGTACTATCTAATCCTCGTACGGCATCTAGGGCATAAACCTCAACACCAGTATTATACCGATAAATTATAAAAGCATCATACCAACTGTCATCATTATTTTGCCAATAATATACGAAGTGATTTTCGCATATAATACCGTCAAACATCACTATTATACTAACAAATACAAATATTGTTAGGTCCGATTTTAACATCCAACGAAGAACTCGAGCATAGATTTAATCGAAATTACCTTGAACAAGATTGAGCGGAAGCATTTGGGTAATATTCAATCAAATCTTCATTAATCACACACTTTCTCTACAATTATCCTCTTTCTCTCTCTACAATTAACCCTAGCTTAGATAGTGATTAGAGAGAGTGTTTCTAGTGAGAGAAAGCTAAACTCAAGTTGTGTGTATTTTACACACACTTGCCCTATATATACCAATCAATATTGGTATATTTGCATTCTAGTCCCTAACTATACATATATTACAATTAAGTCCCTAGACAAAGATAACTTGATTATTGAACACTATAAAATACTTCCAACAATCTCCCCCTTAGTGTTCAATTATAATTGAAGCTTCGGTTGTCTTTGTCTCTCGAATCTTCAGTCTTCATCATCAGTTGAACACAACAGAATAATTTCCAACAATCTCCCCCTTTGTGCTCAACTTCGAATTTGACACGGTCTTTGTTGCTGTTTGAAGAAATATCTGAGAGCGTCTGGAGAATCTTCAGTCTCCCCCTATTTACATGCACCCTCATTTTCTTCTTTGCAACTTGAATATTCGTCACCTTCTTGCATATATCAGAGTCGCGCGGATCATCAGCATTGACTTGTCGTGTATGCTCGAACTATGGAGAGAGGTCTTGTTTGTTGTGGTTCAGCACGTGCGTTGAAAGCATGGCTTCTTTAATGAGTTCACGTGCTTGGCCTTCTTGATATACTTCTCCCCCTCATGGCGATTCATTTGTATCGTCATGCTGTGTGATCAAGGTGAACCTGAGTGTACGCTGAACGTGTTGGCGTTGAATTCCGGATGAAGACCTGAAAACGGGACAGACGACCGATCATCGTGAAACATCCCTCGATGTCACTCTTGGTCGTTGATGCAAAGTCACACAGACTTGCATTTGAAGGGACTACGGGGCCACATAGGCATCCCGTTGACATCGTTCTAGAGTCGTGCTCCAGAAGATGGCCTGCTACCGTTGTTGTTTTGATGTTGCAACGACAGGACTTCCTTCTGATCATAGAAGCACATTTTTGCGATAAACGTGTCTACAGAAGTTCTGGCTAGGTCACGTAGACCTACATAGTATGTGTAAAATAATGTTTGTGTCCTGAAAAATTTAAAAATATTTAGGCTATGATGACACACTAGACATATACGTGATAAAAAACAATTCAGTGGTATGGGGCTGTGGACCACTTAGTTCAATATCTCCCGTTTCCAAATGAAACGGTGATAGCATATGCGGTTCCCCGTGAGATATTGAAACATCTGTCTTTAGGGAGATAAATGAGTAGCTAGGAAGGGTTGTGCATGCGCCTTTGGACCAGATGAAGCGTCTGCTACCCGGGATCTGATAAATCAGTCATGTACCTATATGGTTATGGTCCGGATAGTTTGTGGTTGAGGTGTAATGATTTCATCGTTATTCGCTCGAATACCCTCACATACACTCGGGATTTGTTCCTGGGATAGGTGCAGTTGGGATGAACTGAACCATGGGAACAGGTATGTGAACACCTCGTATTGCCCATGCGCTAGTTGATGTTGACACTCCCTCAAAGCTTGAAGTTTGTCTTCCGGCATTCTCTTTTATCTCTTGCGCCTTTTTAGGTAATGCTCCCCGTAAATTGTTGCGCTATTCCTAATGTGATGCCCTTGCTCCCCCTAAATAGATGTGCTATTTCAAATATGATACTCTTGCTCCCCCTAAACTAGTGCGCTCTTGTAGAAATTTGCATATTACTTTCTTTCAGGTCAAGCGCCTTTAGTAAATGAAGTATCACTCCCCCTTTAAAATGTGCGCCTTTTAAGTATGAGCTTATGAGTATCACTTCCCCTAAAACATAGGCGCTTTTGATAATAAAACTACGGTAATACGCTCTTTTGGAGCTCTTGCACCTTTTCTATCGATCCACTCCCCCTAAATAAAAACAATATAGAATATGAACACCGAATATTCTGTAAATATAGAGTTTGACTCCCTCAAAATAAAACTCAAGTGCCTTTTGCAATTTGAAATTGGCTCGGCCTTCTTTAAACATTGAAGCTCAAAAGTTTTTTTTTTTTTTTTTTTTTTTTTGGCCTTTCTTTTTTTTTTTTATGGCTTTTTCCCTTTTTTTTTTTTTTTTAATGGCCTTCTTTTTCTTTTTGTTTTATGTCTTTTTTTTTTTTTTTTTAAAAAAATAAAAATAAAAGTAGAAACAATGTCAAATCAAGAGCTTTGGAATAGTCTTGATTTGGTGTGTTTGCTCACGTCACATACCTATCACGTGTGTGGAGCAAACCGAATACCACACGTGTCGGGGTCTTGTGCGGCTGCTCATCATCGCATACCGACCATACATGTGGAGCAATCGTCGTCTATTTACCATGTACGATCGGAAACCTGCAAAATAAATTATCGGGACTTTGGTACCCATTTTTGGACGGGTCCTCCCTTATTAGCAGTGAAACAATTATGCATATAAGGTTCAAATTTGAAAGCAAAATTATCACATAAAGCAGTCATAGGAATCCATATTTGTCGAGGACTACTTATTTCCATTTGTAGCTTAGGTTTCCAAATTTGTTGTACCTTTTTGAAATTTAACTTTTCGGCATCGGTGAAGTGTGTCTTTTGTAGAAGAGAAAATTTTCTCTTTCGCCAGTCGCTTAAGATGCAATTCGGACTTGACTTTGACCGGGTACTTGAGGAGGAATACGAGCTTATAGAATCAATAGCATTAAGTATAGAAGTGTCGTATTTCCTACCTTCTAGACTCACATCATTCACTTTGTAATGTGTATTAAATGAGCTACTTTTGTTTAGACAATTATTACTTTTGGACGTTTCAGTTTTAATAGAGAATGTGTAACAATTGTTTTTAGAAATATTTGTTGTTGCTTTTTCCAACTTTGGAAGTTTAGGAATGACTCTAATAATTTTCTTTGTAGGAAAACAGGTAGAAACATTTTCGCTTGTTTTAGTAAAGAATGATTTATCTTCCTCTATTCTTTCTTTCTTGACAGCTTTACTCATTCGTGATGTGTTCTTATTCTGTTTTGAAGATATGTCTTTTAATGGTTCGTTTTTAACAGAATAGGAAGCTGAGGTTGCACCTTTTTCTAAGGAATATTTGAGAATTGAATTCTCCTTTTGAAGTTCGTCTATTTTAGCTCGAAACCCGTTTCGTTCGGAATATAGAAGAGAGTTTAATTCAGCAATTGTGCGAGTACTTGCTAGAGTGTAGCAATCCTTAGCTTCGGGTTTTATCGATTGTATAGAATGTTCCTTGTTCGGCACGGACTCAATTGTGTGAGTCGACTTATTTAGAGACAATATAGTTTCTTTTATTTGGCGTTGCTCAGTTTGTCCTCGTTTAGCTAGAACATCTTCTAATTTTTGAATTTTTGAATATAATTGATTTCTTTGTTCAATGAGACTTTTGTTTTGGGCTGCACTATTTATTTTTTCATCTTTACATGTAGATAATTCTTTTGTAAGTTCGCTTATAGTTGATTCTTGTTGTGCGACCCTTGTCTTTAAGCTCGTCAGCCTTTCTTGTTCTATTGTTAGTTTATTTTTAAGAATAGATTTTTCTTCTAGACTCTTAACTAAGCAGTTGTAATTATTTTCTAGCCTAGCTTCTAATTCTTTGATTTTTATCAAGTAGTTGGCTTCCATATTTACTTTCTGGGTTGGATGTTTTTTATCGTTATCGTGTCTTTGAATTGATATTAAATTTTGGATCAATGTGTTCGAATAGATTTTCGAATGATTAAGTTTTCAGAGGTTTAGGTATCAAAAAAAATTTGAAATGATTAGAAAAGAAAAAAAACCTTATACCGAGAATAATTTTTGTACCGAAAAATTTTACCAGTCCAAAAAACATTTTGTTACCCAAAAAATTTTTTTTTTTCGAATGAACCAGGAATCTTTTTAAAGCAGGTACGCAAAAAATCTCGTAGCTAAAAACCTAAAATTTAATGACTTTTTTTTTTTTTTTTTTTCGGAACAAAAATTTGTTTTTCGTATAGAGACTTTTTCGTACGAAAGTCAAACACAAAAGTTTTTCGTATGAATTTTTTTTCGTTCTACAAAATAATGTTTTTCGTATCAAAGTCCTTTTCGTACGAGAGAAATAATTTTCGTATACATACTCTTTCGTATTGAATACGTTTTCGTATCTAAGCTTTTTCGTACGTTTGCATATTATAGTTTTCGTACACAAATGTTTTTCGCACGAAAGTCAGAGGTTTTCGTATCAAAGATGATTTAGTACGAAAACAAACTTTTTCGTAAGCTACAGTATACGAAAAAAAGAAAGTCAATGCGAAAAATAAGTGAATGTGTGAGATACGAAAACTTGGTCAACGTGAAAACTGATACGAAAATAGGGTGATTCGAAAATAAAGCTTGATACGAAAACACTATGAGTGGTGCGAAAATGCGATTTTATATTCGAAATCTTCAAATAACACTCAAATTATCACTTTAAGCACAGTTAATCGATCGAAATATGTTGGGCAATCACTGAAAACACTCGATTAACACGATCGACACCAAAATATAGCACAATTTTTCAATTTCAGCGAAGAACACTTTGAAGAGAAAAAAAAGTTCGATCGCAGATTTGAAAATTAAGCTCAATTAATCGAAAATAATTGCAATTAATACATATCAAATGATTCGCAAATAGATTTCGTTCAGAATCATGCGAAAACAGCAATCAAAATAGCATACGAAAATCATATAGTCATGCGAAAAAGATGAAATGGCGCGAACACATCATACGAAAACTTGAATTTCAGCAATAAAAAATTGATCAGCTCACACGATTTTGGCTCTGATACCAATTGTTAGGTCCGATTTTAACATCCAACGAAGAACTCGAGCATAGATTTAATCGAAATTACCTTGAACAAGATTGAGCGGAAGCATTTGGGTAATATTCAATCAAATCTTCACTAATCACACACTTTCTCTACAATTATCCTCTTTCTCTCTCTACAATTAACCCTAGCTTAGATAGTGATTAGAGAGAGTGTTTCTAGTGAGAGAAAGCTAAACTCAAGTTGTGTGTATTTTACACACACTTGCCCTATATATACCAATCAATATTGGTATATTTGCATTCTAGTCCATAACTATACATATATTACAATTAAGTCCCTAGACAAAGATAACTTGATTATTGAACACTATAAAATACTTCCAACAAATATTAAACCAACATAATACTCAAAGTATTTCAGTAAATCTAAACTATTATTCCAACAGAGCGAAATATTATACTAAGAGAAGTACCAATTATACCAATAGATACTGATAAATTTTACCAATAATTATACCATGAAAAGCAATAATTATACCAACAAACATGAGAATTATACCAACAGAATACTGAAATTAACTAGTCCAGAAAATCAAATTATTATACTAAAGCACATAACATAATATCATCAACAGTACATATTATACCACTAGATACTGATAATGTAATTCCCAGATTTCATCCAACATATGATTAAACTTGAGAATTAAGATCAATCGAGATTACCTTTTATGATTTGCGCGGAAGCTTATGGATTAAATCTTCAATCAATCTTCATTGCAATCCAAGTTTCTCTCTACAATATACCTCACTTTCTCTCTCTACAATTAAACCCTAATTTTGCTAATGATGAGAGAGAAATCTATTCTAGAGAGAGAAACAATTACTCAAGTTTTTTTTTGTATTTTACACACACTCAACCTATATATACCAAGGCATATTTTGGTATATTTACACTTTAGTCCCTATATTTACATAAAATACAATTGAGTCCCACGACAAAGATAACATGATTATTGAACACTAGAAAATATTCCTAACAGATAATTCTACCGAACAATCTCCCCCTTTGATAATTTTTGCCTTTGTGTTCAACTTTGAATTTGACACGGTCTTCTGTTGTTGTTTGAAGAAAATAGCTGAGAGCATCTGGAGAATCTTCAGTCTCCCCCTATTTACATGCACTCTCTTTTTCTTCTTTGCAACTTTAATATTCGTCACCTTCTTGCATATATCAGAGTCGCGCGGATCGTCAGCATTGACTTGTCGTGTATGCTCGAACCATGGAGTGAGGTCTTGTTTGTTGTGGTTCAGCACGTGCGTTGAAAGCTTGGCTTCTTTAATGAGTTCAAGTGCTTGGCCTCCTTGATATACTTCTCCCCCTCATGGCGATTCATTTGCATCGTCATGCTGTTTGATCAAGGTGAACCAGAGTATACGCGGAACGTGTTGTCGTTGAATTCCGGATGAAGTACCTGAAAACGGGACAGACGACCGATCATCGTGAAACATCCCTAGATGTCACTCTTGGTCGTTGATGCGACGTCACACAGACTTGCATTTGAAGGGACTACGGGGCCACATAGGTAACCCGTTGACATCGTTCTAGAGTCATGCTCCAGAAGATGGCCTGCTACCGTTGTTGTTTTTATGCTGCAACGGCAGGACTTCCTTCTGATCATAGAAGCACATCATTTAATGATGCGTCTACAGAAGTTCTGGCATGGTCACGTAGACCTGCAATATGTGTGTAAAAGAATGTATGTGTCCTAGAAAATGTAAAAAACAATTTAGGCTATGAGGACACACTAGACATTAAAGTGTTCAAGAAAGTCGTGGTGTGGGGCTGTGGACCACTTTGTTCAATATCTCCCGCTTCCAAATGAAACGGTGATAGCATATGCGGTTCCCCGTGAGATATTGAAACATCTGTCTTTTGGGAGACAAATGAGTAGCTAGGAAGGGTCGTGCATGCGCATTTGGACCAGATGAAGCGTCTTCTACCCGGGATCTGATAAATCAGTCCTGTACCTATATGGTTATGGCCCAGATAGTTTGTGGTTGAGTTGTAAGGATGTCATTGTGATACGCTCAATACCCTCACATACACTCGGGGTTTGTTCCTGGGTTAGGATCAGTTGGGTCTACTGAACCTTTGGAACAGGTATGTGAACAACTCTTTTGTGTCCATGCGCTTGTTGGCATTTAGGTAGCTCTCCCTCTTTAAAGCATGAAGGTTGTCTTCAGGGCATTCCCTTTTAAGCTCTAGCGCTATTTTTAGGTAACACTCCCCCTAAATACTTGCGCTAATTCTAATGTGATGCCCGTGCTCCCCCTAAATAGATGCGCTTTTTGAGAAATTGCATATTACGAAGAAATCAAGCGCCTTTTGTATGTGAATAGACACTCCCCAATAAATGTGCCCTTTTGCACTTATAGGTATCACTCCCCCTCGAACATATACGCTTTTTATATTAGAACTATGGTAATATGCTCTTCTGAAATTCATGCGCCTTACCTATCTATTATCCACTCCCCCAAAAAGAATATAGAATATGAAGATCAAATATTTTGTAAAGGTAAACGCTATTTATAATTAGTCGAACTCCCTATGAAAATGAAAAACTTAATATATAGAGTTTGACTCCCTGAAATCCAAGCGCTTTTTGAATTTTGAAATCGGCTCGGCCTTCTTTGAACATTGTAGCTCAAAAGTTCTTCTCGGTTGTTTTTTTTTTTTTTTTTTTTTTTTTTCCTTTTTTTTTTTTATTTCATTTTTTTTTATGGCCTTTCATTTTTTTTTTTATATGTGGCCCCCCTTTTCTTTTTATGGCCTTTTTTTTTTTTATAACGAAAAAAATAAAAATAAAAACAATGTCAAATCAAGAGCTTTGGAATAATCTTGATTTGGTGTGTCTGCTCACGTCACATACCGATCACATGTATGGAGCAAACCGAATACCACACGTGTCGGGTTCTTGTGCGACTGCTCATCGTCGCATACCGACCATACATGTGGAGCAATCGTCGTCTATTTACCATGTATGATCGGGGACCTGCAAAACAAATTATCGGGACTTTGGTACCCATTTTTGGACGGGTCCTCCCTGGTTAGCAGTGAAACAATTATGCATATAAGGTTCAAATTTGGAAGCAAAATTATCACATAAAGCAGTCATAGGAATCCACATTTGTCGAGGACTACTTATTTCCATTTGTAGCTTAGGTTTCCAAATTTGTTGTACCTTTTTGAAATTTAACTTTTCAGCATCGGTGAATGTGTGTCTTTTTGTAGAAGATTCATGGAAATAAGTAGTCCTCGACAAATGTGGATTCCTATGACTGCTTTATGTGATAATTTTGCTTCCAAATTTGAACCTTATATGCATAATTGTTTCACTGCTAACCAGGGAGGACCCGTCCAAAAATGGGTACCAAAGTCCCGATAATTTGTTTTGCAGGTCCCCGATCATTCATGGTAAATAGACGACGATTGCTCCACATGTATGGTCGGTATGCGACGATGAGCAGTCGCACAAGACCCCGACACGTGTGGTATTCGGTTTGCTCCACACACGTGATCGGTATGTGATGTGAGCAAACAAACCAAATCAACACTATTCCAAAGCACTTGATTTGAGATTGTTTTGATTTTTATTTTTCTGTTATAAAAAAAAAAGGGCCATAAAAAAAAATAAATAAATAAAAAAAATAAAGGCCATAAAAAAAAAAAAATTAAATAAAAAAAAACAAACAAAAAAAAAAGGAGAAAAACTTTTGAGCTACAATGTTAAAAGAAGGCCGAGCCGATTTCAAAGTCAAAAGGCGCTTGAATTTCAGGGTAGTCGGTCTTCACATTCTATTTTATTTAGGGGAAGTGGATAGATAGATAGACAAGGCGCATGAATTTCAAAAGAGCATATTACCATAGTTCTAATATAAAAAGCGTATAGTTCGAGGGGGGGTGATACTTATAAGTGCAAAAGGGCACATTTATTGGGGAGTGTCACTTCAAATACAATAAGCGCTTGATTGTTTTTCGTAATATGTAATTTTTCAAAAAGCGCATCTATTTAGGGGGAGCACGGGCATCAGATTAGAATTAGCGCAAGTATTTAGGGGGAGTGTTACCTAAAAACAGCGCTAGAGCTTAAAAGGGAATGCCCTGAAGACAACCTTCATGCTTTGAAAAGGGAGTGCTACCTAAATGCCAACAAGCGCATGGACACAAAAGAGTTGTTCACATACCTGTTCCAAAGTTTCAGTAGACCCAACTGATCCTAACCCAGGAACAAACCCCGAGTGTATGTGAGGGTATTGAGCGTATCACGATGACATCCGTACAACTCAACCACAAACTATCCGGGCCATAACCATATAGGTACAGGACTGATTTATCAGATCCCGGGTAGAAGACGCTTCATCTGGTCCAAAGGCGCATGCACGACCCTTCCTAGCTACTCATTTGTCTCCCTAAAGACAGATGTTTCAATATCTCACGGGGAACCGCATATGCTATCACCGTTTCATTTGGAAGCGGGAGATATTGAACAAAGTGGTCCACAGCCCCACACCACGACTTTCTTGAACACGTAAATGTCTAGTGTGTCCTCATAGCCTAAATGTTTTTAAAAATTTTCTAGGACACATACATTCTTTTACACACATATTGCAGGTCTACGTGACCATGCCAGAACTTTTGTAGACGCATCATTCAATGATGTGCTTCTATGATCAGAAGGAAGTCCTGCCGTTGCAACATAAAAACAACAATGGTAGCAGGCCATCTTCTGGAGCACGACTCTAGAACGATGACAACGGGATGCCTATGTGGCCCCGTAGTCCCTTCAAATGCAAGTTTGTGTGACTTTGCATCAACGACCAAGAGTGACATCAAGGGATGTCTCACGATGATCGGTCGTCTGTCCCGTTTTCAGGTACTTCATCCGGAATTCAACGACAACACGTTCCGCGTACACTCAGGTTCACCTTGATCACACAACATGGCGATACAAATGAATCGCCATGAGGGGGGGAAGTATATCAAGGAGGCGAAGCACGTGAACTCGTTAAAGAAGCCAAGCTTTCAATGCACGTGCTGAACCACAACAAACAAGACCTCTCTCCATGGTTCGAGCATACACGACCAGTCATTGCTGACGATCCGCGCGACTCTGATATATGCAAGAAGGTGACGGAGATTCAAGTTGCAAAGAAGAAAAAGAGGGTGCATGTAAATAGGGGGAGACTGAAGATTCTCCAGATGCTCTCAGCTATTTCTTCAAACAGCAACAAAGACCGTGTCAAATTTAAAGTTGAACACAAAGGGGGAGATTGTTAGGAATCTTTCTGTTGTGTTCAACTGATGATGAAGCCTGAAGATTATCAAAGACAAAGACAACCGGTGCTTCAATGACAATTGAACACTAAGGGGGAGATTGTTAGGAATATTTTATAGTGCTCAATAATCATGTTATCTTTGTCTTGGGACTTAATTGTATTTTATGTAAATATAGGGACTAGATTGAAAATATACCAAAATATGCTTTGGTATATATAGGTTGAGTGTGTGTAGAATACACATAACTCAAGATAAAAATTCTCTCTCTAGATTAGGTTTCTCTCTCATCATTAGCATAGCTAGGTTTAATTGTAGAGAGGGAAAGTGAGCTTGAATTATAGAGAGAATTTGAGGTTTAATGAAGATTGATTGAGAAATTAATCCCGAGAGCTTCCGCGCGCTTAATCATCACCAAGGTAAATCTCGTCAATCTAATGCTTGAGTTCACGTAAGGTTTGAATTGGATGCATTTAAATCTGGGAATTATATCTACGTACAATACGAGAAACGATATCATACTCCCACTGCTCTTTCTGTAGACACAGGGTTCATCTACATTCTTTATGAATCCTTAGTTCCGAACTACTTCATCAAAGCGTAGATTCCAACTCCGAGATGCTTGTTTAAGTCCATAAATGGACTTATTTAATTTGCACACTTTAAGAGCATCTGTCTGCGACGTAAAACCTTTTGGCTGCTCCATATAGATCTCCTCCTTGAGGAATCCATTTAGGAATGCCGTTTTTACGTCCATTTGCCAGATCTCATAATCGCAGTGTGTGGCTATTGCTAGCAGAATCCGTATGGACTTGATCATAGCAACAGGCGAGAAGGTCTCCTCATAGTCGATTCCTTCTTTTTGATTATATCCTTTCGCTACAAGCCTGGCTTTGTACGTCTCAACTTTTCCGTCAGATCCAATATTCCTCTTGTAGATCCATTTGCACCCAATTGATCTAAAACCATCCGGGAGATCTACTAGAGTCCAGACCTTGTTGGTGTACATCGAGTCCATTTCTGCTTTCATAGCCTCAAGCCATCTTGCTGAGTCTACGTCAGCTATCGCCTGATCGAAAGTGACGGGATCGTCTCTAAGAAGAGCCCTTGTCGCAGCATAACCATGCTCGACATGTACCATACCATACTGCTCCGGTTGGCGTGTCACTCTTTCTAATCTGCGCAACACTGATTGCGTCGTTGCTTGTTCTATCGGACTATCCGACACTATGTCATGTGAAGGCGTTTCGGTCGACTCTCCCAGAATCACCTCTCGGCCTGTCCCACAATCTCGAATGAACTCATCTTCGAGAAATGTAGCTTGCAGGCCCACGATGATCCTCTGATCCTCGTGAAAATAAAATAGGTATCCCATGGAATCCTCGGGATAACCTATGAAACGTCCCTTTATAGATCGCGACTCTAATTTGTCTGTTTTTAGTTTCTTCACATAGGCGGGGCAACCCCAAATCCTAAAGTGTGATAAACTTGGATTTTTTCCATTCCATATCTGATACGGAATGTTATTATCCACAGACTTAGAGGGACATCTATTTAAGGTGTAAGCCGCGGTCAGCAGTGCATACCCCCATAATGAAATGGGTAAATCTGTGTAACTTAGCATCGATCGAACTATATCTAATAAAGTTCGATTTCTGCGTTTAGCTAAGCCATTTAATTGTGACGTACCAGGCGGAGTCATCTGTGATATGATGCCATTCTCCTTCAAGAACTCATCAAATTCGAAACTCATATACTCACCACCTCGATCCGATCGAACGGCTTTAATATGTTTCCCGGTTTGTTTTTACACTCGTGCCTTAAACTCCTTGAACTTATCAAGAGCTTCAGCTTTAAACTTTAATAGATACACAAGTCCGTAACGACTGTGATTATCTGTGAAGGTAATAAAGTAGTGGAAATCACCTCGAGCCTTTACGTTAAAAGGTCCGCAAACGTCAGTATGAATTAAACCAAGAATTTCAGTGGCTCTCTGAAAAGTCCCCGTGAAGGGTGATCGGGTCATCTTACCCCGAAGACAAGATTCACACGTTGGATAGGAGTCTAATCCCAATGGCTTAATAATGGCAGTTTTTTCCAACTCATGAATTTTGCGTTCTCCGGCATGACCTAATCGAAGATGCCATAGATATCTCGCGTTTGTTTCAAACTTACGTTTGTTGGTGATTACGTTCACAGATTGTTCATCTCGGACATTTAGGTAATATAAACCATTAAGTAATGTTGTTGTTCCGACTATTTTGTTTCCAAACAAAATATCACATTTATTCACTTCAAAAGTAAATACATAACCATTCCTACTTAACGCGGGAATGGAGACGATGTTCTTTAATCCCCTCGGGAGTACAAGACACTCGTCTAACAGCAAACTATGTCCAGATGATAACACTAGAGACTTCGATCCAACATGGCTCGCTGAGACACTATGTCCACTCCCCACGTTGATCATAATTTCTTTATCCGCCAACTTTTTACTTCGTTCCAGATCCTGATTCATCACACAAATGTGAGTACTAGCACCAGAATCAAGAATCCACGAAGTGGAATACATAGATAAAGAACAAACTGTTTCAAAAACATAAAGTTCTTTACCTGAGGCAGTATGCTCAGCTTTGAGCTTTGGACAATCTCGCTTCCAGTGGCCTAGCTCACCGCAATACAAGCACTTGTCCTTTGGCTTAGGACCCATATGTTTAGACTTCTTCTTTTTGTCAGAAGTCAGTCTCGAAGGCCTTCGCTTGTTCAACCTCATCTTGCCCTTCGCGGGCTTAGTGGTTGCCACAAGCGCCGTCTGTTTCCCCTTCTTCATCTGAGACTGCGCTGACACCAACTGATTTAACAGTTCGGATAGGGTCAGCTGCTTGTCATTCAGATTAAAGTTCACTATGAACGAATTGAAAGAAGGGGGCAGCGACTGCAGAATCAGATCGCATTGGAGATCACAATCAATAAGAAAATCGAGAGTCTCCAATCTCTCAATCATATTGATCATATTCAACACATGATCTCCAACGTTTTCGCCCTCAGACATCCTCGAGCGAAAGAGTTTTTCCGATATCGAATATCGGACTGTCCTAGACGATGTACCGTACAATTCTTTCACATGCAGCAATATCTGGCGTGCATCCGCCATGTGCTCATGGCTACACTGTAGAGCATTGCTCATTGACCCGAGTACATATGACTTCACGATTTGTTGGTCCTTGTTCCGCTTATCGTAAGCAGTACGAACTTCATTGCTAGCGTCAGCCCCCGGGGCCGGCAGCATTTCTGAGTCCAACACATAAGTCAGCGATTCAATCCCGAGAACAATTCTGAGATTGCGTAACCAATCGACGTAATTTGACCCAGTCAAACGGTTTTCTTTGAGCAGTATGTTTAGTGCGGAAGACATTTTGTATGCAAGTGAGAGAAAATAATGCTGCAGAAAATAAAGACCCTATTAGGTTGTTTGTATAGTTCATCAAACGCAAACAAGGACTTTTGTTTTGTTTGACTCCCACTATTTTCTCGTAAACCCATACTCCCATTAGAGGTTTCGGAAGTCTCGTTGAAAACTTCAATAGTGGAGTTGATGTCCCCGAAGGCTTAGACAAACCTCAGCCAAACCGCATTATTGGTAAGTCCTTACCGACGAAGTCGTGTTCCACACGAACTTGTCCCACAAGTGTCTCAACTATCTATGTCTAAGTCAGTGACCCTCGCCAGTAAATCCGGAACAAAGGGTGTAACTATCTAAGTGCGACCTATCAACTTATGCTCTAACCGCACACTTGAACTATGCGTTTTACCGCATAGTGTGGTCTTGGCGAGCGGCTCTCAAACGCACCCGAGCCCACCATACAAGAACAAATGCACAACGCCAGTGAATCCGGAACAACCACACATTCACTCAAGTATGATAAAACCCAAGCTTGATAGAAGACAGGGAATCAAATCCCTTTGCTCACTTAGTATTTGACGGGAGAAACAAACGGTCTCATAGTTTAAGCACAAGAACATAATAAATGGGCTATTAGCGGACTATTTCTAAACTGGTCTTATTACATGGGTCGTTTTACGACCGGGGTCTTCGATCTTTGAGGAACGCCATCCTCAGACCACCATGGACATCGAACACCCTCCAGTTCCGCCAAGCGTCGAACCGCCGTCTTTATCTAATTTATCTAATAATGCGATAAAGTACAATACGGGGGGGAATTATATCCCGAACAACCCGTAATCCATATACATATCGGGGGCAGCAAACGGCCCTTAGACAAATAACCCTGAGATCCTAAGTCCGCATAATTATCCCACATAATTATGTATTGTCAAACAATTCGACTTTGGTTCACAACCAAAGTCACGAGCGACTTTTGTCAACCCGTAGCTAACACACAATCTTTTCGAGGCATTTAGCCGAGCAAGATCACGAGCCGTAGCTCTGATACCACTGTCGGGGCGTGCCCCGTGTACGGCGTCGGCCCCCGAAAAAACGTCGTGATAGCGCGGAAGCGTGTTTTGGTTGATCCCGTGGTGTAGGTGCCAAATTTTAAATTTTTAACATTTAAACTCGCACGAACACGTCCCCATCGAACGATCATGCCTCGGGATCAGTCCGTGACTTTGAGCACGGCTGCCCGCAGCCTCGGACATGGCTATCCTTGGCCACGAACCACCTCGGCTTGAACCAGCCGTGGTTCACGGCCATGACACGGCCGGTTCACGGCCATGACCATGGCTCACGGCTATGGTTATGATGTTCACGGCCGTGAACATGTTGAGCCGCGGCTTGATCAGCCGAAGCTACTGTTCACGGCACGATAGGTACTGTTCACGGCCGTGACGGTACTATTCACGGCCATGAAGTACTATTCACGGCCGTGACATTTTGAGCCGAGATTACAGTAGTCGCAGCTACTGTTCACGGCCATGGCAGCTACTGTTCACGGCCGTGAGCCTTTGTGCTCATGGCCGTGAACACCGCCTGCGACCCGACGGGTCCTTTTTCGATTCCGAAATCATATCCGACGGTCTCGAAACTTTATACCATGACTCCATTCATGTCTTAGGACATTTTAATGGATCATACAGGGTCATACAAGACCTTGCGGGATTTATCAAATAAATCAAAACTAAAGGTTCGAAACCATACCCTTGTTGCGCGTGGCTAATACGTCACAGCACGGCGTTCGAAAACGCGATGCTTGAGCAAATCCTCCTTCATCTCGGACTGTCCCGAGCAAGGTCGTCACGCCGATTTGGATTCGTAGAGCCCGTTGAGTGACCCTTGGATAGCTAGCGTCAACTCGAACGGGGCTCGGGATTCGACTCTAAGCCAAATAAGAGCTTGGCTACCTTTTCTCTCTTTTCTTTCTCTCTATTTTCGTTCTCAACTACACTTGTGGAAAAATGACTTAGCTCAAATCTCAAACAAGTCTCCAAGACTATATATTTTAAGCTCCAAGCCAAAACATGAGACATGTGTCACATTTTTAGTGATTCTATACATCACTATAGGTAAATAGTAACTTCCAAACAACTTTTGTCAAAGTTACTATTTGTTGTGTTGTATTTTTTTTTTTCACCAAGTCATAGTCATAGCATATGTGTCACTTGATTAGCCATTTTACCCATCACTATTAGATGTGTAGTATTCAACCACCTTTGTCAATATTATGGCTTAGTCAAGGGACATGTGTCACATACTTAGCCATTCTACCCATCACTATTAGATGTGTAGTATTTTTCCACTAAGGAAAAATCTATTATTTGCTATTGAGGGCTTATAATATGAATGTAATTCAATTTAAGTCCAACTATTTGCAAATTAAACAATTAAGTCCAACTCAATTAATTTAATTGCAATTGCGCCCTTACTTAGTTAATTAATTAAGCACTTAAGGCAATCTTAAGTCTTAATTATATTTAAGACCATTCTTAAGATTAACTAAGTATCAACATCCAATATTGACGTGACACGGCCTCAACGAACTCCAAGTCCGTTAGGCGTTAGAGAAAGTCTAGCCGTTACTTTACGAATCCGTAATCCTTTTTAAGCCCGACTCCCTTGGTTCGTCTCAACCGTCACGGGAGGAATCCGCGAGTCCGGTATTCGCCTAGCTAATCCCGCGGTACCGGACAGATCCCGGTTGAGATCGAATGCGATCCAATCTTATTCGGTCGAACCAACTATAGATCATCACTATATGATTAAACCCTTCACATACATCCCGATCGAGTGAGAGCCATGGTCAATGTCAAGCTCACTGGACTCGATGCTATATTATAATCGTGACAGGCGCAATCACTAAACTACACTCCGTGTCACACACGAGTTAGTTTAAATGCTTCGGCCAAAGACTTTGTGATTGCCGTCCCCAATTATATTATAGGACGTTTATCTCATATGAGACTGTGAATCCCGATGGCGGTTTGTAAGTCCTAGAATATCCAACTAAACATATATTTAAATGATCTTACCACGATTTGAAGGTCGGAAGAATTCGAGCTCGCGTGGGGTGTTGTGTGTTCTTGAGAGGTTGGGGGCTCACTTTGATTTTCACACAATACACTTTATTATGTGTTAGGGTTTTAGTATTTATACCACAAGTTGGTATATAATACTTGGGCCCCCTAACAAAGCCCAATTACACTAAGCCTCTTATAAAGAGAATCTTTATAAATACACAACAAAGATAATTATAATTAATTGAACACAATAAAATATTCCTAACAATCTCCCCCTTTGTGTTCAATCTTCAATTCGGCATGGATTATCTTTGTGGGGCTTAGTGCATTTGCCTGAGTCCTAAAGGAATTTCCTCCTTTTCTTGTCTTTTGACCTCTTCTTTTGGAGATCTTCAAGCTCACCGTATCTTGATCCTCTCTTCTCGGCATCGGGTCTTCTTAATCTTCTTTGTAAACTCGACTCGTAAATGTCGGAAGGTGTTTGAAGTTGCTTGCTGGATCTTGAAGAGTTTTCTTCTTTTTGTGTGTTCCATTTCTCCCTCTGATAATGCGAAACTCCCCCTACGTTTGTTCAACCTTGTGTTGGGATAGGGGAGTTTTCTCTTTGGAAATTTGAGAGATACACACGAGGCGATTGCCGGATTTCTTCTTTTTGTGTTCGATCTCTCCTTACGATAGTAACGCAACTCCCTCTACTTTTCGTCAACCTTATGTTGGAATTGGGAAGTTCTCTTTGAAATTTGGAGAGACGCACACGAGGCAGCAACTTCGATCTTTGAAGGTCGGCGGTGTTTGCTTGATGATTTGGCATGTTCATCACGTCGTCGGGACAAGGAAATGGCATTGGTAGGCACGGTAGGAGCTCAGGTTCGGTAATTACCCGACGGAGCCACAAAGGCAATCCGTCGTATAATAAATCGGGGTCACGAAGACTTCCCGTTAACATCTTGAGTCCTAACAATCTCCCCCTACAAGGGCTATCTCCTCTTTTTGCGGAGGCTTTGAATGCTCTTTCGGCTAGGACTCTCTTGTCTTGACGCTATATTCTGTAGACCGGATGTAGATAGTGATCCACGCCCTGATATTCGAATTTGATGATGTCGCGGATCTTGGACTTTGTTCGCATCTTATCCTGGTCTTTCTCCGTATTTTGAAGTCGTCAAGTCAAGTCTAATCTTCTTCTTCTCGGCGCCGGATTCGTCTTCTTCGAAGGAAGTTGTCTGGTTCGGCCTCGAGGAAGCTTGTCTGGCTCCGGAAGAAGGTACACGTGAGGTGTTGTAAAATGTGCCGAGGCTCCTTTGGAATGTTCCATTCAAGTGCAGGAGAGCCCGGCTTCAGAGTGGTACGCTCGGCGGAAATTGGTGGATGGTCCGACCTGTTTGTTTATGCGTGTCCCCTTCTCCCCCTCATGGCGATTCGAGTTAACGAGATCGGCATGCTTGTATAGGAAGATTAGAAGGACACAAACTACAGGTCGGTGATGGTAATAACAAGACGGAGCCACTAAGGCAATCCGTCGACACGACTTCAGAGACAAACTCCGAGACGTGGCCTGTGAGGACAGGGCTTGAAGAACCGGGGCCACATAGGCGTCCCGTTTACATCGTTCTAGAGACTAGCTCGAGACGATGGCCTGATTCCGTTGTTGCTTTGATGTTGCAACGGCAGGACTTCCTTCCGATCCTCGAATCATGTCGAAGCAAGACATGTCTACGGAAGTTCTAACTTGATCACAAAGATCAGGTGTTATAAAAGTGTATGTGTCCTAGAAAATATTAAAAATATGGGAAGTGAGGACACACTAGACTCGATTGTGCGCAGGAAAATGTGGTGGTGGGGCTGAGTACCACATAATTCAATATCTCCCGCTTCCGAGTGAAGCGGTGATAGCATACGTGGCTCCCCGTGATTTCTGAAACACCTGTCTTTTGTGAGACAGACGAGTGGGTAAGGCTCGGTTGTGCATGCGCCGTTGGACCTATTGCGGCGACTTCTACCCGGGAGCTAATAAAATTAGCACCTGTACCTATGGGGGTTGGTCCGAATAATTTGTGAGGAGAGGGAATCATGTAGCGTCGGTCTTTTCAAAAGGTTCCAGTAGATGTGGCTATTTTTTCATAATTTGACTGTCTCTCGGTGATGTTTCGGGGTTAGATTCAGTTGGATTTGACTGAATCATGGGAACGAAGTCCTTGCATCCGGTAGGAAGTAGTGAGTGCTGCTTTGTATGTCAGCAATCCGGAGTAGGTCGATTGAAGCGCGCACCGAGTTTAACATTTGTAGCCACCGTCGCCTTTGAAAAGAGTTGACCGTTGTAGGCTCGAGATTCTTCTTTTGAAGTCCATCTTCGGAGGTCGGAGGTAACTCCACGAAGCTTGATGATGAAGAGAAAATATCTTTTTTTTTTTTTTTTTTTTTTTATGGCCTTGTATTTTTAATTTTGATGGCCCTCCTTTTTTTTTAATATATTATTAATCGTTATTAGTAATATGTATATTAGTATATTATATATTATATGGATATAATATATATATTATTTTTATATTATTTTATTTCTCCCCCTCAAAGTGTGCTTCCTAAAAGAACTTGCTCCCCCTCAAAAGATGCTAAGTAAGATCGAAAAATCTACGAATCCCATTCCCTAAATTCACGCATTTAAGGTTCGCTCCCCCTAAAAAATGTAATTATTGCTCCCTTTTAAGAAAATAAGGATCACTTCTCTTTTAAAAAATAAAAGATTAGCTCCCCCTCAAATTAAGCTCATTTTAGAGAAAAAAAAATGGTATGTATCATTTCCGTGCGTAATATGCATTTTAAAATTTTAAAGTTTTGAAAACGCATATTCAAAATGTACCATTTTGAAAAAAATAGGTATTTTTCAATTCAGCTCGTATGCATATGCAAATTAAAATTTTGAAAATTTAATTAACATACACATAATTAGAATGTACCTATAAAATAGGGTATTTTGCATTTCGGCTCAAGTATGCATGCATGCAAGAATTTGAAAGTAAAAGTCCTTTTGAAGCATGCATAGCTATAATGTACCCTATAGTTTTCAAAGTAGGTATATTGTCTTTTCAGCTCGATATGCATGCCAAAATTTATTATGGAATGCATATATAGAATTTAACTATCTTAAAAGTATGTATGAATGTGGTATTATGCAATTTAGTTCAAAAGATAGAATGTACCACATATAGTCGTAGTTGCTCACGTCGTTTCCCTTTATCATGTATGTGGAGCCACTACGTCAAATTGCCATACATGAGGGATGCGGTTGCTCGCGTCTCGTGCCGATCATGAGTATGGAGCATCCATCTTCTAACTACTACTCATGATCGGGGGTTTTGTGGTTGCTCTCGTCTCATACCAGTCACGCGTGTGGAGCAACCATCGTCGAATTACCACACGTGATTGGGCTCCTGCAAAACTTTATCGGGACTTTGGTACCCATTGTTGTATGGGTCCTCCCAAATTAGCAGAAAACAATTTATGCACATTTGGTTCAGATATACATCCTAAATCATCCTTTAAAGTCCTATTTAATTTGATTTCTGATTTAGGAATCCAAGTTTGGTGAACCTTAGAGGGAAATGACAATTCAGCGCCGGTGAACGTGTGTCTAAGTTTAGAAGATCTGAAGATTTTCTCCCTAGCCAGTCGCAGAAGGTGTCTTTCAGACTTAATCTGGACCGGGTATTTCAAGTATGAATACGAGCTTATCGCACTATATGCGTCATCAGATGATGAGTCGTATTGCCTACAAGAATTCACATCATTCACTCTATAATTATGATTTTGATGGACTTTTGCTTACTAGAATAATAAGCATTTTTGTGCGTGTAAGCAATTCCATCTCTATCATTCTTTAAAGAATGAGAGATTTTGGAAGTTTGAGAAGTTCGCCTGCTTGAGCTTGGAACTTCTTCTTTAGGAACTTCCTTTTTGGTAGGAGCGGGAGAAGGAGAATCTTTAGCAATGTCGTCCTTGGTTTTGGAAAATAATGTCGATTTTCCTTTCTCCTTCCTAATATTCTTTTGTTCCTTAGCATTTTTACATGTATTGCTTTTACTTTTCGTTTCTGCGCCAGTCAAAGTTGACTTAGAATTATTAGTAAAAGTCTTTTTAATTTTAGGAACAAATGCATCCGTTTGCGTTCCCTTATCCTGTTTAATGGAAGATATTTCTTTAGAAGGATTATTTAACACAGGTAAGGATGGGGAGTTTTTGAGATTAGAAATCTCCTCTAAGAGTTTTGCTTTTCTGCTCGGAAACCTACTCTTTCCGATTCCAGAGTTGCGTTCAATTCTGCAATTTTACTAGCAACCTCCGGAATTTCCCAACAAGAGATAGGTTTATTAGAATGTAAATTATTTTCCCCGTTGGACGCTAAGTCTTTAGAGGAACTTTGGTTTGTTTGACCCTTTTTCGCAAGGATGCCCTCTAAGTGATGAACTTTAGAGTGCAATTTACTGCGTTCCTCAAATAAAAGTTTAAAACTACTCCGCGAATTGCTCAAATCAGACAGATAATTATTGCGTTCGAGTTCGCAATTGTTTAATTTATTTGTTAGTTCACTAATTTGAGCTTTTAATTTTACTTCATGAGATTCAAGATTAGTGATTTTCTCACGCGCGTTTTCTAAATGGCAAGTAAGACTACCCCTTTCTTCTAAACTCTTGACTAAGCATTTGTAATTATTATCTAGTCTACTCTCTAACTCACTTATAGTCTTTTCGTGACTTATAAGTTGAGTTTGGCCTAGCTTAGAGGAATTTAGGTTCTTGGTTAGCTCACAAACGTTAGTTTCTGAGCTAGCTAATTTTGATTCAAGACTAGAAATAGTTTCTAGTGCACTAGCTAACTTAGTTTCTAACGCTTGAGTAGTCCTACGTTAGTGTTTATGTTCACGACGCATGGTTTTATAATCTTCCTTCAAAGAAAGAAAAGCTTTATATAAATCACTCTCGTCAAAGCTCATCTCAGAAGTTGCGGAAGTAGAATCCATGATTTTTAAAATTTTAAAATATTACTATTTTTTTTTAATTTAGTTGGATACGCGATCGTTAACGCGTTGTGTAGATTTGATAATTTTTTGCTTTTGAAAAATTCAGTTCCGAAAAGTTTTGGTGTGTCGATAAAAGTCGTGAAGTTTCGAAAATTTTAAGTCTCGAAAACTTTTTGGTGTGTACCGAAAAGTTTTAAAGTGATGTCGAAAAACTTCAAAAATGTTACCAAAAGCTTTTTCTATAATGTGCCAAAGATGTTTTGGAATAAAAAATTGGCTTCTAAAAATTTCTGCACCGAAAGTTTGATTTATCGAGAAATATTGTGAAGTATCGAAAATTTTGGGTACCGAAAAGATTTTTGGTGTATACCGAAAAACTTTTGAGGTGATTTCGAAAACTTCGGAAATTTATCAAACTTATCTATAATTTGCCTAAATGTTTTGATGTGCTATGATATGCAAAAAATTATTTTCGATGTGTGTTAGGAAAATCAAGTTTTCGAAGTGATAAGATGCGAAAATAAATTTTCGGAGTGCTTGGGTGCGAAAATTTACATTTTCGATATGAGTGCGAAAAGTATTTTCGAAATATAGTGCGAAAACTGATTTTCGAAGTGTTGTTTCGAAAATCTGAGGTTTTCGAAGTGAGCTGTTGCGAAAATAGATTTCTGGTTAGGAGTGCGAAAATCAAGATTTTCGAAGTGGGTTTGAAAACGTTTTGGGTTCGCAAACTTTGGGTTCGAAAACTGGAAAATTACGAAAATGCCCCAAAAGTTTTTCGTAGTGGAGTTTTCGAAATGCTCAGTGCGAAAAGATGGATGCGAAAAATTTATTTATTTATTTATTTTATTATAATTTGAATGCGAAAACTGAATGGGGATGCGCAAACCTCTTTGATGCGAAAACTTCAACAGTGCGAAAACCAATTTTTTTTTTTAAACTGAATGCGAAAACTGGATGCAAAATATTTTTATTTTATTTTTATTATTTTTTTTTATTTTATATTTTTTATTTTCTGATGTGAAAAACCTGAACAAGAGAGAAGAATACCACTTCAAAGAATAAATTGTTAGTTTGATGCGAAAACCTGGTAAGGATGCGAAACCTTTTTTTTTAATAGTCTAATGCGAAAACCTGAGGATGCGCAAACTTGAATTTATTTATTTTTTTATTTTTATTTTTTTTATTTTTTACTTGATGCGAAAAGTAGGCTAATGGATGCGCAAACTTTTATAATTTTAAAATTTTTAATTTATTATTATTTTTTTTTATATATATATAATCCTAATGATTAGCTAATGATATCCTTGTCACTACCTACAAATGTCATGATGACAATGATGATGTGCAAATGGTGAGTGGGTTGAAAATGACGTGGCAAAAAGTGTTCGCAGTGGTGAAGAATAGTTTTCGCAGGAAGTGGTTTGCGAAGCCAAAATAAAACAAAGCTTTGCGAAGGCAACTTTGCGAAGCCACTTTTCGCAATGAGGTTTGCGAAGCCAGGTAAAAAAAGGTTTGCGAAGCCAAGAAAAAAAAAGGTTTGCGAAGTGGGTTTGCGAACCAACTTTTTGCAGTGGGGTTTGCGAAGTGAGTTTTCTCACTGTGAGCTTTCGAAGTATATTTTCGATCCACAAACACAAAATTAATCAAATTAGCCCTGGGTAAAGATCGAAACACTTATATCCTAACTCCTAAACACTCAATCAAGCACAAAAATACCAAAACATATCAAAATTTTCGAATTTTTTTTTGAAGAACACGAAGAACACCAAAAAAAATTTCGAAAATTTTTAACCTAATCTGAGCGCGTTTGGCTCTGATACCACTTGTAAGTCCTAGAATATCCAACTAAACATATATTTAAATGATCTTACCACGATTTGAAGGTCGTAAGAATTCGAGCTCGCGTGGGGTGTTGTGTGTTCTTGAGAGGTTGGGGGCTCACTTTGATTTTCACACAATACACTTTATTATGTGTTAGGGTTTTAGTATTTATACCACAAGTTGGTATATAATACTTGGGCCCCCTAACAAAGCCCAATTACACTAAGCCTCTTATAAAGAGAATCTTTATAAATACACAACAAAGATAATTATAATTAATTGAACACAATAAAATATTCCTAACACGGTTAAAGCCCGACAATCACTTCTGTTACCCCGGCCGCGTTTCGCCGCTGACCCATGTTCTTTTCATGAACAAGGCGGGCCTAGCCAACTAGCGACAAACCGAGATCCCAAAAGCAACTCCGTCGATGACCCCATCGGTCTAAGGCCACTATAGTCTATCGTTCGATCATTGACATCCCCGAGATATAGCCATGTGATCGAACGACTATTGAGCCGTATGTTCAAATATGTCCATCTCTCAGATCCGACATATTCCCGCCACGACCTCCCACTACCCCAAGTGAGCGATTGACACAATCGCATTGGAGTCGTCGACGGATAAGTCATGATCGGTACTCTAGTCACCCTACTAGAGTCCTAAGACTTACGAACATTTTCTATGCGGAGAATAAAAGCGTCTTGTGTCGTCCTCTCTCATCCCATGAGAATCAAACGCTTAACTCACACATACAGGTTTTATTTATTTATCGCACTACCGGATGCCAAGTAGACTTTAAATCGATAAATAAATAATAATGTCTCAAATATAGTAAAAGATTTTACAAACTTATTTATTCGAACTATACAAAAGTATATGCCCTATACTTTTTCCAATCCTCGTATGGCATTCTGAGGGCATACATCCTAACAGTATTATGTTATGTGCTTTAATATAATTATTTGATTTTCTGGAATAGTTAATTTGAGTATTCTGTTCGTATAATTTTCATTTTGAGTGGTATAATAACTAGTTCTGTTAGTATAATTATTAATAAAATTGATCAGTATCAATTGGTCTAATAAATACTTCTGTTGTTACAATTTTCATATTTATTTGGGTATTTTGTTGGTATAATTTTTGTATTTGTTGGTATAATTACTGTACTTGTTGGTACAATTATTGATAAAATTGATCAATATCTATTGGTATAATTGATACTTTTTTTGGTATAATTTTCTGCTATATTGGTATAATAAGTAGATTTACTGGAATAGTTGTTTAAATATCCAATTGGTATAATTTTTGTACTTGTGGGTATAATAGTGATATTTGACGGTTGACATGATGCTTTTATATTTTCTGGTATAATACTGATGACATCTGGTATAATATCTTTGTTTGTCAGTAGAATTGCACCTTCAGTTTCCAGTATAATAACGTGATTTCTTGGTTTAATAATCGCGACAGTTGATATAATAATAATAGAGCTTTTCTGAGTCATTTAAGTAAGGTTAGTTTCGTCTTTTCATTGTTAGGGGTACTAAATAGGAAGTTTTTGCCAAATCGGTATTAAAGAGGAAAAAAAAACTTAAGTGATATTTAAGAGGAATTTTAAAGTTCGATCGGGTCTGAAACGGAATTTACCCTAATTATTATTATTATTATTTTTTCCACAAATCTTTTCAAAATTGTCTTTTTATTCAACATCATTATCTCAATTTCTCAACATAATTATTAATAATTATCTTTTTAACCACAATTCTTTTTAACAACTCCATACGATTTTACCAAGAAATTTACCTTCCCAATAAAATATGATGGAAATCATTTGTTGACAATAATATCGTAATTGGGATGGAAAAGCTACAAAATATTCTGTTCGCCCATACAACACAGTTATTATGACATCGGCTGTTATTTATCTAGGTAAACCAGGTCATCGTCATCGAGTTCTTCATGCCAATCTCAAATATCATTCTGTTACATGTGCAATGCATGTACAACAACAACAACAACAACAACAATAATAATAATAATAATAATAATAATAATAATAATGTTGATGAACAAAGAAAAGTTATCGCCTCGAGTAACATTTTGTTAATAAAAAATGATTAAAAATGAACTCGTCTAGCAACCATTGCATCACAAGGTATGCTGAATTTTAATTCGTTCTATGGGTTTTAATCAATTCATTATAAAATCGTCGATTTTCTTTCAACAATGAAGGTGGAGGTGGGTTGGAAATCGATGAACATATACATCGAAAAAATCCAAAGAGTTTGAATGTAAAAGAAAGTTTGTTGATATATATGCTATAACGAGAATATGTCATGTATGACCGATTCACGTGTGATAAATGGAGAGGATGGCAAAATAATGATTACAGATGAACCTGGGTTAAACGTATAATTATTAGCAACAATTTTGTTTATTTGAAATAATAATGGTGAAAAAAGCAATTGTAAAAAGATTTGTGCAAAAAAAATGAAACTAATAATAATTAAAATAAAAAATATGATTAGTTTTGTAATATCATGAGAATGTTATCTAGTTTTATAACAGTACTATTAAAAATAATACTAATTGTGTTATTCTCTCGCTGCTAATGCATCAATCGTCTCGGTTTCGTATAATCCCGGCCAGAATTTTGAATACCACCCAAGGTAAAGCTCCGTTGGAATCTCGTGCTAACAAAAATGTCTATTTTATTAATAATAATTTTGTAAGACTTATTTTATAAATAGCAAAAAAAAAAAAATACCTAGATTGTTGTTGTCTCCATAGACCGACGTCTTTTAAGTCGACCTTATAGCGATCATTTATTTAAGAATAATCCAGATGACATTTTAAAGATGTCATCATCAACCAATCAGCCTGTAAACTAATTAATGGAAGAAATATATATATAAATTATATACTCATCACATGCACATGAACTGCTTTGCGGTCTGCGTTGCATGCATGGAGCTTCCTAGCTTGGTTTGTCCTCATGTAAAGTACACGCCACTTGACTTACATATTATTCTACTATATATATTCATTCCACTAAATAAACATTTTAATTTGTCAAAAAAATTTAAATAGGAAGCTCCATGTAAACTTCATCCGACCAAAAGACGGTTCTAGATTGTATGTGTGTGTGGATACTAAATGAAAGAGTCAACCAGCACAGATAGATATATAACAATGTGATTGTTATTCCCCATACACGTATTCACAGGCTGTCTGAAGTTTCTTTCTGTTTATAAATCATTAATTATAATATAATAATACATTTTGATTAATTAAAATAATGCTGTTTTTACACTATTTGATTTGATGATATAGACAACCAACTCCACACCACTATAACTACTGCTTGACAATCTTCCCAATGTGGACTCATCACCCCATCTCATATACTCATCTGCGTATCCACAACAGATACATTCATATAATTATTATTATTACCTGAAGAAATGACAATGAAAGCAGCTTCCATTGCCACTTTGCTTCTTATCTTCTTGTATTGATCTCTTCTTCCAGTCTTGGTGGTGCTGCAACTTCTTCGCAAGCTCAATCTCCGAGTAAGAAGCTCAATCATCCTCCCTCATTAATACATTCAAACATTGATAGTGCATACGTGCAATCATGTAATAACGACCGATTTCAACTGTTTTTCTTTTAGCAGCAGCTACTACTTGCCCGGACATGTGCAATGCGAGGTGCGCGAAAGCAGGGATTTACAAGCGATGTTTTCAGTACTGCTCCGTGTGCTGTAATAAGTTTCGATGTGTTCCATCGGGAACATACGGCAACAAATCAGAGTGCCCTTGCTATAGAGACATGCTCAACTCCAAGGGCAAGCCCAAGTGCCCTTAGACTTATTCGTTTTATTCCATTAAATTTACTGACTGATGTTCTTCTGTATTGCTTAATCTAGCTAGCCATTTTCTATTCAACCATGAGTTTTGTACCATTTCGAAATAATAGAGTCACCATTTCTTTCTTTTCTTTTTTTTTTTCCTTTTCCCGTTTTCTTTCTATATGCAGTGCACTGTCTTGTAGTAAAAAATCTACCCTGGAAAATCTGCCCATAGAGTAGCTGTTCATTCACACAGACATTTACATCAGAGTCGTAAGATCCAATTTCACTGTATTTTCGGTGGTCTGATCGCAGCATTTGCATCCTGTGGGAGATCTGTGTAAGGCTCTTGTGAGAAACAAAATAGTAGTAAACAAGCCAAGTCTATAATGCTATTGTTCTAAAGTTCATTGTAAATAGGATAGTCACTGGGGCGGGGGAATCCCAAATTTCCCGTCCCTGTTGGTCTCAGTCCCCCACTCGTCGGTTCCGATCTCCCGGTCACCGAAAGTGTTGTAATATATCTTAAGAATGACACACTAAGGTTGAGGCATGAAGAATCCTTCACTGTCTTAAAAAACTATTTCAAAGACTCTCTTTTAGCTCCCAATGGTTCAACAACCTCTTTCAAGAATTCTATGTGTGTATATATGTTCATGTGACCAAGAGAAATGAAGTATTTATAGGGGTGATCAACCATCTCAAGATACTCTCATTGAATGACCATGCAAGCCTCTTATTCTTGCTCTTCAAGAGCCATGTTCATGGTCTATTATTACTCATATTCATGCTCTTTTAAGAGTCATGTTCATGCTCATTTAAAAGATATAAAGAGCAAGAGTCATGCATTGGTATTTGACAAGAATCCAATGATATTTATTATAATATTACTAACAATCCCCCACTCATTGGACTCTTGTCAAATTATTTGATCAATCACGCTCGAAAAAGTACATTTAATTCATGTTCTCAATAAACTATTAACCAAAACCTTAGAGAATTGACACTTGAATCACTAGGAAAGTGGTGAAAATAAATTTCTATGAACCACCAACCATATTGTAAAACAGAGGTCACAATGTCATGATGTTTTTCCAATATCCATTTCTTATGCAGTTGGGCGTCTTTCTGACCATGAACATCCCTTTAATTTTTCAAGAAAAGCTTTAGGAAACTTAGCCGTATTTCCATAGAGGCGGCCACATCTTTCTTTTCTTATAGGTGAACCAATATTTAAGGAACTCTTTTCCTTAAGTCACTAACAATTGACTTTGTTCATTAAGAGCTTAGCTCAACCTTACACTTCAAATTTTGAGCTTCATTACGACATATGTACTTAATTTAGGGAATAAGCTCCATCATTAACACATGCTTCGTTCTTACCTATATGAACATTTTTCATGGGATCTCCAATCATCAAGGTTAGCTATCCATACACATTAATGATCAAGTGACACAAGTCACATACCCCTCGTTGTTTTCTCAATTAAGAACCTCCCTAAGGGCTTAGTAAGAGGATCGGCCAAATTTATCTCTCATCTCACATATCAATGAAAATTACCCTATTTTTCAACAATTGCTTAATCACATTGTGTCTTAAGCGAATATGTCTATTCTTTCCATTGTAAGTCTTATTTTTCGATATAGCAATTGCGGCTTGACAATCAGTCTCTTATCAATTGCAATGTCACTAATAAAATTTCTAAGCTACCCAACTTCTACACTAGCAAGTTCTAATGCAATGAACTCTGAATTCATTGTAGAACGAGCAATTAAAGTTTGCCGAGAGGATCTCCAAGCCACAGCTTCTCCTGCCAAAGTGAACATATATCCACTTGTGGATTTCGTATCTTCAGAATATGAAATTCAATTGGCATCACCGAAGCCTTCAATTACTTCAGGAAGCCCACTATAAAAAATACCATAATTTATAGTGCCTCTAATATAGCTCAATAATCTCAACAAGGCTTTCCAAAGCATTTCACCAGGATTTTTAGTATATCTTGCTAGCTGTGAAACTGCATAAGCCAAGTCAGGCCTTGTGAAGTTTGCTAAATGGACACTATTCAGAATATCTAGTGAAAAGGCACTGGATCTCGATGGGTAAACTGCGGTTTTTTTCAAGAAGGCATGGATGGTGGTGGGGGAGGAGATCACATCATCAATTAAAGAATTCTTTGCTACAGGGCACTTGCTCAAAGGAGGTAACTCAACACTTATCACGTTGATCCCGAATGTTAACACCCCATGGAAAGCTTCGGAATTTCGCCCAATTGCTTGATGTAATGTACTTTAAAAGGTGTTAGCAAACGTGTAATAGGCCTGCTATGCAATTTTTTACACCCCACACAAATGGCTTTCATTCCTGGCCGGAAGATTAGCGATAACATATTCTAGCTCAGGAAATTTGTTGGGGATAAAAGAGTTGTTCACTGCCGGATAGAGTAGCTTTCATGGTCGATTTGGCGAAGGCCTACGATAAGGTCGCATGGGACTTCTTGATAGGTACTTGAAGGTATCAATTTTCAGCTGAAATTTATATAGTGGCTACGAGAATGTGTATGCACCCCGACATTCTCGATTAATATAAATGGTCATGCCGAGGGATATTCTCGTGGAAAATGGGGACTCCGTCTAGGCGATTCACTTTCTCCCTATCTAGTTATGGAAGTATTACGTGGCATGCCAAGCTCATAGAAGAACAAGATGATTTCCAATATCATTGGCGATGTGAAGCCACAAGAACTTTCATGTTAACATCCGCAGACGACTTATTATTATTCTGTCATGCTGATGCGGCTTCCATCAGGACATTGCAACAACGGGGGTTGTAGGCCAACAGACAGAAGAGTAACATTTCTATTGGCGAGTATCGATTAGAAAGCACCAGAACTACAACAGATAATGGAAAACGATGAATCCACACGTCACGTATTTTCTTTGAATGTGCATACTCAACTGTTTGCCTGCAGGTGCTAAATGAAAAGGTGGGATTTCGATGGGATTGGCAGCAACGTGAGATGGCGAGGCAGACATCTCGTACATGTGGCATATCGACAACTACTTGCATCAATGGGATAAGGTAACCAAAAGTTGAAAGCAGTAAATAAATAATGGTAAAACAAGTATCATGAAAGTATCAAGCATCATTCATCTCTTTCTTTCGCAAAAAGCTGTGCATGGAAAAAACGTTGAAGCCATTCAACTGAAATTACAAAATTTATCAACAACATTTTCATTTTCATTTTTCTATGCTTGCATGCCTCTCAAAACTCAATAATTTTTCTTACCTTTTAAGATTTGTGTCAGAGTGCTCCAACCCAAGGTACTGCTCCGCTCCAAACCACCATAACCATCTCTTCTCTCAGCTGATTAAAAATGCATAGCATGCATAAAAGGAAGGAAACAATTTAACGACTAAAATATTACAAAATAATCAAGACAGTTATAAATAAAGAAATCGCATTATATGATTTGAAAATGGGTGGATACCTAGTCAGAATCATCCACATATTCAGGTAGAGGAAAGCATAAATTTCACTAAAAATGGAAGTAAAATATCTTATAGGCAAAAACTTGTATATTTTAGCTACAGAAATTATTGAATCATGGATACGTAGAATGACCATGGACAAAATATTGAGATTGCGAAAGAGCGTACATTTCCTCTCTCCACTTCCCACAACAGTTTTAACTCGGCATTATGAGCCTTTTTGAGACTTCCCTCAAAGCTCCAACCTTCACAAGACAAATACGATAAGGTAAACAAATGTTCAAAGCAGTAGATAAATGACGGTAAAACAGACAGATTAATCACCAAAAAATAAATGTCGGAATCAAAAGCAACCTCGTGACGCTATTTAATATCATTCCGTCTTCATCGCTGATAGAATGCGAATGTCCAGATTGTGGGTAACTTGAAAGCTTGCATATTGTAAATGAATATAATGAATGACCTAGTTTGAAAATCATTGAAAAAGTTCTTTCAGTCAGAAAAAGGTCAAAATGTCTACAATGAAAGAGAATGAGATTCTATTCTTATAGATTGAGTTTTGTCCTGCGGTTTTAGAGGTCGGTTGGGACGGAAAGTGTGGTTTTGCCTTTTGGCCTACATCCAGGTATGCATGCCTAGTTCTTTAGAAACTTCGTCCTAGAGAAATAAATAAAACCACATAAGTACATAGTAAATATCTAGGAATATTAGATGTAACTAATTACATTGTTTAGCAATGAAACACGGACTAGATTGAGATCGCATATGAACATGCATGCACGAACAACAAAATGCAGGAAATAAAAGAGATGCAGTATTTTTAAAAAGCCCAAATCGTAAACTCAATCAAATTTCAAAATCTCTGGATGTCTATTTTGACTGATAATTTCACACACTAGTCATCAACCTTGCATAAGATTCCTTCAAGGAAAGCCAGAAAAAAGACTAAAAAATATTTAAACCAGATATCATTGGTCATAAGACTACAACATTGTTCCCAAACATGGGAGATGAGAGAATTAAATGTAGTGAACATGAAAAAAAATTAATAATAATAATAATTATTATTATTATTATTATTATAATAATAAAACGTGATTGTTCTAAATACTTCCACAACATTTCCAAAGTACCTACAACTACCACAATCATCTTAATGCATCAACCAATAATAAGTCAATTAGTTCACGGAATGAGTCAACAGCATGTCACTGGTGACACACTAACATTGACATTACCTTTCATAAAATGCAAGGATTGCACGTTATGTGAATCTTTATTTAGCACAAAATGCAAGGATTGTCAATTCGTAAATATTAATAAATTAAAGGGAAAGAATACATTGTGATGCGGAACAGGTCCCGGACACGCATGTCCTTACTCATAATAAATAAGATGGGATATGAGAATGCAAGAAGTTGTACCTGAGGCAAGGAAAACGCATGATAAGGGAGCAGACACCCTTGTGGGGATGATCCGTCCGCGGAGGGCAGGTCCCGAATGAAAGTAAAGAGACCTCGAAATGATAGATCCGGGAGGACCTCTCATTTCGTTAAAAGGAAATATCTTCGGGACCTAATAGCCTTGAAGGATGACTAAGAAGGCTAAAGGCAAGTGAATCAAGAAGATCTGCAAGTGTCTGACTACGTAGAGAAAAAAATGATCCTGAAGAGGGGACCAGATAACACGTGTAGGCTCCCCATTGGAATACACTATCTAACAGAAGTACAACACCTGCTATAGTGACGAGCATGCAGAAGCTCCAGAATGTATCTGATATTACGGAAACAGCTCTCTCCAGCTGGCTTTGACGAGAAGTATCAACAAAATGAAGAGAAATAGCTTAGATTGGATAAGATTAACGAAACACTTCACTTTTTACACACACTAAGACGCCAAGAACACACACACAAACACTCTCTAGCTATTTTCTTCCTCATTCTTCATCTGTAACAAATCGAGAGATGAGAGCTGAGCGTGTGATCGTTTGATCTTAGAGAAAACTATCTTTGGCCGGCCCGTGGACATAAGACTCTCAAGAGTCCAAACCACGTACATCATTGTTTTCGTATTTCTATATTTTCTTTTCTGCTTTGCTGCGTTTCGAAGCCTAAAATCTAACCAAACTCAAGCTCAATCACGGCTCTACCGCTACCTTTAGCTTTCTGGATCAAAGAATCTTGTTGATCGGGACCACGCCCGTATCACTTTGAAATGGTTGAACATCATCAGTTTTTTTATCCGGAAATTACGAACTTTGTCATGATCAACAAGATCAAAATATATATTTTTGCCGATCTGTTCCCTCGGGTCCTCATCCCGAGCAATCTGCAACATTAACGAATTGCTTACCATTTCAGTAGATGCCAAGTTAATTCACATCACGGATACAAAGAAACAATTACGAGCTACATATCTGTGTTTAATTATGTCGGTCATCGAATAAAAAAACTTATATCTAATTAATTTCCATGTGATTCTGCATATACCTGCTCTGGTCTATTAACAATAAAACAGATTATGATAATAAAATACCTTGATCATGGTATAAAAATGTGCATGCGCTTTGTATCTTCTTTTGTCTTCTTTCTCTTCCTATTCCCTTTTCAACCTTACTGTCACATATGGGGATGAAGAAGGGATAATTAAGAAGAAAAAAGGTGACCTTGAGGCATTTAAAGCTAAAGGTGGGGACTTTGCACGTGAAGGGGATGAATCTGCAGCGGAGAGTTTGGGGAATGAAGAAGAAAAGAACTCAACGTTTGATGAAGAAATCGGTTAAGTAAACATTTGGGCCTTGGGTTTGATTTGAGAATTAAGCCCACTAGTATTCTAAATGAAAGGTAGCCCACTTGTTTTGGGTCTATTTTCATAACTTAGACTATATATATATATATATATATATATATACACGCTTGTACGAGGTCTTATGGAAAAATTATCTTAATCCTATCTATCTTCTCTTTCTTCTCTCCCCTTTAATTCTCAAAATCTTCGTTCTCTCTCCTATGTCACCTTCCCTGCATAATAACAGAATATCAAATCACACGTTGTCTCTCTTCATTCTCATAAAATTGCAGAAAATCCATTAATCTTCACCAACATCATACATCAACTGTTACACTTACCTACGGTTAGCAAAGGTACACATTTGATGCAAATGTCCTTAAGAGATGAACGTGTTAAAACTGATTCTAGAAGTACAATAGCAAAAGTTACCCGAAGATGTTCTGCCCTGCCCTTGTATAAAAAAGCATGTATGCATTTATTAAATTTCCTACATTAGTTGAGGCAACTGTATCGTATGGTATGTCATCAACAACATAAAATACAACATACAATGGATACAAAGAGCAAAGATTAAACAGCTCTACCACTTTTTCTCCACTATACCGCTCTTCCATGGCCCGTTTCACATCTTCTTTACTGAACCCTCTCGTCATCGAACTTTACCTGATCGGTAAGTGGAACCCAATCAATTCAATGTCCTCTATCCTGAATGCATGCATATCAAAGATGATGCAGAGAATGATGAAGAAAGTTCAATATTCTGTGGCAGCCTAGCTCGTTTGCCAAAGATCTAAGTACGAAGCAACTTCACCGGCCGAGATTTTACAACCCCTCCCCATACTGCAACGAATTTGGGAAGATATTGCTATGGATTTTATCACGGGACTACCAAAGTCACAAGACTTCGATAACATTCTGGTGGTGATCAATAGACTCTCTAAATATGCTCATTTCATTGCATTAAAACATCCTGTATACCGCATGAACCGTCGCTGACCAGTTCATCACCAATGTGGTACTTCTACACGTAGTGCCAAAAAGTTATCGTTAGCGATTGAGATGCAACTTTTCATAGGAATTTTTTGTGCAGATCATTCAAAATACAGGACGCACAGCTTCGAATGAGTTCGACATATCATCCACAGACCGAAAGACATTCTGAGGTACTAAACCGAACGCTAGAGACATATTTACGATCTTGGGCGTGTTGGCTAGTTTGGGCAGAATATTTGTACAACACATCCTTCAAGACAGAGGTAGGCAACACCCCTTTTTAGTTCGTCTATGGAAGACCACCTCTAACATTGATTCAATTCCTTCTCGGTGGGTGTTCGATCATTGCACTTTCCCAAAAATTGACGAATTGCGATGATGTTTGTCAGTAATACAACTTACACAGGGCACAATAGTATATGTCCAAAGCCGCCAATAAAAATCGCATGTCAACTATCAGGTGGGCGACGCAGTGTTTTTCAAGCTGGGACTTTATATACAAAACTTTGTGGGCACTCGAGTGCGTCCTAAGATATCTACCAGGTTCTGTGGTACGTTCAAGATAATAGCTCGCATTGGCACGATGGCCTATCGCCTACATCTCCCCGAATCCTGCCGTGTCCGTCCAATTTTCCATGTTTCTCAACTAAAGAAGGTTGTCAGAAATCACCCTATCGAAGTTGACTTCCCGATTGAGCTGGTTGAATCAAATACGTAGGGATTGGAACCAGAATAAATGCTAGCAGGTCGTGAGCTTCACCATGGCAGCATTGGTCAGCCCCACCTGGCTATTATTGTCTGAGTTCCAGTATCGATTTCCTCATTTAGATGGGTGGATAATGTTAGAAAGCCGAGGAATTATTGTCTTCACTCTGACAGTTACACTTTTAACACAGGTCATAGAAGTCGGGATTTCTTGCTTATAAAGATTGTGATAGACTTGAGTCCTCAGAGTACAAAATGCCCTTAATCTCAGTAGCAGATTATAAGTAAAGCAGACAATAATCGATACGAAATTCAAAAGCTTGAATGACGCGCTCAACGGCACAAAAATAAACTGTCAAGTGGCCAGTGAATAAAGACAGTGCATTGATAATTCTCCAATATAGAGCATCCACAACATAAAAGTAGAGTGTCAAAAGTACACGGCAATGATACTTTCCCAACATGAATCGTCCAGAATTTTTTTTAAAAAAAAAAAAAGATCAAGAACCCAATATGAACAATGCAGTGTATCATTTCATGGATTCATCAAGCTATCAAGGCAATCACAAAAAACCAAGCTTGATCCCAGATGGGCTCTCCATGAAACTAAGCTTATGCATATCTGTTCCAAAGCTGTGGAAAGAACACCCTTGACCAGGTAGCTGTGGCATTCCAAGAATCACAACGATTAGGTTATGGTCTTCTTGAGTGGTGTGGTCTATTCCACTCTCTTTAGAGCAAACATGCGCCTACCTTTCCCCTGATGCTGTGGACCCAGGTGGTAACGGCCAGATCTCCGAGCTTCCAAAAATAATAGTAACTTCGAACATTTTGTTTACTGATTCAGAAATGTTGAACAAAACGCTTTACCTCAGAGCGATGAATTGCTTTATGCATGATTTCATTTAGTGTTTATAAGGTGCATTTTGATTTCATTCCCAGCTTCTTCGAGCTCATTATAGTTAACAACAAAAGTATAGATAATCTATGTTAATTGATAGCTAAGAATCTTTTATCCAAGCATCCATCATCCCTGCAGATCATAAAATCTCAATACCAACAAATTCTATTATTCAAAGTTCAAACCATCATCTTTACAATGTAATGCGCCTCGCATAACACTAACCTTAAAACTCGTAGATATATCTTTAATCATCCTCACTGTACTCTTTCACATAATTCTCATACACCATCTGTGCACTAAGTAAATCCACCACGGCCGACCCAACGGACTTGAAAACAGTGACGTCATCCGAATCGACCCGGCCCAGTTTCTCGCCTTTGATCAATTCAACCAAGTCACCCATGATCGCATCTCTCTTCATCACACCTCTCTCGAACGCACCAATCAGTTCCCCCGATTCGACCAAAGCAGCTTCGTTATCCACAAACACCCTCCCTTTTCTCAACGCCTCGTCATCGCATTCCTTCATCAATCGTGTGAACGACCCCACAAGATCCAAATGCGCACCTTTCTTTAAATCCACACCTCTTACGAGAGCAATCTCTGAGTTCGTGGCACAGCTAATCACGTCGCCCATCCTCACAGCATCTTCCAACCCATCGCTGCTCTCAAAACGCACTTCTCTGTCCCCAAACCTCTCTTTATTCATTTGATGTGCTAAAGCTATTGCCTTTTCGCGCGTTCTGTTCCATATAACGACTTTATTGATGGTGGGTCGAACGGTTAGGTGGGCCCGGATCAAGTGCGGGGCTAGAGAGCCAGCACCCACCATGATTAGGGTTTCCGAGTCGTTTCTAGATAGGTAAGACGATGCTAGTGCCGATACGGAGGCCGTTCGATAAAGGGTTAGTTCCGTTGCGTCAATTGTGGCTAAGGGCTGGCCCGTGATGGAGCTGAACAGCACGTAGATCGCGTGAACCCCCGGAAGGTTTAGCGCGGAGTTGTTCGGATGGTGGGTGACTAGTTTGATGCCCGTGTAAGGGAGCGACGACGGTGACGTTGACCAAGAGGGCATGAGAAGGAGAGATGAGTTGGGGGACGTTTGGTGCGTGTGGCGGAGAGGGGATTGGACGGCGGTGGAGAACCGTGGGAGGGTGGATTTGAGGTGGTCGATGAGGGCGGTGTGCGTGATGAGTGCGCGAAGTGTTGGGGTGGAGATCGAGATCGGCGTCGACAGTTTTTGTGGGTTGACCGTCGACATGGTTGACGAGAGAGAGGGAAGTCGTGTGTTCAAGAACATATATTTAGAAAGGGTAGTCGAAGGTATTGATTTTGTGTTACAATTTTCTATTTCTCTAAAAGAATAATTTAGCGGGCGGCGGGCCGCAAAACAGCGCTCTTTCCCACACGCGGCTCGTCCACCGCTCCGTCGTCGCCACCATCTGCCGTTGCCGTCATTCGCCACTGCCGCTCGACTCATCTGCTACCCTCGTTCGCTGTCCACACCCACGAGTATCCCGAGTAGGAAGCTCGTGTCTTTCGGCCCCAGGTCGTGAGCTTTGTCTCCGTCGTGGAGTTATTATGTTTCTTTGTGAAGCTCTTTCCGAAGAATGTGAGATTTTTGTAGTCGAAGACCGAAAAAGTGAAGAATACTGTAGATTTAGCATAATAGCTAATTTTGTGGTAGAATCTTTAGTTGTTTGTGTTCAAAACTGAATTTCTCGTTTTCTTTTGGCTTTTTTTTTCTTGTTTCGTGCTTGGTTGGCCATGCTCCTACGTGAGCTTTTGTTCTCTACCGGAGAGATCACTTGGGCTATTTATCCCGTGTATTTTGTTGTTAATGGAATTCAAGCTATCGTTTAGGGAAAAAACATAAAAGAATAATTTAGCCCCATAGGCTAATTGGTGATGGGTGTATTGTATTGTTATCCTTTTGGTCATGGATTTAATTTAACGGTGGAATTGAGATATTTTTACTTTATCTTAGAAATAATTCTTATTTTGAGTGTGACGTTAGTCCATAACAAATTTAGTAGGATACCTTGCAATTGGAAAAGTAAATAAAAGAATAATTTAGTAATTTAGTTTAAATAATCCAGATTATTTTAGCCTAAAATTCGAATTCACTCCGGCTTGAAAACCTTCCCGAAGATTTGATGAGTTCGACTCTCATACAATTCAGATATTGAACAGGCGTGTTTAATTTACTCAAAAAAAGCTCATTTATAAAGACTTTATCTTACAGAAACATACGGCTGCAAAATTAACTTTATCTCTTTAAAACCCTAACGCCTCAATCCTCTCTACAAAAAACAACAGAAACGACCCTCACCTCCCCCACCTCCATTATGTTGAGATCCAGCCACACACACATACATTGCCGACACCCAACATCAACCTAACTCATTTAATATTAGATATAATAAAATAATATTATTAATATAATATTATAATATTATTTTATATATATAATATTTTAATGAAAGGTTCTGGTTGATCGGCGACGCCGCGGATTCCTGGCCACTTGTTTCGAGCGGTCCAGAAGAGCTGAAGACATCTATAAATAGGCTGCGGATTCTTCAGTTTTCATATCACAAATTCATTCGAGAATTACATACAGAGTGAAGTAGTCCAAGTGAATAGTGAGGTTATCAGTTCAGGTAGAAACTGATAGGTTCCACATCCACGGAGAGGTGTGAGGTAAAATACGAGTGGTAAAATTGTGAGGTAGTAAGAAATTCAGGGTTGGAATTTCTTATTATAGTGAAAGTTTTGCCGACTCGGCCGTGGTTTTTCCCTCTTCGTTAACAGAGGGTTTTCCACGTAAACGTTCTGGTGTTCTTTCTTACTACTTACGGTAATTTTATTTTTACCGTGGTAGTTACTGTGCGGGTCCCACCAAAGTTACCTCTTGGGTCCCACTTTTCCCGTCCGTCCTACCGAGCCAAACCGGGACCGATTTCCGCTGCGGGGCCCACTGACCACCGCGGGGCCCACCACCCTTCCCAACAAGTGGTATCAGAGCCTAGTGGTATTCTGAGTATGCTATGTGGTTGCAGCTTTAACTGATCTTCCACATCAGAAAAGATACAAATAGGTTGCTGGTAGATTTTTTTTCGACGGCCATGGAGAACGACGGAGGAATGATCAAACTGACAGTAACGAACTACTCCATATGGAAATCGAGGATGTAGGATTATCTTTATTGCAGAGACCTCCATGATCTCATTGAAAATGAAGGCAAGAAGCCTGAAGGTACCGATGCCAATGCATGCACGAAGTTGCAAAGAAAGACACTAGGTGCGATATGCCAATAGGTTGATATTAGTCTCTACAACCACGTAAGGAATGAGACGGACCCTGCCGAGCTCTGGAAGAAATTGGCGGACATGTACGAGATTACGAACGCGCTGAGCAAGGTATTCATGATGCGAAAACTCAAGAATATGAAGCTGAACGAGGGACGATCAATTGCTGAACATCTGAATGACTTTGAAGGACTAGTAACTCAACTCACAAGTGCCGGTCTAGTCCTTGATGAAGAGACACAAGCATGTCTACTACTGGGATCTCTACCTGATAGCTGGGATACGTTGGTGGTATCACTTACCAACTCAGCACCAGCCGGTAAAGTAACGATGTCTATGGTGAAATATAGACTGTACAATGAAGAGCTGTGACGAAAGGACGCTGCCAATACTAGTACCGAAAATCAGGCCCTTGTCACAGAGAATAGGGGTCGGAGCAAGAGTAGAGGTCCAAAAGGATACGACAAGTCAAAAGACAGATCCAAGTCCAGGGAGATGCGGAAGTGCTACCATTGTGGAAGAATTGGCCACTTACGAAGAAATTGTAGGCTTCTCAACGGAAAACAGAAACAAGACGATGACAAGAACACGTCTGCAATCGCCTCCAATAATGATGGCGAGGTTACTCTGGTGAATGAAGCAGACTGTTTTCATGTTACAGATACAAGTACCGAGTGGGTAGTGGACTCTGGTGCTTCCTACCACTGTGTTCCAAGGGTGAATACTTTTCCACTTATAAGGCGAGAAACTTTGGCACTACCAAGATGGGTAACCAAAGTGTTTCTGAAATTATGGGAATCGGTGATATCTGTATCCAGACGAACGTGGGATGCACATTACGGCTGAAGGATGTGCGGCATATTCCAGATCTTCGTCTCAACTTGATTTCTGTGAAAGTGCTGGACAACGAAGGACACTACAACGAGATGGGCAATAGCAACTGGAAACTCTCCAAAGGATCGTTGGTGGTAGCGAGAGGAAAGTTATGCTGCTCGCTGTATAAGATGCACGGGATGATATGTGCTAACCAACTGAATGCAGTTGAAGATGATGCTTCTCCAAATTTATGGCATAGACGGCTGGCGCACGTAGGAGAGAAGGGGTTGAATATCTTGGCAAGAAAATCCCTCATACCAGTAGCCAAGGGAAGAGCGCAGAACCCCTGCGATTATTGTCTATTTGGGAAGCAACATAGAGTTTCATTCGCGAAGAATTCAACACGGCGAATGAAGAAGTTGGAGCTGGTGCACTCCGACGTATGTGGACCCATGGATGTCGAATCTCTGGGAGGAAGTAAATATTTTCTGACCTTCATTGATGATGCTTCTCGTAAGACCTGGGTATATCTGTTGCGGACGAAAGACCAGGTGTTCTATTATTTTCGAAAGTTCCATGCTATGGTGGAAAGGGAAACCGGAATGTCACTAAAGTGTCTACGCACGGATAATGGTGGTGAATATATCTCTAGAGAGTTTAGAGATTATTGCACGAAGCAGGGCATAAGGCATGAGAAGACAGTTCCTGGTACTCCTCAGCAGAACGGTGTCGCAGAGCGAATTAATCGAACAATTATGGAGAGAGTACGATCGATGCTCAAAATGGCTAATCTATCTAAGCTATTTTGGGGTGAAGCTGTCAGCACTGCAGTCTATATTATCAACCGACTACCTTCATCAGCTTTGGATTTCGATATACCAGAGAAGGTATGGACCGGTAGAGACGTTTCATATTCACATTTGAGAGTGTTTGGCTGCAGAGCGTTCATGCATGTACCGAAGGAACAAAGATCGAAGCTTGACGATAGATCAAATCCTTGCATCTTTGTTGGGTACGGAGACGAGGAGTTTGGCTACAGACTTTGGGATCCACGGAATAAGAAGACTGTTCGAAGTCGCGATGTAGTATTCCATGAGCACGAGACCATGGGAGACTCAGATATGGATGCGGAGAAATCCACGGATGGCGGTGTTGATGATTATACACCAGTCAACATTCCATATGACGATGCCACGGAGGAAGGAATGCAGCCATCAGAACCTGAACCAGAAGAGCCAGCCATTGAAGGTGTTGAACCAGTCGTAGATGAGCATACTGACTGTACTGAGCAGGGGGAGCCTTCAGATTCGCATGAAGTAGTTGAACCTCAGCTGAGAAGGTCAACTAGAGAATGCCAGCCATCTACGAGGTATCCGAGTTCTGATTATATTTTGATTACTGATGAGGGGGGCCAGAGAGCTTCAAGGATGTACAATCTTGCAGGGACAAAGATTGTTGGATAAATGCCATGCAAGAAGAGATGGATTCTCTGAAGAAGAATGATACGTACGAGTTAGTTCGATTGCCAAAAGGAAAGAAGACACTCAAGAACAAATGGGTGTACAAGTTGAAGAAGGATGATGGCAAGCTGATCAGATACAAGGCTCGATTGGTGGTCAAAGGATTCACTCAGAAGAAGGGGATCGACTTTGACGAGATTTTTTCACCGGTTGTGAAAATGACTTCAATCCGAGTTATACTGGTACTAGCTGCTACCATGGATCTTGAACTGAAGCAACTCGACGTGAAGACCGCATTCTCGCATGGTGATCTCGATGAAGAGATATATATGGAACAACCAGAAGGATTCGAGGTTAGAGGTAAAGAGGACATGGTCTGCCGGTTGAAGAAAAGCTTGTACGGTTTGAAACAAGCTCCGCGGCAGTGGTACAAGAAGTTTGATTCTTTCATGGTGCATCAAGGGTTCAAGAGAACAGATGCAGATCCGTGTGTAAATGTCCAGAGATACTCTAACGGTAAATTTATCGTTCTTCTCCTATATGTTGATGATATGCTAATTGTCAGACAAGATGCAGAGATGATTAGCAGGTTAAAGAAAGATTTGTCAAAGACGTTTGACATGAAGGATTTGGGATCGGCAAAGCGGATACTCGGGATGGATATTTCTCGAGACAGAAAAGCTGGGAAACTGTGGTTATCCCCGGAGCGTTATATTGAACGAGTTCTAGAGATGTTCAATATGAAGGATGCTAAGCCAGTTAGCACGCCACTTGCCGCGCACTTCAAGTTGCGAAAGAAATCCAGTTCATCAACAAGCGAAGACGGAGAAGATGTTTCAGACGTTCCATATTCATCGGCGGTCGGAAGTTTGATGTACGCCATGGTGTGTACGAGACCAGATATTGCTCATGCAGTTGGCGTTGTGAGTCGATTTCTATCGAATCCCGGGAAGTCGCATTGGGAAGCAGTGAAGTGGATCTTGAGGTACCTGAGAGGAACTTCCAAATTATGCCTAATATTTGGAAGTGGTAAATGTTTTCTTACAGGCTATACGGATGCTGATATGGCCGGAGATCTCGACAGCAGAAAGTCAACGTCGGGATACGTATTTACATTCTCAGGGGGAGCTATCTCATGGCAGTCGAGGTTACAGAAGTGTGTTTCTTTATCAACTACTGAAGCAGAGTACGTTGCAGCGACCGAAGCCGGAAAAGAGATGCTTTGGTTGAAGACATTCCTTCAGGAGTTGGGCATTCAGCAGGACGAGTACATAATATTTTGCGACAGTCAAAGTGCTTTGGACCTGAGCAAGAATACTATGTATCATTCGAGAACAAAACACATCGATGTTCGTTATCATTGGCTCAGACTCGCTATTGAGGAGAAAGCGTTTAAGCTAAAGAATGTTGCGGACGTTCTGACGAAGGTTATTCCCAAGGAGAAGACAGAGTTCTGCGTCGAACTCGCCGGGATGGGCTATCGCTGAGGCGGTAGGAGATCTTCCCCGTTAAAGATGAATAAGGCTGGAGGGGGAGAATTGTTGAGATCCAGCCACACACACATACATTGCCGACACCCAACATCAACCTAACTCATTTAATATTAGATATAATAAAATAATATTATTAATATAATATTATAATATTATTTTATATATATAATATTTTAATGAAAGGTTCTGGTTGATCGGCGACGCGGCGGATTCCTGGCCACTGGTTTCGAGCGGTCCAGAAGAGCTGAAGACATCTATAAATAGGCTGCGGATTCTTCAGTTTTCATATCACAAATTCATTCGAGAATTACGATACAGAGTGAAGTAGTCCGAGTGAATAGTGAGGTTATCAGTTCAGGTAGAAACTGATAAGTTCCACATCCACGGAGAGGTGTGAGGTAAAATACGAGTGGTAAAATTGTGAGGTAGTAAGAAATTCAGGGTTGTAATTTCTTATTATAGTGAAAGTTTTGTCGACTCGACCGTGGTTTTTCCCTCTCCGTTAACAGATGGTTTTCCACGTAAAAGTTCTGGTGTTCTTTCTTACTTACGGTAATTTTATTTTTACCGTGATAGTTACTGTGCGGGTCCCACCAAAGTTACCTCGTGGGTCCCACTTTTCCCGTCCGTCCTACCGAGCCAAACCGGAACCGATTTCTACTGCGGGGCCCACTGACCACCGCGGGGCCCACCACCCTTCCCTAACACATTAATGGAGGTTGGGGGAGCCCACCTCCTTTCCTTCCTTATCTTTTCGTTTTTATATTAATGTTTTTGCTTGGCTGTCTTTCGTGTCTCCCTTTATGGGAGTTTTGGTCTCCCATTGTGGAGTTTGTGTTCCCCCTCATGGGGTATTTCTCCCCCATGTGGGGTCTCGTCTCCTCTTTAGAGCGGGTTTCATTTTGGGGATTCCCCGAGCTTTCCAGCGCTTTTCCGGGACTCAACTTGTCTGGCCCTCAAATGCAACCATTCTACTGCAACTTCGGTCATGACATCATCTTCTCGGATCCACGCGCCACCTTGCCATCATCTGTCTCCACTCCATTCGCCCTTGTTTTGGTCGCAGTCGATGGGCAATGGATAGGGTCGAGTGTGGGATTCAAATTCTTTCAAGATGCTTTGGGTCTGTGGTGTTAGGGTTGGTCTGGCCTCTGCGCGATTTGGGAGAGGAAGTGAGAGCTGAAACGGTTGCCCGCGTTTGCTTGTCCTTGAATCTCCATTCGGGTATCTTATCCGTGGATTTGAGCAATAGAGGTACCTTTAACAAGTCGAAATTTGTTTCTTCTCGTGATTGCGCCCTTGCCGTCGACTGAAGATTTGTAGTCTACAACATTTGGAGTTAATAGTCACCATTGTAGTGAAGTTTTAAATTTTTTTATAGTAGAAGTTCAAACTTTTAGTTGGGGTCTGTGTGTTAGTCTTTTGATTTCGATTATTCTGTCTTGGCTCAATCTTAAATTTGGTTTGTTCTGATGTCACCAGCGGAACCCTTTTGGCTGCTTAGCCAATGTAATTATCTTTTGGAATGAGACAGCAAGCTTTCATTGGAAAAAAAAATAAAGTCTTTATCTTCGTTACTTTCCAACTTTTTACTAAGAAGAAAACACCAACGTAGAGTTCGAGATTAAAAGAGCCCATTATAACAATATCAGGCTTCCATCGTACTTCATCGAAAGGGCTAAGATTATAAACTCAAGATATCCTATTTATCCTACTAAAAACAAAAATTACCAAAATATCCTTAAATGTTTCGAACTAAAATTTGAAACATTAATTTAAAATAACTCATCTTTTTGGACGGGAATGAATGCTTGGAGAGAAGGTTTTCACCATTAATCATTCTGCGAATTTTCAAGCGTGGTGACCTAACATCGTCCGAGGTAATGTCAATTTCTACCTTAATCAAGTATTCGAGTTATTATTGGTTTGAGCTTTGAGGTTCCATGACAAGGTTGTATTTTACGAGATGTGTTTTCGATTTTTAGATTTCACGATTGCATAGATATATGATTATGAGTTGTCTGAGCAATACTATCATAGATTTATTTACTTATTGTTTGAGCATTCCTTTATGTTGATATATTTGCTTAAGAACTAGATGGCAGCTTCAAATTTTTTGTTCTCTAATTTTAAATAAGGTAAGCATGAAAAAATTATTGTTCATTACATACAAGTGTGGATATTAACTTTAAAAGAAAAGTGAAAATATTTGTAACTTTTACAAATATTTATTCAACAAAATAGTACGCTATTAATCTTAGTATCCCTCTATTTAAGCCACAAAAAGAATAGAGATCTTGAAAAACGGAAAAGAACTCTAACCAAATACTTGTTGATCGGGAAGATACCCAAGCAAATGGTTAACTTTAGGAATTTCGGATCAATGTCCGGCGTAACGTACCACAACCATTTAAGAATAAATCGTCAAACATTTGGAACACTGATTCTCTGTTAGAAGGTATTAGTGGTCTTAAAGAATCTAGACGTCGAAGGATAAAGTAGTCGCGTCCTTGATCATTCTATTTCATCAATGAAAACTGGATTGTGCAAAAAATCTTCAGTAAATCAGGACCGACTATTTCTAAATACTTCCATGAAGTTTGAAATGGGTTCTTGAAATCACATCATATGCTAATCGTACCACTTGAACCTATAAGTGAATAAAATATGGACTATATATGGAAGTGGATTAAGGTTGATATTTTCATTTTTTAGGTACAATTAACTTGTGTTTAATACATATTATTGTGCCCATATAATGATATATAGGGCTGCCTTGGAGTAGGCTTGTCAATGGAGCGGGGATTCTCCGTCCCCGCGGGAATCCGCCCCGAACGTGGCGGGGAATCCCCGATTTTTTTATCCCCGTGGGGCAGGGACGGGGCGGAGACGGGGATTAATCTTGTTCCGTGGGGATCCCCGCCCCGTTCCCCGATACTATATTATATAATATAAATAATATTTATTATATCTAATCAATATTATTATAATATAAATAATATATAAAAATATTTATTATAACTCATTTTATATTATTATAATATAAATAATATTTAATATATGATTTAAATAATATATTTAATTTATATAATATAATATAACTATTATTTGTTTTAAAAAAAATTGCGGGGTGGGGATCCCCGCGGGGACGGGGACGATTTCGTCCCCGTTTACTTGGCGTGGACGGGGATGGGGATTCCTCGTAGACGCGGAGCCCGGACGGGGATTAGGTCCCCGTCCCCGCCCCGCCCCGTTGACATCCCTACCTTCGAGCATTAGATAGAACACATGTTAAGGTAACAATGCCCAAATATGACAAACTGAGGTATCACTATCGAAAGGGCGATGTCATCGTCAGTGTACTTGGTGCTGGTGCATATGATCCTAAAATGATGTTCAGTTGCATATTGTGTGTCTGGGAATGATCTACAACATATTCTAAAGTTTTAAGGGATGCAATTTTCAGAAGATACAGTTTTTAGATTCCAAAAAGGTGATTAAAATAATATATGATTTAAATATATAAATTCTAATAATACAATATTTGACCTTACAGAAAATTATTACTTTTGTGATAGTGACTTTATGAATGTAAAAGGTTTTTTTGTCTTCGTACAAGGGAGAAAGATGTCATTTAGATGATTTCGGGCAAGGGAGAATCACAACACAAAATAAGAGGGAATAGTTCAACATGATTCTCAGCGGAGTTAGAAATATGATTTAACGGTTCTTTAGGTTTCTAAAAAAATGTTGGGTAATACTACGATCACCTTACTACTTTCCTATTGTAACACAAAATCGTATTGTGATAGTCCGGTGTATACTTCATAACTTTATTCATAAAGAGATGTCAGAAATCTCCTCATCAATGAAAGAAGTTTTCGATGTCTCTTTTCATAATTCCTTTTTTTTTTCTGGAGGCTTGTCATTTTTAAATTTAGACAGAAATGGAGATGAAACATGCTACTAACAACATCTTGATTAGAAACGTCCTCATCGCTTCTAATTTCAATAACATCTACAAACTTTGACTTGAATATCTTGGAGAGATTTTTCCAGTGTTTTTCACCTTTGAACACGCAGTCTCAACAAGTGAATCGTTCTACACGAGTAGCCGGATTAATACCAAAGTTGGAGTAAACTGAATTTACTTCAGTCAAAGTGTCTCCTAGTTATGGTAAATGTCTCTTAGTTTATCTAGATGCTAATCAAAGAGTCATCTCGAAGGCAGTAGCTATTTCTTAGTTGCTAAAAATAATGTTATTTGGCTAGTATAAATATGGCTCGATGTAACTTGTAGGTTCCCAAATCCAGCTATTATACATGCAGATAAATAAAGAGATCGATGTTACCGATTAGATATACGAATTGTTGTATTGCGGTATGATCAATCTCCTTCAATAAAAGCACACGTGTATATAAATCTTCGAGAATAGATTACACCGAAATCGCCTAGCTCTCTCTCTCGAAAATCTCTCTTGGCTCGAATTCTAAAAGCATAATCTAATAATGAAACCCTAACCTATTTATACCAAACATACTTGGTATAATTGCATAATGACCCCTAGTCTTTCGACATATTTCAATTCAGCCCAATACTAAGATAACATTATAATTGAACACTATAAATATTCCTAACAATCTCCCCCTTAATGTTCACATTGGATGTAGCTCGGTTATCTTTGTGTTGATCTTCTGCTTGGTTTGGGCTTCTCACTTTTGTTAAAAGACTTTCTGAGACCGAGAGCCCACTCGTAGCGTCATATGTTATTCCTCAGCTCGAGTCTTTCTTCAATGGCTTCGATGCCTTTTTCGTCGCTGCGCCATATTCTAAGCCGGTTGACTTCTAGATAGAGAGCCACACTCTAATATTTTTCCAGGGCGTATCCATATTGGAGCTTCTTTTAGATGTCTTCGTTGGTGATTTAATTCTATGTAGGATCGCCTCTTGGAGCTGTGGTGGATCAGTGTTGTAGTTCTGTCCATTTTGTAATCGGCCGGTTCTATTCTGATGATGTCTGCGATTGATTGTCTGGTGATTTCTCTGATTCGCATCATTCGCAGGACAACTTCATAATCTCTGGCAGCATTGTGGTTATTGGGAATGTCGGCATGAAGTCGACCATTGGTTCTTGGACTCGTGAAGAGGGTTTGGAGGTGTGATGACCTGCATGATGCGGACGCGGGGCCTCTTCTCCCCCTCAGGGCGGTTCTGGTCATCAGGACCGTCATGTCATCGTGTAGTACCATGGGATACGTCAAGGCCATATATGGGTAATCACCACCGGGGCTACTTAGGCGTTCCGTTGTCATCACATCAAAATAATTCCGATGTGTGGCCTGCGGTCACGGCGGCAGTGAGAGTGACCGTGGCAGGGCTTTCAACCAAGAAGGTTGTTCTGGATGGTTCACACAGAATCATCGTAGTTCCGGGGTCACACAGACTTCCCGTTGTCAGCACTACTGAGACAAGCTCAGAAGTGTGGCCTGATTGCACCACTGTGTTGATGTTAGTGGTGTCGGGTCTTCCTTCCAGTCCTCGAAGCACGTCTAAATGAGACGTGTCTATGGAAGTTCTTGCCTGGGTCATTCCAGGGGTAAAAAGTGTTTGTGTCCTAAAAAAAATAAAAAAATGTAGGCATGGTGGACACTAGACTCGATGTGATAAAAAAAAATGGTTCAGTGGCCTGAGGCTGGGTGCCACTTATTTCAATATCTCCAGCTTCTGAGTGAAGTGGTGATAGTAGATGCACTTCCCCGTGGATATTTGAGACATATGTCTGTTGGGAGACAAATGAATGGCTGGGGTAAGGTTGTGCATACGCCGTTGGACCAGATGAGGCGTCTTCTACCCGGGATCCGATAAAATCAATCTTGTACCTATATTGGTTGTGGTTCGGATAGTTTGTGGTTGAGTTGTAATGATTTCATCGTGATACGCTCAATACCCTTACAGACACTCGGGGTTTGTTCCTGGGTTAGGATCAGTTGGGTCTACTGATCCTTTGGAACTGGTATGTAAACAACTCCTTGGAGTCCATGCTCCTTTTGGTTTTAGGTAGCACTCCTCATGCAAAACATGAAGTTTGTCTTCAAGGCAGTCTCTCTTAAGCTCTAGCGCTTTGTCAGTTAACTCTCCCCCTTAATGATTGCGCTCTTTCTATTACTCTGTCGTTGCTCCCCCTAAATTTGTGCGCTCTTGTAGAAATTTGCATATTATTCTTCTTTACGCATCTTGAGTAAATGAAGTAACACTCTCCCTTAACATGTATGCCTTTTAAGCATGCTGATGAGTACCACTCCCCCTGAATAGTTGGGCTATCTATGTTGTCATGCCCTCACTCCTCCTCATCGAAAATAACATGAAATATGAAGACCGACTACTCCCCCTTAAATGTACGTACTACTTATATTAAGTCTAACTCATTGGGAACGATGTAGCATAAAGTTCTTTTGAAGTCGGTCATCTTTCCTTCTTTTTTTTTTTTTTTTGATAACAGAAAGATAAAGAAATCCCAAATCTCATCTCACTCGCACGTCGGTCTGGAAAAAAATTTTAGCGGGACTTTGGTACCCATTTGGTTGACGGGTCCTCCCTGATTAGCATGTAAAGATTTGAAGGAAAAAAAATGGTTCAAGCATAATGAAAATTGTTAGATTTTAAAGTTTAAAAAAATAAATAGTAATAATAATAAAAGAAAATAAATAGTTATCAAAATCACAAACGACCTAGGTGTCAAGATTTAACATGCCTAACTTAGATACTAGAAATTGAAATCGTTTTTCATCTAGTGGTTTCGTAAATAAGTCAGCAAGTTGTAATTTTATGCAAATAAAGTACATGTCGATTCTACCATTTTCCACATGATATTTGATAAAGTGATATCTGAGGTCTATGTGCTTAGTGCGTGAATGATGAACATGATTGCATGTAATAGCAATTGCACTTTTGAAATCACTGTAAATAGGTATATGATTTAAATCAAACCCGTAATCCCGGAGTTGCGTTCGCATCCATAAGATTTGTGAACAACAGCTTGCGGCTGCAACATATTCTGCCTCTGTTGTTGAAGTGGATACGCAATTCTGTTTCTTTGAAGACCAACAGACTAATTTGTCTCCAAGGAACTGAACGCTTTCTGAAGTACTTTTCCTGTCCATTCGACAACCTACAAAATATGCATCAGAATAACCGATTAGTTGCATACCAGATCTTTTGGGATACTAAAGGCCAAGGTTGGGTGTGTCTTTCAGATATCTGAGAATTCATTTGACCGCTAATAGGTGCGATTCTTTGGGATTTGCTTGAAACCTTGCACACAGACAAGTTGCGAACATGATATCTGGTCTACTAGCTGTTAGATATAGGAGTGAACCGATGATCCCTCTGTAGTGCGTCATTTCTACTGTTTTGCCAGAAGGATCTGAGTCGAGCTTGCATGTTGTGGACATTGGTGTGTTCATCGGTGAGCTCTTCTCCATTCCATATTTCTTCAAGATATCGTAGATATATTTGGATTGATTAATAAATATCCCATCTGACAGTTGTTTAATTTGTAAGCCCAAGAAGAAATTCATTTCGCCCATCATACTCATTTCAAACTTTGTCTTCATTAGTTGACAAAATTTCTTGCACATGTCGGAGTTTGTTGAGCCGAAAATGATGTCATCCACGTAGATTTGGACTAACAGTATATCTGAGTGATGATGTTGAATGAACAGAGTTGTGTCTATCGTCCCTTTGATGAATCCAGAGTGAACCAAAAATTCTGACAGGACGTCGTACCATGCTCTGGGAGCTTGCTTGAGGCCATATAGAACCTTGTCTAGGCGATAGACATAATCTGATTTATCGATATGTACAAAGCCTTCTGGTTGCCCAACATAGACTTCTTCCTTTATGATGCCATTTAAGAATGCCGTTTTGATATCCATTTGGTAAACTATGAAGTCTTTATGAGCTGCATACGCCAGAAATAGTCTAATTGCTTCGATTCTTGCAAATGGGGCAAATGTCTCATCATAATCAATTCCTTCTTGTTGATTGTACCCTTTAGCTACAAGTCGTGCTTTGTTTCGAACTATAACACCATCTTCATCCCTTTTGTTCTTGAAAATCCATTTAGTTCCGATAATCATTTTTCCTACTGGTCTTGGAACTAAGGTACACGATTTTGTTGATTTATCAGTATGCGTCACTACTCCTGTAACCATTTCAAGTTCTGAACTGCTACGTTCAGAAGCTATTGCGGTTGTAATTCCAGGTTCTAAATTGATATGTTCAGAAGCAATTGAGAGTGGAGGAACGAGTCCTGGACTGATTTGACCAGAAGCCATCTCGGGTCCTTCATCGAAAGTGACGTTAATACTCTCTATCATTGATCATCTATTTTTGAGATAGATTCGATAGGCCTTGGACATGGAGAAATATCCAACAAAAGTTCCTTCCAGAGCTTTTGAATCAAGTTTTCTTGTATCCTCTCGATCATTGGCCACGAAGCATGTGCATCCAAAAATTTTGAAGTAAGCAATATTTGGCGTTCGCTTGTTGATCAGTTCATAGGGGGTCTTCCCAAAGCGTTTGTGAATGTTTGTGCGATTTTGAGTGTAACACGCAGTATTCACAGCTTCAGCCCATAGATATTGAGGAAGGTCGACTGGATCAGCATTGTTCTGGCTGCTTCAATTAGAGTTCTGTTCCTTCATTCGACGACCCCATTCTGTTGTGGAGTTCTGGCTGCTGAAAATTGTTGTGAGATTCCAAGTGATTCAAAGAATTTTGTGAGTATTTGGTTTTTGAACTCAGTTCCGTTGTCTGTTCTAATCACTTGAATTGTACTTTGGAGAAGATTCTGTGTGGATCTTACAAACGTCTGTATTGAACCAGGAGTCTCATCTTTAGTTCGTAGAAAGCGTACCCAAGTGTAGCGAGAGAAATCATCCACTATAACTAGAAGATATCTTCTACCATTAATACTTTCTGTCCTCATGGGGCCGCAGAGATCCATGTGAAGCAATTCTAGTGGTCTGGCCGAGGATGCAACATGTTTAGTGTGATGAGAAGCTTTCTTCATTTTTCCTTTTTCGCATGCTGAACAGACATTGTCCTTTCTGTACTTCAGAGCAGGTAGGCCTGTAACCAATTTTTCAGTAGACAGCATGTTTAGGGTCTTGTAGTTAAGATGAGACATGCGGCGATGCCATAGGTTGTTCTAAGTCTGAGATGCTCTAGACATTAAGCAAATCGCCGTAGAGGGTCTGATGGTGCTAAGAACAATTGTGTAGAGGTTGGTTTTTCTTGATCCAACCAAGAGGTGTTGACATTCTTCATTTATGATGCTGCATTTCTTTGCCTTGAATTGCACTAGTTGATTTTTGTCGCAGAACTGTCCAATGCTGAATAGATTGTGCCTTAGACTCTCAACATAGGAAACATCCTTAATCGTCAGTTGGTTGCATATTAGATCTCCATAACCGTGAATTATTGCTGACTCGTTGTTTCCAAATCGGACCTTTCCACCGAATTTTTTGGTATAGTTGCTCAACAGCTCTTTGTTCCCAGTCATGTGTGTGGAGCAACCTGAGTCAAGATAACACATATGTTGTACCTGCAAAATACACTTAAGTAGTTTTAGGTACCCATTTATAAATGGGTCCTCCTCATAGCGAGATGTTAGTAAAAAAGCGACTTGTTCCTATACTAGCTCGATCACGTAATTTAGCGAAAGCGTTATTTACTAGTTTAGGAACCCAAATTTGTTTTATCCTAATGTTCGTGTTTTGCTTGGGTTTGACTTTGGGTGTCCATGTTTGGGTAATTATTTTTGTAGGTTTGTTGTCTTGTAGCCGTTTATTTTTCAGAGTAGATGCGGTTTGTGATTTCAGTTTGGATTTGGAAGACTTGAATGTAAAGCTCTTGAAAGTAGGCAAATATTTATAGACAGAATTCGAAAATTTTGAACATGAACAGTGCGGAATGTCAAAAGATTTCTTGGAATTAACAATCTCTCCATTGGCCTCGTCTTTCCTAACCCAAGTCTTCTTTAAGGATGAACCTGTCGATGCATGAAATGGAGGGTTAGTAAAAGAAGGTAAAACGTGACTAGCTTTCTCTTCTAAACTGGTTTTTGCCATAGGTTTTTGCTTAAGAAGAGAAATTTCTTGCTGAAGCTTATCCTTTTCACATTCGAACTGCTTCCTTTCATTCTCAAGGGATGAATGTAAATAGGCAATCTTCTTAATTATTTCAGGCATATAGTAATTTGAAGTATCAGTAGGTTCTCCTGAGGAGCTACTTTCAGCAAATTGAGGGAAGACTGTTTCATCTTCAAAAGAATAAGAGATTTATCTTGTTTTATAGCTTTCATTTAGTTTTGTGTAGTCGAAAGGTGTCTCAGTTGAGGAGGTATTCTTTCTCTTTTCATCTCAAGTGTTTCTGTTTCTGACGCTCCAGTGAATCGCATTAGCTGAGTCAGACCAAGGCCCATATACCTGATGTCATACTGTTGTTTAGACGTAACTTTGCTCAGGTAGCATGGATTGTCGAATCCTATACCTGAACGATGATCATAAAACTCAATATCCTTAGGTTGATTCATGTAGATGGTCTGATCCGTTTGCCCACTTTTGGTGAGATTATCTTCCAAGTTTTTGATTTTGGAATATAGCTTCGCTCGTTCCGCACTAATTATGTTAAATTTAGTTTCCCATGATTGTCGATTGATATTGGAATTTTCTAGGCTTTTGGTTAAGTCATTGATTTTGGTCTTGTGTGTCAAACTTTCATATTCTAGTTCTGTGACCTTCTTCTTGGCATTTTCAGATCTTAGCATTAATATTGCCCTTTCTTTTAGACTTTCTTTCAGGCAGCGCTCATTGTTTTCTAGCCTAGCTTCTAAGTCTTTGATGGTTAGTTTATCCTTCTTTCTATCCTTTTGGGAGGCAATCAAATCTTTTTGCAGTTTCATGTGCTTGTGAAAGTCAGAAAGTGTTACCTCAACTTTGTCTTCTGGGGCGTTGCTATCAATGTCTGACTCTTCATTGGTTCACCTTCATCTTCCACCTTCACCATCAGTGCCAGATTCTCTTCCTCGCTGTCTGTGGAATCTTCTAGCCAGAAGTCATGTTCCGCCGTTAAGGCCACACCAGATTCCTTCTGTTTTGAGAGTTGTAGCTTTGTGGCATAGTAGTTTGCATCCTTTCTTTTTGGAATTCGGCATTCTCTGGCTATATGACCTGTCTTCCCGCAGTTGAAGCATTTAGGTGCTGTGTCTTTGGTTCTAGCTTCAGTGGATTCTGAGGGTTGTTCCTTATATTTGGCACTTGAGGTCCTCAGCTTGTTGGATGATGATCCTTTCTTTTTGAAGAATTTCTTTTGTAGAAGGTTGGTCATCAACGCCATTTGCTTTCTGAGTTATTTCATTTCCAAGTCAGAATCAGAATCAGAATCATCATCTTCAGAGAATGACTCCATCACTACTTTTTCTTTTGATATTTTCTTGAGTTTTCTGTCAGATACTAAAGCCACTAAGTCAGTTTCGACTTTTCCTTTGTACTCCTTCAGAATGTCCTTAATATCTTCAGCATTTTGTGCAAGGGTATCATAGAGGGTGTGAATGTCTATTTCTTCCAAATCTTTCTTCTCTCTGATTTGGGTAACAGTCTTCTTCCATTCAGACAATAGAGCAGACAGAAAGAGAATGTTCACTTCCATGTTGGTTTTGATTATGTTTATCTTTCGCATATCATTCAAAAGTGTGAGAAATCTGTGATACGTGTCATGAATTTCTTCGCTCTGTTTGGCTTTGAATGAATCATAAGTAGTGAGTGTGTTTGCCTTCTTTGCTTTGACTCCTATCTCAGTCCCTTGCATCATTTTGTGGATTTCATCCCACATTTCTTTGGCCGTTGACATGCTGTCAATCTGCATATAGATATCGTTTGGAATCGCCTGAAGTAGATAGGTCTTAGCAATGCGATCTGCCTTCGCCCAAGATTTCTCATTTTCATCATATTCGTTTACGGGCTTTATATGCCTGGATTCCTGAATTGGTGGGGTGTTTCCTGGAATGGCTGGTACAACTACCCAGAACTGTGCTGGTCCCTTAATGATTGAGGATATTAGATCTTCAGATTGTTCCCTGCTTTTGAGGAAGTTCAGGAATCTGCTTGTCCATACTGAGTATTCTCCTCGCCTGAGTACTGGTGGTCTAGAATCACTTCCCATATTGTAGGCTTCCATATTGACTTATCTGTTGGATATAGATTTTAAACGTGAAATGAATTGATTTTATATAAATGAATAGCAAAATTTTCTAAAATAGATATCAACGAGTTTTCTATTTTCACGCAAAGTTTCCTTGTAGCAAAAAAAATTGTACTGATACTAATTTTTGTACCGAAAAATTAAAAATTAAAAAACAATTGTCACGAGAAAAAAAAATAATTTTCGTGAGAACCGAAAACCTTTAAATAGTAGATACCCAAAAAAAATCTCGTAACAAAAAATGGAAATTTTAGGACTTTTTTTTTTGTTGCTATCGAAAACCTTTTAGGTATCGAAAAGTTCTGGATGCGAAAAGTGAGTTCGAAAAGTTAAGAGTGCGAAAACTTTAAGTATCCGAAAACTTGAGTGCGAAAACTTTGATGCGAAAACTTTAAGGATCCGAAAACTTAATGCAAAAACTCTTGGTTCGAAAACTTTTGAGTGCGAAAACTTTATCCGAAAAGTTTTGATACCGGGAATTAATGTAAGTCCCAAAATGTGGGTACCGAAAATTTTCTATGTGCTAAAAAATATAAGTCCCGAAAATAATTAAGTGGGTACCGAAAATTAGTGTAGTGACCGAAAAGTTGTAATACAGAATTTTAAAATTTTTTTTTTTTGAATAATATCGAGAAGTAGTTAAATGAAGCACCAATAACACATATATTGATGTCAGAACCGAAAAGTGGGGTTGACCTCAGCACCCGAAAAGTTATTTTTATATAAAGCACCGAAAACTTATTATAATATAAAGCACCGAAAAACTTATTTTAATATACTTGGAGCCGAAAACCTTGTGCCTTGTAGGAGCCGAAAACTTATTAAATTACCGAAAAACTTATTAAGGCACCGAAAATTTATTGCAAGGGTACCGAAAACTTGATATTGTGTTGAAAACTTCAACCTTTTACGTAAAATTCGATCAAAAACCAAAAATTTCAAATTTTAAACATAGATAGTCAAGCAAAAAGATAGAACAAATAATTTAAACACTCGATTATCTTCGTAAAGCAGCAGATTAGCACCAAGTTTAATGTTTTCGAACCAAGAACTTAAAGAGCAGTTTTGAAGAAAACCTTTGATATAAAATATTAGACGATAGCTATATTATCAATTCAATAATCACGCTTGCTCTGATACCAATTGTAGGTTCCCAAATCCAGCTATTATACACGCAGATAAATAAAGAGATCGATGTTACCGATTAGATATACGAATTGTTGTATTGCGGTATGATCAATCTCCTTCAATAAAAGCACACGTGTATATAAATCTTCGAGAATAGATTACACTGAAATCGCCTAGCTCTCTCTCTCAAAATCTCTCTTGGCTCGAATTCTAAAAGCATAATCTAATAATGAAACCCTAACCTATTTATACCAAACATACTTGGTATAATTGCATAATAACCCCTAGTCTTTCGACATATTTCAATTCAGTCCAATACTAAGATGATATTATAATTGAACACTATAAAATATTCCTAACACAACTCATTTGAGCAGTAAGAAAAACTGAGAAAAATAAACTTTTAGCAAGTCTTTTCCTCACTCAAAATAACATTCTTTCAAATTTCGGCTCATCCTTAAAAATTTCAGCTCAGTCTTACAAAGCTTGGCTCGACCAGTCTTACACTAGATCAGTCTTACAAAATTAAATAAATTCTTGTAAGATTGTCCTTAAAATCTGCACAACTATAAGACTGCGAAATTTTCATCGTTCAATCTGGTATCAGAGCCTCGTTCTCAAAATGTCGGGCCAAGTCGTATCTCTTGTTCCAAATTCAACGGAGAAAATACGATTATTGGAGCAATCTTATGAAATTGTGTCTTGAATCTCAAGACTTGTGGATTGTGGTCGAAGACGGAGTCGATGAACCAACATATGAGAACAACCAAATCAAAAAGCACTTTTTCAATTTTGTCATTGAAATTTCGGTCAACGAAAGAATCGCTAAGGCTGAAAATGCTAAAGAGGCATGGGACAAATTGCAGACCACTTATTCCGGTCAAGAACATGTGAAGAAGGTCCGGTTGCAATCACTACAGAAGGAATTCGAGAAGTTAGAAATGGGAGAAAACGAAGAAGTCTCCGACTACTTAACGCTTGTTACTTTCATAGTAAATCAGATATCTACAAATGGAGAAATAGTGGATGCCGAAAGGATCGTGGAAAAAGTTTACGGAGCTTGTTGGAAAAATTCGATCACATTGTTGTTTTCATCGAAGAATCAGAAGACACTTCCAAGATGTCTGTCGAAAGTCTACAAGGGAGACTAGAAGCTCACGAAATCAGAAGCCTTCAAAGGAATCCACAAAATACAACACAAGATCAAGCGTTAAAATCCCAACATACCGGAGGCCGTGAATCTTCTCGAGGACGTAGCAAAGGTCATGGAAAGGGTGGAAAACAGTCTCAGTCACAAGAGAATGACAATGACTCCAAAAGCGAAGAAAAACAATCTTCAAACAACCAAAAGGGAAAAGGACGTTACAAAGGTTCAAAACATTACATTGAGTGCAACTTCTGTCATAAGTCGTGCACAAAGAAGCTGATTGCTTGGAAAAATACCGTGAGAAGAAACGTGAAGCTGGTTACGTTCACAAAGACCAGTCCGAAAATTCAGAAACTCTTCTAATAGCTTCTGAAGGGAGCGTTGAGAATATTTGGTATTTGGACAGCGGAGCGAGCAAACACATGACTGAAAATAAAATATTATATAATATTTAGGTAGATATAAACTTATGTTCTATCTTGTTTCGAAATATATATTTAGTCTACTGGCAAAGGCCCACTTATTTGTCTCAATTGTCTAGGGTTTGAATATTCTTAAGATTAGAGACATTAATTTTTTTTATTATGTATGCTTATTTTGAAACAGGCCCATTTTAATTTGGACTGGGCTGTTAAATTTTAAAAAAAATATATTAGTGGGCTTCACTTAGCGGACTAGGCTGCTTAATTTAAAAAAATATTAAATTGCATTTAGGTTAATTAATGATGATGGAGTCTCAATTTGCAGACTCATTGACGAACCAGGCAACACGAAGGAGATTGCTTCTATAAATCTTGGTTATTCAACGTTTACTTACCTTTCGTACACAACAGATCATATTCGCTTGGATATTCAAAGTATTTTTACATTGAATTTAATGTCTTCTGATCTTTTTGTCTTTTTTATATTGATCGTTAGTTGTACTGACCTAGGGAGACTTAGAGTAGGCTATCCAGCGTGTGCCACTGTCGCTTGATTTATATATCTCTTTATAGTGCATAGTAGTTTAGCTACGGGACAAGAGAGAGAAAAGAAGAGTGAGAAAGCATTTCAAGATTCTAAGTCACGTACTGATACATGTCGTTTATGCATTTCATGTGGAATTGCTTATTCACTCAGCAAGCATGATTTTTATTTACTAGACTTCTAGCTCTTTGTAGTTCATGTGTTGTAGGTATGTGTGATTTTGCTGTGTGACTAACGTAGATGGTCAGACAATCTATTCGGGCTTCCACATACTTTTGACATGGACTGTACATGGATTACGACATTTGTGACAAGTTAGTTACTTTTGTTACGTCTGATGTGTGGTGTAGTTGTTATTGTGTTAGTCTCTATATATGTCATAATGGTTGAGTTCAATTATTGTTGTGATGTCTGTGATATTCTGCGTTTTTGTTGTGGGAGGTTTGTATTGATATTGTTGAAATGCTATCTACGATGTTTGCGGTTGGAGCTCTTTTTACGAAGTTTAAACAGAGTTTACGTAGTTGTTTTTTTTTTCGAATTCACGTCTTTCAAAATTGAATATTATCTATCTATTTTATTATTGGAGATAACCTTAGAGTAACGGTAATTAAATTGATTTGGAATTACAGGGACAATTACCATTTTACCCTTAACTTTTATATTAATTACAATTATATTATCTAAATTAATTTTTAATATATTTAAAAATAATACACAATTATAAATAATATTATGATTTCGTCTATTGACTCAAAATATTAAGTAATATTATAAATTTATGTAATAAAGCACACACATCAACTGTACTTGTAAAATACTAGTAGATATAATTTCCTATCCATCCGCGTTTTGGGCCTGGTTGGGTGGCCCGTTTCGTAGAGGCAATCGAAATTAACAAATGGCAAGGTTCCCAAATCGGAAAAACCCTAAACCCTAACATAAAAGTCACTGCCTCTATAAAATCGTCCGACGCCACCTTAGATATACCTTCGCAGTCGCCTCTTACACAAAACAGTCGAGAACATCAGCAGCATGGTTGCAAGAGGTATAGGATTCAGTTCGGAAACATTTTGCTGTTTTGACCAACTTTATCCTAAGATAGCTTCGCTTATGTTGCAGGTCGCGGAGGAGGTGGATTTAGAGGAGGAAGAGGAGATGGTGGTGGAAGAGGAGGACGCGGAGGTGGTAGGGGTGGTTTCGGTGGAAGAGGCGGGACGCCGATGAAGCGTGGTGGCGGTCGAGGTGGCGGTGGTGGTGGTGGTGGTGGTGGTGGTGGTCGAGGTGGTAGAGGCGGAAGAGGAGGTATGAAGGGAGGTAGTAAAGTGGTGGTGGAGCCACACAGGCATGAGGGTGTTTTTATTGCCAAGGGCAAAGAGGATGCTCTTTGCACTAAGAATATGGTTCCTGGAGAAGCTGTGTACAATGAGAAGAGAGTATCTGTTCAGGTTTGGTCAAGCTTCTTTATGTTATATTGAAGAAGTGGCCAATCAACTGATTTACATAAATTGAGAAATGAAAGTGTTTTATTTTATTGGCAATGGCATTTATATATGAAAACGATTAGTTCATTGATGAACTAAGTTTAGTTTCAATCTTGTGCTTGTTCTGATTGATGATTTGCAACTCTAATTGCTCCCAGAATGAAGATGGCACAAAAGTTGAGTACAGAGTGTGGAACCCATTCCGCTCAAAGTTAGCTGCTGCAATTCTTGGTGGGGTTGACAATATATGGATTGTGAGTCTTAAATTGGCCTATCTAACTAATTGCGTTATGTTTTTCAAAATTGATCTCGAATACCAATTTTATGTGGGGTAAAAATTTACATTTTCTTATGTAGAAACCTGGTGCTCGTGTTCTTTATCTTGGCGCTGCTTCTGGAACTACAGTTTCTCATGTTTCAGACATTGTTGGCCCCGTAAGTTGTTGTGGCTTGTATGTTTATGATAATACATTAGTTTCGATATTATCTAAATCAAATGCCCTGTTCCTTTATTAGGAAGGAGTGGTTTATGCAGTTGAATTCTCTCACCGAAGTGGCAGAGACTTGGTCAACATGGCGAAGAAAAGAACTAATGTTATACCGATTATTGAGGATGCGAGACATCCTGCTAAGTACCGGATGCTCGTTGGCATGGTTGATGTTATTTTTTCTGATGTTGCTCAGCCTGATCAGGTTTGCTTCCTCTGTTTTGATTTTGTTTTCGTGAGGTTTTAGTCTGAACTTGTATTGCCCAGTCTCAATTTTTAAACTCAACTCAGCAGGATTTTTTTTTAAAATAAATTTCTTCTTTTCTAATCGATTTTATCCGCTATGGATCCGTGGTTAAAAAATTAGTATTCTTTTTAATCTGTTTATGATGAAAGCATATGATGATATATACTCGGATTCCCCTTCAAGACAGCATGGGTGATGCAAAACTGAGTTTCTGATGCATTAGTAATTCGTTTTTATTTGTTTTTGATTAGTTTTTCTTGTCTCTTACACGATAAAAGCATGTGACGATATATTTGGATGGGTGATGCATTATTAAATCTTGCAATTGAAATTGTTTTTTTTTTTTTATTATTTCCACATTTGAATTTCTTCAGCGGGAACAAGGAACACTATTTCCTTAGTTAACATGGTCCTTTCTCAAATCCTTTTAACTATTCCAATTTGAGTTACAATCTGATAGTGCAATTGTTCTTGCTTCTTACAAACATGGCTAACTACTTTTCTGTGATGCTCTAACAGCTAACACGTATAAGGTATCTGTAGATCCTAATACTGCTGATTGTCTTAAAGAACATTATATCAATAATGGCGCAGCAGCAGCAGCATCTTGATTTTGTGCAAACTTAAAATCTGCTCATAAAGACCGCATTCCTACTCTGATTTTTTTTCAGGCAAGAATATTAGCTCTAAACGCGTCATACTTCTTAAAAGCTGGTGGGCACTTTGTGATATCAATCAAGGTTTGCTTTACTTATTTTGTAAAAGTTAATCGATCTTCTGATCACGTTTGTCTAACTAATATGTATACTCTGTCATTAGGCTAACTGCATAGATTCAACTGTTCCCGCCGAGGCTGTTTTTGCCCAAGAAGTGAAAAAGTTGCAGGCCGATCAGTTCAAGCCTGCGGAACAGGTGACTCTCGAGCCCTTCGAAAGAGACCACGCCTGTGTTGTGGGTGGCTATCGAATGCCAAAGAAGCAAAAACCCGCTGGTGCTGCGTAAGAGTATTATTAATTATCATTATTAGATCTTTGTTTCCGTTTGGATGTTTGTTTTAATTTTATCTTCCGGGTTTATGATCGTTGGACGTGTATTATTATTCTCGGAAGTATTAATCCCAACCAAAATTTGAACTCTGAATATGTGAAGGTTGAAAATACTTATTTATTTCAATTTTGCAGTCTTTTCTTACCTATCCAGCTAGCTGGGTATAACTCTACTCCTATCACATTTTTACATCTGACCTCTTAATAATATTTTGAAAGTTAAGTCAAATATTTGTAAATCAAGATATTGGAAGAAAATAGCCTGCAGACTTTTGATGCGTACAGTTTAAATCCTTAAATTAGTCGTTCTTTCTTCTAGTTGGTTATGGATGTGTCTTGAATGCATTACCAGTGGGTCGCCTACCTAGGTATTTATAGGAGTTTGAAGGAGGAAAGTAGTCATACCGAGATTTTTGCTCCGGGATATCTGCAACCGACCTCTTCTTTCCTTTTCTATTCACCGTCTCTCCCTAATTCCACCTTAGATGATTTGTTTCTTCATTTAAATGTTTTTGCCTTCCGAAAATATAGTGTCGGACGCAGTTTTTCTTTTATTTTTTATTTCTTAGTTTAGCCACCTTCCGAATATACCTCGTTTCGAAGGCCCCTTTGGGCAATCTACCGAGTGCTTACCGGGCTTCTCACTGATCTCGGGTACAGTAAAGAGTGAAAGACATTCTCGTTCACAAAACCTTGACTAGAGCTTTGAAATGAAACGAGGAAAGCATAGGAGGTGGAAGCTACTTTTGTGATATACGATGGAAGTTTGCGATTTCTGAGACTACTTTTTTTATACTCTGGCCCTATAACTACTACAAGTTGAAGAGTAGCATCGGTCGGTAAGAAATAAAGGAGAAGATAAGTGAGAGTTAGAATCAGAGGCACATATGCACACTTATAATACCCGCGGGCTATTCGTCAATTCGCTAACAGCTTAATTACCTCGGTAGCTATATTCTTCATCTGGTCATCAACAATGGTTAGCTAGCAGAGGAGAGAGTATATTAATTACTACACAATTAATCTTTCCCATCCCATCCCATCCCATCCCATCTCTGTGTGTTTCTTCCAATGAGAGTTGTTATGTTATGCTCGGTTTAACTGTAATGCCCCAAACACAAGCATTGTCCAACCAAAGCAATAACTTTCTTGGATATTGCAGATTCTTTATCTCCGAGGAATCTTGAACCTTTTTTTTTTTTTTTTTTTTTTTATCACTCACCACTTGGACGACGAGCCTAAATACCTTGCCCGATTATTTCGCCAACTTGGGCTGGCCCACTGTTGTCGGACTCGGTCGTTCCTATCACGTACATTTTTTACTGACTGAAAAAGAAAACACAACGCCCAAAAGAATGATCAGCTTGTGAACTATCCTTGGTAAAGTCTTGAGTTCAATCCTTGGTGATTTCGACTATGTTAATTTGTGAATGTTGACTTAGCCCAGAAGATCTAGTTAAGCCCATAGCTGGGGATTTAAAAAAATAAATAAAAAAAAAGGTGAGAATGGGGATGTAAAAAAAAAAGGGCAAATTCCTTATCAGTCCCGATCGAAGTTTTAAATTCCTCTTAAATACCACTTCAATTATTTCTTTTTGTTCAGTACCATTTGGCTAATTTCTTCCTGTTCAGTACCTAAAATGGTCTTTTTAATGTTGAAAAGACAAAAATAACCTTACTTTACAGGTTAAGTACTAACAAAACTGGACATCATACCAACTGTTGTCTCTATTATACCAACTATTAACACTATTATTCCAATAGAATCGAATATTATATCAACTGTTATCGCTATTATACCAACTGTTAACACTATTATATCAATAAATAACGTTATTCTAATTTTATATCAATAAAATTGGATATTATACCAACTGTTGTCGTTATTATAACAGCTGTTGTCACTATTATACCAATAAATAACGTTATTCTAATTTTTTACAAATAAAACTGGACATTATACCAATTGTTGGCGCTATTATACCAACTGTTATTGTTATTATACCAATAAATAATGTTATCGTATTTTTATACAAACAAAATTGGACATTATACCAATTGTTGTCGTTATTATACCAACAAAATTGAATATTATACCAACTGTTATCATTATGTCCGATTTTGTTGTGAAGAAAGGTAATTTTCGTCATTTCACTGTTTGGGGGTATTAAACACATAATTTTTCACAGATGGGTATTGAACAGGAAAAAATAATTCGATGGGTACTGAACAGGAAGTTTAAACTTCGAAGGGTACTGAAACCAAATTTGCTGGAAAAAAAAAAGTAAAAGACAAAACAAGAAGGGGAAATTCCGTTTCAGACCCGATCGAACTTTAAAATTCCTTTTAAATACCACTTCCAATATTTCTTCTTCTTAAATACCGATTTGATAAAATATTCCTGTTTAGTACCGAAAAGATATGAAAAGACAGAACTAACCTTACTTAACTGACTCAGAAAAGTGCTATGACTATCATATCAACTATCGTGAGTATTAAACCAAGAAAGCACGTTATTATACCGGAAATTAAAGGTGCAATATATTGATAAATAAAGATACTATACCAGATGTCGCCAGTATTATACCAAGAAATTATAAAAACTTCATACCAACTGTCATAATTATTTTACCAATAATATACAAAGTGATTTTCGCATATAATACCGTCAAACATCACTATTATACAAAGAAATACAAATATTAAACCAACAAAATACTCAAATAACTATTCCAGTAAATCTAACTATATACCGACAGAGCAGAACATTATACCAATAAATACTGATTAATTTTACCAATAATTATACCAAGAAAAACAGTAATTTTACCAACAAACATGAGAATTATACCAACAGAATACTAAAATTAACTATTTCAGGAAATCAAATTATTATACTAAAGCACATAACATAATATCATCAGCAGTACATATTATACCAGCAAATATAATTTTGCATCTAATATCGTCAAACATCACTATTATACCAGCAAACGAAAAAATTATACCAACAAAATAATCGAATAATCATTCCAGTAAATCTAATAATTACACCAGCAGCATAGAGTATTATACCAACGCAAGCACATATTGTACCAATAGATACTCATCAACTTTACAAATAACTACATAAACAGATACATTTATTCTGCCAACAAATGCCGAAATTGTACCAAGAAATTCATTTATAATTTTGTTAATAGTGATTATTATACCAGTAAATACTGATAAAATTCCAACATATCTGATTATTATACCAGTAAATACTGATAAAATTCATTATTAATTATACCAACAGAACTCACTATTATACCAATAAATACTGAACGATTGCCTTAAGATAATGCTATTATAATTTGAATATCCGAAGAGATATTTGCACATTATCGACCAATTATTCTACCAACAGTTTTGCGTATTATACTAACAGTTCTGCATATTATAACGATTATTCTAAATATCGTTATTATAATTCTCTGACGTTATTATACCAACAAACTCGATTACTGTACCAGCAGAAGCTATAATTCTACCAAGAGAAAGTATTGATTAAATACCAACTGGTTCGATTATGGAGGCTTTATTTTAAAAATTAATAGCGATTATACCAACAAAAACTGAATCTATACCAAGAGATTTTATTATTATATATCAACAAACAATCATATAATATTTTTATTTTACTTACATCTCGCTTATTATTATACCAACAAATGTAGATATTATACCAATAGAAACCGTTATCATACCGAGACATACAACTATTATACCAACTAATGTTATTTATCAATTAGGAATATTATACATTAATTTAAGGATTAACAAACGATTATATCAATAAATGTTGTAATTATACTAGTATTGTTTAGTAATGCGCCTATTATACCAATAATTCTGCATATTGTACCAAGAAAGATAATTATTGACAGATTTAAAAATTATTATACATGATATGTTAGTATACAGATTATAATACCAACAGCTTTGATATTTCAAAAAAAAAAATTAGAAATTATACCAACAACGATATAATGTGTAGATATATTATTTCCAACTCTTATGTGTGATTGTTTGAATAATTATGTGCTGATATATTATATCCAACTCTTATGTGTAAGTGTCCAATTTGATCAATATGTCATAAACACTCTATGTTCTTACATTTCTTATGTGTGATTGTTTGGATAATTATTTGTAGGTATATTATTACCAACTCTTATGTGTAAGTGTCCAATTTGATGAATATGTCATAAAAACTCTACCTTATTACAACTCTTATGCGTGATTATTTGGATAATTATTTGTAGGTATATTATTTCCAACTCTTATGTGTAAGTGTCCAATTTGATGAATATGTCATAAAAACTCTTACGTTATTTCCAACTCTTATGTGTAATGTTCAATAATTACATTTTAACTTCTAAAACATTGTTCTTACAATAAAACTATTAGTATACTGTATACCAGTTCAGATTACTATTATACTAACAAATTATCTAATCGTACTAACAACTGTCGTAATTATACCAACAAAGTACGTAATCATACTAATATCATAATTTATCATACCAACAAACATCTTATTTAAAAGTATCTTGACTATTATACCAACAAATGTCGTAATTATACCAATAAAATACGTAATCATACTAATGTCATCATTTGTCATACCAACAAACATCTTATTTAAAAGTATCATGATTATTATACCAACAAATGTCGTAATTATACCAACAAAGTACATAATCATACTAATACCATCATTTATCATATCAACAAAAATCTTATTTAAAAGTATCATGACTATTATACCAATAAATGTCGTAATTATACCGACAAAGTACATAATCATACTAATATCATTGTTTACATACCAAGAAACATCTTATTAACAAGTCTCATGACTATTATACCAACAAATGTCTTGATTATACCAACAATCATGTTGGCACTCTAATAATCAAAGTTCTTGTATTGACTTTTATTGGTAAAATAATCACATCTGATGGTATAATCTCAGCATTTGCTGGTATATTTATAAATAAATTTGATTAACTATTAATTGGTATAATAAACAGATCTATTGGTATACGACTATGTAGTGTACTTTGAGTACAATAACTTATACATTTGGTATAATTTTGGCTTCTGTTGGTATAACTGTTAGAAATTGACTAGAAAAGTATTTATATAAAAACTGTGTTGGTTGGTATAATAATCAGAAACATTGGTATAATTTATGAAATGAATTGATATAATTAATGATACTATTGGTATGATCGTTGTTGGTGTCAGTATCTATTAGTATAATAAATACGTTTCCTGGAATAGTTATTTCGGTAATCAATTAGTACAATATTAGTCTTTTTCGGTATGCCTTAGGAGTCTATTGGTATAATTTTGTATGGAAATTGATCAATATCAATTGGTATAATCGGTACGTCTCTGCTGGTATTATTTTATGTGCTTTAGTATAATAATTTAATTTCCTGAAATAGTTAATTTGAGTATTCTGTTAGTATAATTTTCATATTGAGTGGTATAGTAACTTGTTCTGTTAGTATAATTATTGGTAATTTTAATCAGTATCAATTGGTCTAATAAATACTTCTATTGTTATAATTTTCATATTTATTTGGGTATTTTTTTAGTATGATTTTTGTGTTTGTTGGTGTAAATTCCGTATTTATTGGTACAATTATTGGTAAAATTGATCAATATATATTGATATAATTGGTACTTTTCTTGGTATAATTTTCTGCCCTATTGGTATAATAATTATATTTACTGAAATAGTTATTTGAGTATTCAGTAATAGTGATGTTTGACGGTTGGCATGATGCTTTTATATTTTTCTGTAATAATACTGACAAAATCTGGTATAGTATCTTTATTTGTCAGTAGAATTGCGCCTTCAGTTTCTGGTATAATAACGTGTTTTCTTGGTTTAATAACAGTTGATATAATAATCATAGTGCTTTTCTGAGTCATTTAAGTAAGGTTAGTTTTGTTTTTTTATTGTTTGGGGTACTAAATAGGAAGTTTTTGCCAAATCGATATTTAAGAGGAAAAAATAACTGAAGTGGTATTTAAGAGAAATTTTGAAGTTGGATCGGGATTGAAACGAAATTTCCTCAAACAAGAACCTCTAAAGTCGACTGAGCTGATCAGCTTTCGCAGAGATTAACAGAAATGCGATATGGGAGTGCCCAGAACACAATGCATACAGCTCCTGAAGAACTGCAAATCTATGTTACATCTCAACCAAATCCATGCCCAGGTCTTCACTCACGGCCTTCACGAGAACATCGATATACTGCACAAGCTCGTGGCATTCACTAGTCAAACTAATTTCAACCACGCCAAGCGGATTTTCGCTAGATTAGAGAGCCCGAGTCTGTTCATCTGCAATGTGATGATCAAGGGTTGTGTCAAAGTGGGCTGTTTCGAGGACGCGCTGTACTTGTTCGACGGGATGCGTGCCAGAGGATTGTGCCCGGATAATTACACGTACCCTTTTTTGTTCAAGGCAATCGGAGGATTGAGGATGGTTAGTGAAGGGGAAAAGGTACATGGGTTTGTAGTGAAGTGTGGTGATCTCTGGGATTGTTATGTTTGCAATTCTGTTCTTGATATGTATGGCGAGTTGGGCTGTCTGGAGAATTTGCATAAGGTGTTCGATGAAATGACTGTTAAGGATTTAGTATCCTGGAACGTTATGATAAGTGCCTTGGTGAAGAACGAGAGGTTCGAAAATGCTACCGATGTTTATAGGAGGATGAGACGGTTACCGAATCTTCAGCCAGACGAGGCTACTATAGTAAGCACTTTAACAGCTTGTGGAGCACTGAAAAATCTTCATGTTGGTCGCGAAATATATCATTACGCTCGGGAGATAGGGTTTTCTCTGAGAATTGGGAACGCATTGGTCGATATGTTTGCTAAGTGTGGTTGCTTAGATGTGGCAAGGGAGATATTCAATGGTATGGTGGAGAAAAACGTGATATGCTGTACCAGTATGGTATCTGGTTATGTTAGTGTGGGTCGTTTAGGTGAGGCTAGGATGTTGTTCGATACGAGCCCAGTTCGTCGGGATCTTCTTCTATGGACATCAATGATCAATGGGTACGTGCAGTTTAACAAGGTCAATGAAGCTATGACGCTGTTCAGGGACATGCAAATGAGCGGGATTAAACCCGACAAGTATACATTAGTTGCTCTACTCACCGGCTGTGCTCAACTGGGTGCCTTAGAAGAAGGTCAGTGGATTCATGCTTACATAGAAGAGAATCGAATAATCATCGATGCTGTGGTGGGTACTGCTCTCATAGAGATGTACGCTAAGTGCGGTTCCCTAGACAAGTCTTTACATATCTTTTATGGGTTGAACCAAAAGGACACAGCTGCATGGACTTCAGTGATCTGTGCACATGCTATGAATGGAGACACCACGAAGGCTTTACAGTTGTTCTCAGAGATGACAACCTCTGGTATCAAACCCGATGATATAACCTTTATTGGCGTGTTAAGTGCTTGCAGTCATGGTGGGCTTGTCAAGGAAGGCCAATGGCACTTTGATTCCATGAGAAAGACATATCAGATCGAGCCAAAGCTGGAGCACTATGGGTGCTTAATAGACCTGCTCGCTCGAGCCGGGCTCTTACACGAAGCCGAGGATTCGATAGCTAAAGTATCGAGTAAAGATCGAAAAATCGTTGTCCCACTTTATGGAGCTCTGCTTAGCGCATGTAGGAATTATGAGAAGATTGATATGGGTGAACGAGTTGCTAAGAGGCTCGCTGAGATTGAGTCGGCTGATTCGAGTGGTCATACGCTTATGGCTAGTATTTATGCAGCTGCTGACAGATGGGACGATGCTAGTGAAGTCAGAAGAAAGATGAATGCTTTGGGAGCAAAGAAGAAGTCTCCCGGATATAGTGTTCTTTGATGTGTTCTTATGTAGTCCAACGGTTACATTAAACTCAGGGTTCAGTTCGGTGATCGTCAAGAATATGATTAAGCTTAAACTACAGATCGACCACTAGGTTGTGATATCGAAGAAGAGGGAGAGATAAAGACGGAGGCTTTAGAGAAAATATTGTCTCATGTGTAATGTGGCTGTGACTTGGATGAGGTATCACAAACACTATTGGGCTTATTTATTTTATAATATTGATGCATTAATCTCTTAGTATTGATTGACATTAGGCAAAAAATACAATGATGTGCCATGGTGTCGCGCGCTGATCTTGGTCACCCTAGGGAGCAGTACGTACTCTTCTGGCTCTTGCTCCTCGCAGTGTGGTGGCGGCGGCGGAAGGTTTTGGGCATTTTCTTCATTGTTGTTCGAAGCGGAGCCTGCAGATAGATTAAGACAAGAGTTGAACGGGCGAGTATCTCTGTCTCGTTTTTATTAATAACTTCTCTATTATGTTACAATATCTATCATCCTACATCATTCTCTTAACATGTATGCATGAACCATTCAATACTGGACATTCTTTAGACAGATTAGGCCATTGGAGCTTCTTCGGCTTGTGAAACTCGTTGGGCCCATCTGAATATCTGATCCATTGGGCACATCGAATCTCGCGAGCCGATTGAGGTCTAATGGCTCGACCTGTTGTTTTCCATTGCTGAAGTACCACTAAGGTCCACTCATACACCTCCATGGAACCACAGGCCTCAGTAGTATCGTGCTATAACCAGCGGAGGATTTAAGAATACTAGGGAGGGACGAGGTAGAACTAATTTGTTGAGGACCATCAAGAGAAGCCAACAAGCTCAGCAATGTATTTCCTAATGAAGGGAAGGCAATGCCCCTTCGAATATCAAACTGCTTGTGCATTTACGACAATGACTATCGTCAAAGCACGTTTCAACGCATTTGGATGAACTATCCGTCTTTCATCGTTTACCACACTCCCACTCCCAGGTCGTCCCGCTTCTGCACTATGCAGAGAAACTTCATTCTTTGAAGCAAAAAAAAAAAAAAAAAAGAAGCCCTCAAAAAGATGATGTCTTCCCTTTAACTGATTACTCAAAATAAGATTTCTGGCTACAAGATCATAGAGATAGTCTTTTGCAGGTTTTTCTAGGCTTTTTCCATTAATAGATTTAACAAACCCTTTGGCTGCCGGCAAGTTTCGATACACTATTCTCTTGATCTTTCGCAAATATTGCCATGTACAGAAAACAAGGTTTTAAATGAATAGGTAATTTGGTAACGGCGTCGTTATCCTTCGAGTTCATAATCAAGCTTGCTCAAAATTTTCCCCGATACTGTTGCATTCTTGGAGACTTTGGATCACGGAAATTGACTCTAGCTAGGGAGCCGAGCCCTCTACATTTTTTTTTATATCTTCTTTCCAACATCCAAAGGGCCACAATCTTGTCCAAAATACGTGTTTGCAGAATAGACCCCAACTTTTACGATCGTTTAACAAATCAACACGAAAGCTATTCGAAAAAATCGTAACAGCTGTCGATTCCCTCGTGGTTATTACTATTCAAGTACTGCGACAAGTCGGAAAGAAGGATCTCAACCTATCCCATCCCATCCCATCCCATCCCATGCCATGTCGTGTATTGTATTCCTTTGATATGGCGCAGCCCAGGCAAAAAAAATAAAATAAAATGCAAGTATTTCCTAAATCATGGATTATGATATACCTTACGAGCAAGTGTTGTCATACCAATTCCGCCCATACCTAATATTGTGATTATCCGACGGGTTGGGAGGGAGTGAGCTGCTTGTCTATAATATTCATGCCGATAAGGTCTTCTACATCAAGCATTTTCTTAACGGATATTCGAATCTCTAAATCGTGATTGATGTTGCTGTGATTTTCTTCAGGAAACCTTTGAAAGAAGGAGAAATTTGAGCTGAGTAAACTGCATAAGCGGTTTGAATTGGATGGTATGGATGTCTTCGGAGCTGCGTTATGAGATCCATAAGAGAAGTGAAAGCTGCCTGCATAAACTGTTGCCAAGTCTGCTTGAGAATCAAGATTTTGGAAGGCTAAGGAAAGCAGAGAGAAGTCAAGTGTATTGTTAAGAATGATGAGTTAGCGTTCGTATCATATATCTCGGAAAATAGGATGTTACAGTACACTTTTTTTTTGTCATTTTCTGTAGCAAATTCACGACTCAGTAGCAGATTTGGGTCAACTATTTGTAGTTAGGATAAAGTTAAACGTGCTTAAGCTCGCCGAGAGGTCAGATTCGCTGTACAGCCTTGCTCTCACTTGCAGGTCTTCGTTCCCGAGATCATATTGCTCAACGGCAATTTCTTTGGCTGAAATGACAGCTTCGTCAGGGCAGTCATACCTCAATTCTATCGATTTAAGCGTCGCTACATCCCCGATTTCTGAAGATATCCCCTCCAGGCTAAACAGGTCGGACAGAACCAGCCTCTCGAGGTGCGGGAAATGGTTGTTGTTTGCCGTCAGGCGTCGGAGCGTCCGACACTTATAAAGCCCCAGGAATTTCAACTTGACAAACTGTCCCTCGGCGATATTCCATTCAAAGCTAGTGCATTGATGCAGTCGAAGCACTTCGAGAAGTGGTAATGGACCTATCTTAGCCGTCACGTCGTCCCAGTGAAGGTGAGAAACGGACAGCTTCCTGAGCGAACTCGGAAAAGCGACATTTTGAAGTATATAATAGTAAGATTGGTATCCATTCTTCATAGCTAGTACGAAGAACGCAAACGAATCGAGCTTTTGGAGGCGGCCGACGTTGTTTAGAGTGTGCAGACCTTCTTCGAATCCGCCCCACTCGTCGCAGCAGCCCACGCTCAGTTTCCTTATGTTGGGTATTCTTCTTACCATCTCATCGCATAAGTCGAAATTTACTATCGTCCGAGCCGATTGAAGGTTCTCCATGACGGTACTATCCTTGGGTAGACGAGGGAGAATGAGCTGCCATATCTTGATCTGCCGAAGTCGACTCATATTCCAAATCTCGGGCGGCGCCTTTATCCTCACGGAACCCTCTATGACTAAATACTGTAAATTCCATGGGAGCAATGTTGGCGAAGGAAGGTCGTCTAATCGACTATGACTGCTACACCAGAATCTAAGGTATCGTAAGTTCACAGCACGGCATGGTAAGACTTCTTGCAGCCGAGGAGGACTGATTCTACATGGTAAGACTTCTTGCGGCCGAGGAGGACTGATTCTCTGAGATCCGTCGAACAAATCCAAGACTCTCAGCAATTTATTTTCTAATGAGGGCAATGCCTCATAGAATATCAAACTACGGAGATGAACTCGCGCTTTTAGGAAAATACTAACGTCAAAGTGATCATCATTTGGACCGATTGCCTTTCCTGGTTCCTCTTTTAACGCATTTGGATGAACTACTATCCGTCTTCGTCGTTTAGTACTCCAACGTCGTCCCGCTTCTGCACTACGCAGAGAAACTTCGTCTTCGAAGCTTCTTTGATGCAAAAATCCCTCAAAAGATCGTGGATCTTGCATGTTTTTACTCCTCCATTAACAGATGATGCATAAGCTAAAATGAGATTTCTGGCGACAAGATCATTGAGGTAATCTTTTGCGGCCTTTTCTAGGCTTTTTCCGTCTCACAAACCCTTCGGCTACCCATAACCCGGCGAGTTTCGATACTCTAACCTCTTGATCTTCCGGAAATATTGCCATATACAGAAAACAAGGTTTTAAATGTACAGGCAAGTGGGCGTAGCTTAGAGATAATATTTTGAGGCAGCGGTCGTCGTCCTCCGAATTCACAATCGAGCTTACATTTTGCGCAATGTTTTCCCAATACTCTCGCGTTCTCGGAGACTTTGCGAGATGGCTTCCGATCACAACAACTGAAAGAGGAAGTCCTCTACATTTGCTCGATATCTTCTTTCCAACGTTGGTCAGCTCAGAAGGGCAACACTCTTGTCCAAATACAAGCTTGCATAATAGATCCCAACTTTTATGCTCATTTAACAAATCTATACGAAAACTATGCGAGCTAATCGTAGCAACCGTCGATTCCCTTGTGGTTATCATTATTCCACTGCCGCTACAACTCGGAAAGTAGGATCTCAACCTATCCCAAGCCTCTACGTCCCATACATCGTCTAGTACAACTAGATACCTTCTACCAATCAGATGCTTATATAATCGTTCCCCTAAGACATGTTCGCTCTCTTTTCTTAAGCTTTCCTTGCTCACTTTCCTATTTAGGCAATGAATGAGTTCTACAATACTCTCGCGTGTATTGTAGTCCCTTGATATGGTAGCCCAGGCAAAAAAATCAAAGTAGTTCTTAGTACATGGATGATCATAAACCTTACGAGCAAGTGCTGTCTTGCCAATTCCGCCCATGCCTGATATTGTAATTATCTGACGGGCGGACTTGTGTTGCGAGGGGGTGAGCTTGTCTATAATATTCATGGTTAAGTCTTCTAAACCAACCGCGAAGTTCTCGCCAGAAGCAGCCGAAGGCGATCGTGATGATGGGAGAGGCATAGGGCGTTGCTCGAAGTGATTCATCTCCTTTATTAGGACTTCTTCCTTGATAAGATCCAAGGCTTCAATTGCTCTTTGAAGGCCTCCGTAGAAGTATGGAAGTCGATCTGCTGCTACGTGGGCCTCGATGAGGTCTTCTGCGGCATGTGCTGAGTCGGCTATTCGAATGTCCATTTGGTGATCGATGTTGCTGTGATGATGTTCAAGAAAGTTTTGAAAGAAGGAGATGTTTGAGGTCAGAGAGTTGAACTGTTCCTTGTCAAGGCGAATTGGAGGGCTTGGATGTTCTTGGAGCTGCCTTGTGAGATGCATAAGAGAAGCAAAAGCTGCGTAAGCCGTTGCCATTCTTACCCGAGAAATCAAGATCTTGTTGTTTGAAGCTTTGTACAAAGAAAAATAACAATTCTTCGATGAGGCGAGATGGTAGTCCGTACGACGTATGAAGAAGGGATTGGGTGGTTTTCTAACAGCCACTCATTGAAAAGTAAGTAGTCTTTGCTCTGCAGTATCAACATGCCTCTTGAGTTTCTGACTCAGGATGAATTGAAATATATGTTCACAATGACTTTTCAAAAATACAATTCATGTATATATTCAATAGTAATTCATGTATATATAGTTAAGTAATATATGAGTCTTTTGAGTTGGTTGATTACTTCCATAAATTCTTCATTTCTCTTTTTTCCATTAACATATAATTCTTAGAAGAGCTTGTTAGAACTCTTGGAAGGTACAAGATAGTTACTAAAATAGGTTTTAGGGCAACGAATGATTCTTCACGCCTTACCCTTTGTTTACTTTGTCTATTCTAGAGATCTTCTACAACAAAAGTTATGGCGAACAATGTTACACTTTAAATAATGTCATTTGTATTTAATCTTTGTCTTAGCCATGTTGTTAAGTTAGATTCCTCTCCTAGATATTTTAGACATGGATTGAGGCTTTGTGTGAGTTAATGTAATGGGCTTATTAGGGGCCTAAGTATCTTATATCTAATTAAGGGGTATAAATACTAAACCCTAAGGTTTATTTTAATGAGAATCATCATTGAGAAAAGAGTTGCACGAAAAACCTCGAGAGTACTATTTCACACACGAACACACACTAGAAGGTATTTCAATCTCTCATTTGATTCCCATGTAGTTACGTTGATCGTTAGACTTAATCATGACCTACAAGGATTAGAGGTTGCATAGGACACATACACCTTCTTTCCTAAGTCTTGGTGACCTAGACAGAACCTCCATAAAAGCGTCCATTAGAGACATCCTTCAAGTATTGGAGGGAAGTCCCCCACTGCATCATCAACAACAACAGCGGTAACGTGCCATCCACTCGAACCACCAATGAGTGCAATGTCAATGGAAAGCCTCAGTGGCTCCGGACTGGTGATACCCCAAGCATGTCTTAGTGAACCTGCCTCAACGGCTGTAGTGACACTACCCACAAACGTGTCACTAGGATCGAGCCAATTGCACGGTACCAAAGAGATACGCTTAAGAACGACATGATCTTATCACTTCTAAGAACTGACTATAGATCATGATCTTTGCATAAAAACACTCCATATATGACCCGGTCGAGTGAAAGTCATGGTCAATGTCAAACTCACTAACTCAACCCTATGATATAAACGTGACAGATAAATCACCGAACCGGACTCCGTGTCTAACACGAATCAGTCTAGATGTTCTAGTCAAAGACTTCGTAATTTCTCGTCCACGTTCTCATAGGACATGTACCCGTTTACTTACGGGGCCGTAAATCCCTCTCGGTAGTCAGAGCCCGACAATCACCCTCTTTGTCAAGGCCACACGTCGCCACCGACCCATGTTCCTCTAGGAACGACCCGGGCCTAACAAAGATAATTTGAGCCAAGACTCCAAAGGCAACTCCGTCTGTGATCCCTTTTGTTCTGCGGTTCACGCTGACTACTATAATCAGTCGCTCGATCATTGACTCTCCCGGAGTAACAAACCATGTGATCAAACGACTACAAGTCGTTTTCAAATACATAGATTCCCGATCCAAGTATATTTCTATCACTACTTCCCACTTTATAAGTGAGTGATTGACACCACTGCATAAGAGTCGACGTTAAATAAGTCGTGATCGGACATCTAGCGCCCTTCTAGAGTCCTGGGACTTATGAACATTTTCTATGCACGAGGGTTATAGGCTTTGGTGCCGGTCCTTTCTCATCCCATGAGTATCAAAGACTTAGCTCGTCGCATATGGGTTTTTTTTCTTTATTTTTCGCATTACAGGATGTCAAGTAAACTTATCAATTGATAAACAAAAAACAATGCCTCAATAGAATATGAATTTTCCACTCATCAATGTAATCACATATTTCGAACATTATGAAAGGTATACACCCTACGCTAATTCTAATCTTTGCATGTCATTCTGAGGGCATAACTCTAACATCAACCACAATCGTGATCCATTCATGGAGCTCCAACGGTGTCCTATTAATTTAGAAAATACGTGTAATGCATGTACGTGTAAACGCAGCCTATATCAGTGCTTGCAATTCTTCGCATTTATTTAATGACGGAAAGATTTGTCGTTTCATCGCAACCGTTCGAAACCTCACGAACAGACCAGCAAGCTCTTCATATATATATATATATATATTTAATTTCTTTTAGTTTAAATTTACATTCAAGCTTTAAGGTCGTAATGTGTTGGTCGAATAAACGTGCTCACGAGTGGAGCTCGAGTTTAATTGTTTATCATCGAGCTTATGCTCGAAAATGTATAATTCGTTGAGTTCGAGTTTATTATTTGATGTTCCACCTCGGTCTAGAGCCTATGAAATGTGGTGTTTGCACCCTTAATTCAAGACGTACGTCTATTATAATTCCATATAAATTTAATAAAATCGACTCTATATGTTCGTTAATTTTCTCTTGTAGTACAGTATAATATAACGTCAGTGTACGATTTTATCCTTGCTTGATTATAGAATTGAGGATTTCTGGTTAAGAAACAAAGCCATGATGATATAGGCGGCGATTAGCTGATTGACAGAACAATTATGGTTATGGATAACCATTCGAGTATAATTAAACTCAGAGTCGATGGAAGCTGCAAAATCTGAAGTAAACGACGAGGGAAACTCTACTGCGAGAAAGATTACATTTCCTTGTGACGTAGAAGCTCTTAACAAGTGCTCAGAGGAAAAAAAATGGAGATCATAGCAAATGCCAATCGCAGATCCTCCATTATGAAAGCAAATCCGCCGTCTTATTCGCTCTAAAAAATTCAATCACATAGTTTATTTTATGTGGGTATTTTGTCTGAGTTTCTGTTCTCAGAACCATTTTTGATCGATAAATCATTGTAATTTCTTTCTTTTTCTGTTTTGTTGGAATGGTTAATGAGTGATTCCTTTTAGTTGGACAATGAATTTTTCTACCTTTCATGGCTTTTTTTAGTTTGATGTCTCTCATGCCATTACTCGGCTTTTCATTGCAGCGTCTTCCCTCGAATCTCGAAGAAATGGCTGAAGAAAAGAGGGGAAAAAGCTCTCTCTATGTTGCCTGATCTAAAAGTCTTGTCTCTTATGGAGGGAAAATTATCTGGTAATTAAGCATTTATCTTGAACTTGTGGAATTGTAAGTTCACATGGGAGTGTCCCAGAAGAACAGGGACAACATGTAAGGGGAAGACATAAAAATTAAGACACACTTTTTTAATCAAATAGATGCATCTATGTCTATGTCCAAAGTATATGAAGGACGCAGTTCATAGCTATTAGTTAGCAGATGATAAATCTAATGAACTGAACTTTATAAAAGTTTAGAAAATAAGAGCCGCAGTGCCTGGTCAAAAGTTTATAGCTGAAGAATCTTTAGCTCAAGGGCCATTTTTTAATCAGTTTTGACAGAGGTTTAACTTACCAGCAAAGCTCCATCATTCTTGCCTCATGTCTCCTATTTTTGTCATTATCAGTACTTCCCCTTCATTGACCTAAGCTTCGATATAAATTTATTACTTTTGTAAGACAAGTTGAAGTGTCAAACCATTACATTATTGAGTTCTTGTCTTAGCTGGTACATATAGGCCTAAATTTCTTCAAACTTCATGTGCAGCCATTGCTAGAACGCAGAAGCTTTTTTTTCTTATTTTAATGATTAGTAGTACTGTAACTTGCCAAATAGTTCTATTTTTTTTTTGTGTTTCCTTCGTGTTTGGTTATTAATTGTATAATCTAAGTAATGTGTTCATTGAAGGTCAATTTCTAGAAGGGATAACAGTTGCATGCTTGAAACAACTGTGATTCTCCAACCTAACATGGCCTTGTGTAGAATTTTCCATGTAGAAAATGCATGTTTTGGTGATATCATAAACCGGACAATTATTGACCGAAGCTTCTATATAAAGACACTACCTTTACATTGTCTATGACAAAGCATACTCAACTCTTACATTACATCCCATCATGTCCATTGAGCTTCCCATATTTGACATTTCACAACCTTTGAGCTCTTCCTCACTTGCTTCCCTCTCTATTGCTTGCAGGGAATGGGGCTTCTTTCACATAGTCAACCATGGCATAAGCGTAGATTTATTCAGAAATCTTCAATTAGTTTCGAGCAAAATCTTTGAGCTTCCACCCGAGGTTAAACAGCTAGCCGGTCCTCTCTATACCCCTCACTTCATCGCCTCGCCTTTCTATGAAAGTTTACGAGTTTCTGGACCAGACTTCTTGAGTTCTGCTAGAATTTCCTCTGAAGCCCTTCTGAACCAGTCTGATGGTGAATTTTGGTAATAGATAAGACTACATAATACTTCCACTATGCACAAAGGAAAGAATTTTCCATCAGTATTCTCTTTTCTCGTTTGTCATGGTATTCATCATTAACTATAACAAATTCTCTATACATCTTAGATCATTTTATGGTGATTTGTTTCCATCATTTGTTTCTTCTCTTTTCTCGTTTATCGTCTAATGATGTTCTTCGACTATATATCTGATAAGTCATTACAGCCCTCGGTGATTCGCTGCTTATAACATTCAGTTTTAATCACTTGTTTCTTGCCAGTTCTCTACTACAAGAATATGGAGGCAGGATGACACATTTGTCCAAAAGGATCGTCGAGATCATAATCCACGCAATAGGGACGGATTCTGAAGAGTTCCTATCGGAGTTCAAGAACTGCCATGGTTACTTGAGAATAAACAACTACACTCCACACGAGCCCTCCGACCATCAAGAGCTAGAAGGGCTTGGAATGCACACGGACATGAGCTGCATAACCATAGTGCGTCAAGACAACATTGGTGGGCTACAAGTGAGGTCTAAAGAAGGGCAATGGATGAACATAAACCCACAGGAGAACATGCTCGTGGTCAACATAGGCGATCTGATGCAGGCGTGGAGCAACGAACGGTTCAGATCGTCCGAGCACAAAGTTGTGCTGAGGGAGCGCGTGGATCGATTCTCCCTTGCCTTCTTCTGGTGTTTTGAAGATGAGAAGGTGGTTTTTGCACCAGATGGAGTTGTGGGGCAAGAGGATTTGAGGGTTTACAAGCCTTTTCTGTGTGGTGATTATGTGAAGTTTAGAGAGAGTAGTGAGATTGGCAAGTTTGAGAGAGTTGGCTTCACTGTTAAAGATTTTGCTGGTATTTGATATTATGCCTATAAAATGTGTTTTTCTTTGTTTTGTTTAGGGCTAGTTCGGTACGGTATACCTTACCGAAAATATGATACGTATAACTTATCCAAAATGATCACCAATGTTTACCATTTGGACCAATTTGATCCCCGATGTTTTGCCTGAACCAATTTAGTCCCCAATGTTGTTGATTTTAAACTAATTTGGTCCTTCCGTCACGATTCACGTCAATTTTAGCGGGAATCTCGCACGTGCCCTACACTAAATTATGTATGGATCAAATTTTGGAATATTTGCAGGATTTTGGGGATTCATACTGTTTTCTTCTACTGTCAATGAAATTCCATGAAGCAGACGAATTATAGCTCATGTTCGAATTTTATAGGAAATTTTTTTACTTGCATCCCTAATTTCAGTATTTATATCAATTTTATCGATCCAAACATGATTAATTATGAGGCACGTCTGAGATTTTAGTTAAAATTGACGTTTATCTTGACAGAAGGACCAAATTAGTCCAAAATCGACAACGTCGAGGACTAAATTATTCCACAGGATAAACATTGGAGATCATTTTGAGTTTTATATTGATACTGTACCAAAATTTTGGTATACCTTAAATTTCAGTACGATATCATACCTTAATTTCGGTACGGTATCGGTATCATACTCTTTATACCAAATAATCTTATAAATCAAAAGATTTTCGATTCATAAATAATCATAAATAATTTATATATTTTAACCGTATCATACTAAGAATCTTATATATAAACCCAAAAAGATATATTAACAAAAAATCATTAACAAAAAATCATGCATCTTCACGTTTTTTAAATCCTGAAAAATAATCATTAAAAAAATCATGAATTAAACATAAGTATAATTTGTTGATTTAAGTAATAATTTGTGGGCCTAAACAATTTATGAAAGTTTTCTAATTAATATAATGTGTGGGCCAAAATAATTTGTGAAAGACCTTATAGTTTTTGACCCATTTTATATTATTTTTATTTTAATATGTAGGTGTATTTATAAAGTATTAAAAAATTTCGATATTTCGGTATAACCGGTATACCGAATTTTTAAAATTTTCATACATTTAACGTAGCGAAACTTTTCCGTACAATATAATACCTTACAAAAAATTTGGATATTCTAAAAATTTCGATATTTTCGTTATGTTTCGATATGGTAAAAACAGTATAATGGTATTTCGGTATTTTTTTCCCACCCGTAGTTTTGTTGGATCATTTAGTGCACTTTTTATTTTTATTTTCATAAACTTCATTAGTTTATTAGAAGACAAATAGATAAATAATAGTAATAATAATCTCACAACAAATGAAAATGGAATACTATCTCAATTGGGTATAATGATATTCTCTCTACTGAGAGCTTTTTCTCTCTTTCATGAGAGTTTTTTCTTCAGTTTTTTTTTTCCATCCTTTTGTTTCGATCATCTCAGCCTGGAGGACGTCCATACTATGAAGAAATCTCGCAAAGATCTTCTCTGCTTCATAGAACTTTATCCTTTATTTTCCTGTCTTCTTCGTTTTTTTTTTCCTCGAATTTTCTTTCTGGACTTGACGTTGCACATAACACTAAGGTTCTCGCTTGCATTTCTCTTAGGTATTCAAGGAGGTCCGTCTGTATTTCTGACCGACGGACTGAAGCAAAAAGCTTATAGCACGTTCAATAATGTCGGCAGGGGATATCAGTTTGACTGAGGATGAACTCAGAAGGCTTCAAATCTCTGAAAACCCTAAAGAACGAACTGTTAGTTGGGACAGATATTCAATCATTGGCCGAATTTTATCACGGAAGAGCTATAACTTCTCGGCTCTTAAAACGACATTGGAATCTGCATTCAAACCGGGGCGGGGCGGGGCATGGAAATGCATCAAATTGGTGAATATCGTTTCTTAATCTACTTATACCATGAGATTGATCGCCGCCGTATTCTCAAATCGTCACCATGGGCGTTTGAAAAGCAAGTCATAGTGTTGAGGTCGCTGGAAGAATCAGAGGACCCGATGTAAACAAATCTTGACAAGTGTCAGTTCTACGTACAAATCCATAATATGCGCCTTTTTGGGGCCGATCGGAACGTACTTTGAGCCAGATAGGGGAGAAATGGGTGGTTTTCTAGGGATTGAAGAAGGAGCATCACCATACCATGGCTGCCATATGCTCGGATTAAAGTCCTAGTTAATATTTCTAGACCACTAGGGCGAGTCATAAAGCTGTCAGTTTCGGGACGGGAAGATACAATTGTTCATATTAAATATGAAAGCTCCCGAACTTCTGTTACTTTTGTGGGCACACATCGACGGGATGTGAACTTTTCAATATGAGGAATGATTTCTAAGAGATGAAAAGCAGCAACTCTTCTCGTACGATCCTTCTCTCTGTGCAACCGACCATGCAAAGAATTAATGGATCACATATTGTTCGAACATCAAGTAATGACCGGCCGGAAGAAAACTTGAACTCCGAGGAGGAGGTAGCAATGGCGGATGCAACGCTCGAGGCCAAAAGCAGGAATTCAAAATTCAAAATGGAAGTTATTGCAGATCCCGCTCTTTCCGGAAATAACCCCCCTAATCTCTCCACCTTCAAACCTAGTCAACAACTGTTTGAGAATATCCAAAAGCCATATCAGTTAGTCTAATTACCCCCACCGATCAAAATACCCAAACTAACCCCCCTAACCAAATAACCCCATCTAAAGAGGCCTCAAGACCTACCCTACCCTAGCTAGCTAAAAAGGACCTAATAGAAATGAGTATGTTGACTGATATGAAGGATGCGTCAACCCCCAAAACCCTAACACACTCTACCCCACTATTAACTGCAAGCCTTAACCCTAAATCGAATTATCCCAATTTCATACCCAAGAATACTCAATTTGACCCGCCCTCACCTCTCATCCCAATCCCACAACCAAAAATCAGTCATATAACTCCAGCCATACAAGATAGCATATGCTCTACTAATTTAATACCTTTATCATCTTTGGTCAAGGCATGCAAACAGAAGCGACATAGGGGTATTATTCGAGAGCCTCTGCCTTCACCAGCAAGTTCTTCAATCCAACAGTCAGGTCGTAAATGCAAAGCAGAGGACGATCTAAAGGAACTTACGGACGCCAAACGAGGTTTGATCTCCAGCTCGGAAAAAATGGAGATAACTGATTTAACGGTGGAGGAAGCATCGGGTGTGATGCTTCCCCGCCGAGATCAATGAGTCTCCTTATTTGGAAATGTAGGAGTTTGGGTGGTACCCTTACAGTCCATGAATTAGGACGGCTTATCCGTCAATATCGCCCCGGCGTTATCTTTCTTATTGAGACCAAGTGTGGGAAGTTACGTCGTGAATTTGTACAAAGAAAACTTGGGATGAATGGCATTGGAGTGGATTGTCTTGGACGCAAAGGAGGTTTGATAATGCTATGGGAAAAAGATGTTGATGTGCGACTTCGATCTTTTTCGAATTTCCATATTGACATTCACGTACTCAACTTGGCTTCCTCAATGACCTGGCGATTCACTGGTTTCCACGGCGACCCTAACATGAGCCTTTGTAAAAATAGTTGGCGTCTACTGGATCGACTCAGCGAGAGCGGAAACGATCATTGGTTGTGTGCGGGCGACTTTAACGAAATACTTGATAACGGGGAAAAAATGGGTGGCAGAATGAGAGCATCGTGGCAGATTGCTGATTGCATTGATGCGAGCGGAGCTTTCAGACCTGAGCTTTGAAGGAAATCCTTATACCTGGTCAAATAAGTCTGTTTTCCCTAACACGATACAAGAGCGCATTGATAGGGCGGGTGCTTCCTCGACTTGGACAGATTTGTTCCCAAATGCTATTGTTCAACATGTGGCCACTATGTCCTCGGATCATCATGCTCTCGTTATCAAACTAGCACCCCAGACCAATCGGATTCCCCGCCAAAGAAGATTTCGGTTTGAAGCGTCATGGACTAGCAAAAAAGAGTGCGAAGAGATTATCAAATCAGTATGGGGTTCTAGCTGCGATTTGAGGGAGGACCAAAACGACTTAGTTCATACCTTGAAAGAGAGTTGTTCGCAACTGCAGAAATGGAGTGATGAGCACAATAAACATACCCGTGACCGACTTCGCTTTATAGAAGACAAAATAAAGACCGGCCAAGTTCATCGAATCACAGAAACAAGCCAAACTGAGGAAAGGACCTTGATAAGGGAATATAAAGATATTTTAAATAAGGAGGAAAAATACTGGCTTCAGCGTAGCAAGGTAAATTGGTTACAAGATGGTGATCGAAATACAAAATTCTTCCACCCGTCATGCTTCGAATCACCGGAAATTAAACCAAATTAGTGGCCTGGCAGATGAGAATGGAATTTGGTGTGAATCTCGACCTGATATCAAAAGGGTGGTCCAAAGTTATTTCGATGGACTCTTCCGGTCCCACAACCCTTCGTCGAACGATATTGAACGTGCTACCCGAGCGATTTCATCAAAAGTCACGAGTGGTATGAATGAGATGCTCCTCTGAGATTATACTAAGGACGACGCTTACGAGGCCCTTAAAGGTATGTTCCCTTATAAATCACCCGGCCCTGATGGGTTTTCGCCCATTTTTTTTATCAAAAATATTGGCATATTGTTGGCGAGAAATCATCACGTTACATCTTAGATTTTTTGAATAGGGGCATTTCTTCGCCAGAATTCCATGAGACGCATATAGTTCTAATCCCGAAATGTGATAACCCTACTTCTATGAGCCAGTTTCGACCCATTAGCCTATGCAACGTCTTGTATCGTATTGCTTCTAAATGTATTACGAACCATCTTAAACAGTTTATGGACTCAATTATCTCTCCTTCCCAGTCGGCCTTTATACTGAATAGATTAATCTCGGATAATATTTTAATTGCCTTTGAGATTAATCATTCTATGAAACAGAAAAGGAGTGGGCGAGAGGGATTAGCGTCCCTTAAACTTGATATGAGTAAGGCGTACGACAAGGTGGAGTGGTCTTTCCTGGAACGGGTACTTTTGTAAGTTAGGGTTTCATCCTATGTTTATATCTCTAATTATGTGTTGTATTACTTCAGTCGATTACTCGTTTCTTCTGAATGGAAACAACTTTGGCAGCATTATCCCACAAAGGGGGCTAAGCCAAGGTGATCCCTTGTCTCCGTATTTATTTCTATTTTGTGCCGAGGTGTTTAGCAACCTATTACAGGAGGTCGAAGATATGAGAACCTTGAGTGGAATATCGGTCTGCCCCGGCACTCCACGGATCTCACACCTCTTGTTTGCTGATGATACTTTAATCTTTTCAAAGGCATCAGAGAATGAGCTGCGCACGATTTCTCATATTTTATTGGATTACAGACGAGCTTCGGGGCAAGAGGTTAACTTCAGCAAATCTTCATGTGTGTTCTCTCCAAATGTGAATAATAGTTCTCGTATTTCATGCTGTGAGGTTATAGGTGTGAGTCCGGAAATAAACCACTGCATGTATTTGGGTCTACCGTCGATTGTTGGGAAAAATAAAAAAGAAATATTTCGATTCATCCGTGATCGTATATGGCAAAGGGTGAAAGGATGGTCGGAGAAAGCTTTGTCCCAAGCAGGTCGAGAAGTGTTGATAAAGGCAGTGCTTCAATCAATTCCGACGTATGATATGTCCTATTTCGCTTTACCTGTCGGGCTGATCCGTGATATACAGAGGTTGATTTCTCATTTCTGGTGGAGTTCCTCAAATCAACACAAACTTCATTGGATGGCGTGGAATAAGATGTGTGTACCAAAGACTATGGGAGGGATGGGCTTTCGTGACCTTCGAGCTTTCAACAGGGCTTTACTAGCTAAGCAAGCATGGCGTTTCCTTATAAAACCGGAATGTTTGGTGAGTCGAATTTATAAGGCTAAATATTTTCCGTCACATGATCTCCTTTCAGCACAGCTTGGAACAAAGCCGTCATTGTCATGCGAGGTATTCATGGAGCATTCGATATTATACGGGAAGGATACCGGTGGCAAATCGGTTCAAGGGAATCTGATCGGGTATGGGGTGAGCCATGGCTATCATGAGAATCTTGCAGGAGGATCATTACACCGATGACGATGAATCTAGAAGGCATGACTGTGGCGAACTTGCGAGATGCCGTGTCGGGGACCTGGAATTCTTCTCTTATCCGAGCTTTATTTCTTCCAATCGATGCGGCTGATATCATGGGATGCCCATTAAGCCTTGAGAATATTCCCGATAAAATTATTTGGCATTACACAAGGAATGGTCTCTTCTCAGTTAAATCAGCTTATCATGTGGCCTGGAAGTTAGCTCGAGATGACTTTACAGGGCCATCCTCGAATCCTCCGTCGTGGCAATTTTTATGGAAGGCGCGAGTGCTACCGAGAGTAAAAAATTTTGCATGGAGGCTGGGAAGAAATTTATTACCCACTAAATACAACTTTCGTCGACGGAAATGTGTGCTCGATGCAACCTGCCAACTATGTGGTCAGCATGAAGAGGACGAGTTTCACCTGTTCGTTACATGTCGGGAGTTGAAGGCTTTTTGGTCTAACACATCTTTTCCCTTTAGCTTAATTCGCAGATGGCCGGGTTCGACCGACGAGTGGCTGCGCTCACTTGATAAGCATCTAACGGCCATGGAATTTGCGTCGTTCCTGAACCACTGCTGGGCACTTTGGGCGGCACGAAATAGATGGGTGATGGAAGGTGTGAAGTTATCACCATGGCTCATGCTTCGACGTGTTCTTGAGGCGGATGTTTCAGTTGAAGAGGATGATGGGCGAGTTGTGGGGCAAGGTCAGTGTCAGATATCATGGACCCGACCGGAGCTCAATGTCATTAAAATTAATTTTGACGGTGCTCTACATCAAGCTCGGAATGGAGCCTCGATAGGGGTCGTGGCGCGTAACCATGAAGGTGAGTGTGTCGGGTGGTGGACCAAATTCTACGAAGGAGATTTCCATCCGGAAACTATCGAGGCATTGGCTGCTCGTTGTGCACTTAGTGAAGCTAAAAAACTAGGTTGGCAAAGGATAGTTATTGAAGGATACTGCCAAGTCATTATTAATAAGCTTCGCAATCGAGATGTGGGACCTAGCAATGCTGGAGCTATACTAGAGGATTGCGTATCTTTGGCTAGTTCTTTTCAATATGTCTCTTTCACTTTCATACGTCGAAATAGTAATGTATTGGCTCATTATCTAGCAAAACATCATGGCTATGATGGTAAGGGTTGGTCTCATTTGTCCCAAACTATGGTCGACCTTTTGTCGAGTGATATTCAGTAATTTAAGCTATTTTCTTTCAAAAAAAAATTGAAAATCAATAAGCCCATTATATTAAATTTAAGATTAGCTCTCGAACAAGAGTTTCTTGACAGATAAGAATAAAAAAAATAAAAAATGAAACCCCATCAAATTATTACATAACTAAACAAATTAATCAATTTTTATTCAAGCATGAGATTGGGTAAGTGGAGAGCTCATATCAAGAACAAGCTTGAAACTCTATAAAGAATCCGACAACCGACCAAGGCTCGCCTCAGTAATAGACAAGAAATAAACAAGCACAAACACATACAGAGAAATATAGTGAGGGTGACGTCGAAGCTTCACCTATGTGAAGGGGTTTCAGAAAGTCCATACTCAAACACATGGAAATTCTAATGCTGCAATGTCTCACCTAAACAAAAGTCACGGAAACCACGAAGAGCAACAAAACAAAAATCACTTAACCTTGGATCATGTCCGATGAAAACCCAACAGATATGGTGGTCGTTGGATTGAGATTACAAGATATATTGAACAATTTGAGAGATATGGTGAAAGAGTTCAGCGTCCGTGCGTGTATATGTGTGAGAGAGAATTGAGAGAATAAAATCTTTTGTTTAAGCATATGATGGATTTTTTTTTCGAAACGATAACCTGTCATAACTTATAAAAACAAGTACAAACATGTTAAATAGCCCAAAGAGCTCTCTGAACATATCAGCAATGCCATGTCAGTAGAGAAAGATACCTCTTAAAGAGGACGAAACACTCCTACAAAAGGAGATAAAGACCCCACACGGGAAAACAACAAAACCCTCTTACAAAAGGAGACAAAGATCCCACACTGGGAAACTAAAAAATCCGAAAGAAAACAACTTTTCAAAATTACAACAAGAAGAACTAAATAACCTACTAAAAATCAAGCCTAAAACTCCATTATCTTTGGCTATTAAACTCGAATCTGATGTACTCTTCACTTTCCTCTGTCTTCATTTTAAAAAACACGTCATCTTCGGAAAGAACCTCCAACAAGGGAGGAAGACAACTCCTACAAAAGGAGACTAAACTTCCATTTTGGGAGACAAAGGAACACACAAAACAAGCACAACCAAAGAAACATATTGGAGAATGGAAAACAAACAACCGACAAAAACAGTCACACAACAAGTTAATCCAAAACAAACAAATGGAAAAAGCAAACACAAAAATGAAAACGAAACAAAGCGAACAAACACATCCAACGAGCAAAACACCGAAACCAAACGAGAAAAGCAACAAACACACACCCAAAATAAAAAAACACAACGATTACAAAATTTAAACTACAAGCGGGATTAAAACAAATATAAAACTAAAATTATTATAATTGCTCCCCCATCCTCGACCAACGAGGATGAGGGAGGAATGGGATGCTCCGGCGGCGGACTGTTGGGCTGCAGCAGATTGAAGTGGAGCAAATGGGCTAGAGCGTTGACTAAAGGGAGGTTTGGGTGGAGCAAAAGGGCTGGAGCAGTAGCAAAGGGGCTGTAGCGGCGGAGCATGCGGGGTCTACAACGAGAATCGAGAGGGGATAGTGAAGAATAGTGCGTGCGGTGTGAACGAGCTGAAGAGGCGGAGCACGCGATATCTGTAGTGAGATTTGCGAGATCAGAATCGTGTATTTGTCTTGTCCTCTATGCTCGTTCCCTAACCCTGCATATCAACTTCACCACTTGGGTTTTGCTAAAGAGAAACGGAAAAGGTAAGAAAGAGATCAAAGATCTAATCTTTTCCCTTATTTTTCTTCTTTTTTTTTTTTTTGCTTTCAATAAGATCTCAACTCTGAAATCAAAAAAAGATTAAGCTTACGAGGTATAACTTTGTAAAAATTTGGTGGTTTTCAATATCATAATTCATAACTTATGCATATGTTTTTCTAAATCTGTATAGATGAGTTTAGAATTGTGATAAATACTCTCATGTTTTATATAAAGCTATACCTACCAAACACGTCAACATATAATAAATTCACTTTTAAAATTCTTAAACTTACGCACCAAACAAAATCCAATCTTTTTAATTAAATAAGATGTCAATATTCCTTTTACACTCAACTTGACCGTGAGGTTCCCATGGGATTGGCCAAATGGTTTGGGAGTATTCTAACCTCTAGGTCATGTCTTTAATTCTCATAATTATCGTGTTGAGTGAATTCTGAACGAATTTCACCTGATCTTAGGAATTAGTCTCATTCATGAAGTGTATGGCGTGAGCCCGTATAGCCGGTTGAATGGGTTGAATGAGGTATCTTACCTTGGGTCGAAAAATAAAAAATAAAACTTAGACCGTGAGTAATATTGGTAAGTAATGGATTGGGTTGGAAATGAAATTATACAAATCGTTCCCAAAATAAACATCTTTCACCACTAATTGTTAAAATCATACTCATTTTTTTTTTCTCACCTCAACTCGATTCACCCAAATCCGATCGTATGGTTCGATTCAATTACAGAGAAATACGTTCAACTTTCGGGGTACAGTACGGCGTCGTTTAGTGCAAACTAAATTTTACCAAAATCCTCACCTCCACGTCCACTCCCACCCAAAGCGAAGAAGACTTGGCCGAACAAATGGGGACATCAGTGCAAGTGAAGCCATTATGCGGGGTTTACAGTGAGAATCCTCTGTCGTACTTGGTATCAGTCGACGGCTTCAATTTACTGATCGATTGTGGTTGGAACGACCAATTCGATACCTCACTTCTCGAGCCACTCTCCAGGTAATTCGTTGTTAAGTTCATTTTTTTTAATTGTTTCTTTTCGATCTTGCATGGTTGGATATTAACTACCTGAATTCATGAGTTATGTTTCGTCTTATGTTGTTAATGTGGCAAGCAAATGGAGAAGTACTAGTCTAATGTACTGATATGTACGGGTATTGAAACACCGAGCAGTTTTATAATGCTAACTGTACGCATTTGTAAATTAATTTTTAACTTAGAATGGTGTGGTATGAATAGTTCTGTGAATTTCGATGGTATATTGATATGTTAAGATTGGGTGGAGATAGGAGAACATTAGTGCAATGGTTGTCCTTTGTTTTATTTTGTATTTGTGCTGCATTTAGATGGCAGTTAATGTGATAAGAACGTCTATGACACCCTTTGCGGGATATCGATATGTATTGGTCCTAGAATATAATATTGTGGCGAATCAAATTATTTATGGGATTAGCTGTCCAATAAATATATATGTTCTCTGTTCTCATGACATGTTCAATCTTCTATGGGTCTAAAAATATTTGTTAAGAACAATGGAAGATTCTAATTGTTAAGTAAGAGTTACCCTTTCACATTCACTACAATATCTGTTCTCTGATTGTTCATTAATTGCTTTGCCTTAGGCATAGTTTAGAGACCTTCAACAATAGAAGAGTTAATTTTTTTTCTTGTTGGGGGGTCACTGTTTGTATTCTGTATGCTGATATTGCTTTAAATGGTTTCCAGGGTAGCTTCGACTGTGGATGCTGTCTTGCTATCGCATCCCGACATACTTCATCTAGGTGCATTACCCTATGCCATGAAGCAACTGGGACTCTGTGCTCCAGTTTTTGCGACTGAACCTGTTTACAGATTGGGCCTCCTGACCATGTACGACTATTACTTGTCTCGGAAGGTGACATTTCATATTAGCTAGTTTGAGATACAGTAATTGAGAAATGCTTCAGTTGGTTAAATTTGCTTGCATCTGTATTTTGATATCCGCGGCAATTCCCATTACTCTACTTATTACAGTTGTTGGAAGCATTATAGTCGTTATGTAACACAATTTATTTAACCTTCTTTCTGTGGTTGATTGTTGCTCTTAATTTAATGGTCGGTTTTGCTGCAGCAAGTTTCGGAGTTTGACTTGTTTACCCTGGATGACATTGATTCTGCATTTCATAATGTTACCAGATTGACTTACTCTCAGAATCATTATATGTCTGGTGAGCCACCTTTGTTTTCCTTTCCTCCCGACTCCGGAGTCCTTATTCTTGTGGCATAGTTTAGTATATATTTCATTCTTTGGTATCAGCTTTATATTTGTATCCCTTTTGAAAAAACACCAGGAAAAGGAGAGGGAATTGTTATTGCCCCTCATGCAGCCGGTCATCTCTTAGGAGGCACAATTTGGAAATTGACGAAAGATGGCGAGGACATTATATATGCCGTCGACTTCAATCATCGAAAAGAAAGGTTATCCTCACTGTTCGCGTTACTCTGTCCATTTAGTGCATCATATAGGGACAGGAGAAACTAACTGCAATGTTGTCTCAATTAGGCATCTGAATGGAACAGTATTAGAATCGTTTGTGCGCCCTGCAGTTTTAATTACGGATGCATACAATGCTTTGTTAAGTTCTCAGCCTCCAAGGCGTCAACATGACCAACAGTTTTTAGGTACCTGTTGCTAGAACTGCTGCTTCTATAACCACCATTATAATTAGTACCACTTTCATGTTTATCAGATACCTTATTTTATGTACTACAGAGGCCATTCTGAAGACCCTAAGAGCAGATGGAAAAGTATTACTGCCTGTTAATACTGCTGGACGAGTTTTTGAGCTACTTTTAATACTTGAGCAGGTGAATCTAGATGCTGTGTTCTCTGAGTAGTGTCCATGTCCTATTTACCTTGATATTTTTAAACACTTAATCAATATTATTTGCAGTTCTGGGAGCAGCATCACTTAACATATCCAATCTTCTTCCTTACATATGTTTCATCAAGCACCATTGACTATGCCAAGAGTTTTCTTGAATGGATGAGTGACTCAATTGCAAAATCCTTTGAGCATACAAGAGACAATGCTTTCATTTTAAAGTAAGATTTATCCTTGCATATTTCTGTGTTCAATTATGTAACTTGTTCATTGTTGATAGTTAGGGTTTGTTAGCAGTATTGTGTGTTCATGAAGTAACTCGTTGCCACATCACTCACTTTTATACTAGTCTCCTAGCTGGGGATCTCAATTGAGCCAAGACATTTTAAATAAAACTCGGTGTAATTTGGCAATTTTCAAACTCTTCAGAAATTGAGCTGTTCGAGCTCTAACAGGAATGCAGTTACTCTAACATGTGCTCTGACCTTAGTTAATTTCATAGCATGAGGCCCGACATCTGGTAATTTATTTGTTTCATTGCATGTGGTTTAACCTCCGTTAATTTGTTTAATATTGACATGTTCAAGGTGTCATAGTGAGGTAAAGGTTAAAGAGAACTACATTAGTTAGAAAAAAATGTCCGCTCATCTTCTTTATCTTTCCCTGCATGCATTTACTGTGCTTAGTTGCATTTGCTATGAAATCAATACCAAAGATCTTTAGTCTTTCATCATGAATTTTGTACAAAATAATTTGCAGGCATGTAACACTTTTGATCAACAAGAGTGAGCTTGAAAATATTCCTGACGGCCCAAAGGTTTGTTATGCTGATTACTATTATATGTCATTTCCAGGACTATTGATTAATTTTCACTTAAGCTGTCCTCGTTCTGATTAGATTGTATTAGCCTCCATGGCTAGTTTGGAGGTTGGTTTTTCTCATGATATATTTGTGGAATGGGCTGCTGATGTGAAGAACCTTGTACTTTTTACTGACAGGAGCCAGGTATTCTTTTTCTATAGACTCAAAAATTAGTATTTTGAATCTTTGATTCCTTGTGAAACTTTATGATGGGTTCCTTCTCTTTTATTGAACTAGAAATTGTAACAATGTTAGTTCTCTGATTAATTGTCTTTCATTTTTTCTCCATTTCCCAAATGCATTTTAAACTTATTCATAAGCCAATTTGAGTTCCTTTTTTTTTTGTGTTTAATTTAAATTGTTGCATCCTTCTGGTATCCAGACTAGTGTATTACAATGGTTGTGGTGTTTTGCATTTTTTATTTCTATAATGAAGCACTTCAAAAAACATTATGTTGGGGGACTTATCTATGCATATAGTCGCCGTCCCACCTTGTCTGCACATAGGCTGTACTTTTTTTTCATCTATATTTCTTCGCTTAATAAATTTCCAGAATGGTATTGTTTCCTTCAATTCTTCATCAGCCTATAAGAGTAATGGGTAAAGAAGAATCTGTTGGCATTTTCTTGCAGCTGATGCCACTTGTGCATGTTTTGATCAATTGTTTTCTTTGGTAGTATGGCACTCTAGCACGCATGCTTCAGTCGGATCCTCCTCCTAAAGCTGTCAAAGTTACCATGTCGAAAAGAATCCCTTTAGTTGGAGAGGAATTGGCTGCTTATGAAGAGGAACAAAACCGTAAAAGACAGGAAGAAGAAGCTCTCAAAGCTACTCTTGTTAAAGAGGAAAAATCAAAGGCATCTTCCAGTGAGGATCATGCTGCTGCAGACCCTATGGTTATTGATTCTAACAATATTCAGCCTTCTTCATCAGGTATTGTAATTATATAGTTCTTGTAACATTACATTTTAATAGTTCCTTTTAGTTCAAATTTTTTTATGTGCTCTCTCTCTATCTCTCTATCTATCTATCTCTCCCTCTCTCTCTCTCTCTGTATATATATATATATATATATTGATAATTTAATATATTCTTTGAAGTTGTTCATTTCATTAAAAGGCCTTAGACTACATAATTTGGTTCTTTATCTCTTCTAAAGTGTCTATTTCCTTACAGCTGCTGGTTTACAACCTGGAACATTCAAAGACGTATTCTTTGATGGATTCACTCCACCCTCATCTAGTGCTGGTCCCCTGTTTCCTTTCTATGAAACTTCCTCTGAATGGGATGATTTTGGGGAAGTCATCAACCCTGATGATTATACGGTGAAGCACGAGGACATGGATCAATCATTCATGCCTGTGAGTTTTTTTCACAGCCCATCGTTCTCATTCTTTTCTATTGAAGATGTTTATATGATGCGTTTATCCTATAAGAATTTTCATGTGTATTGGAATAATAAAGGTGTTTGATTTGAGAAGCATGAAAAGAGGTTTAGGTGATTACAGCATATTTATTTTGTTTGCTATTATACAGATTGTGCGTGCATGATTACTCATACATACCAATTGTTTAATTCAGAGTCAAACTAGAAACCGGATGATAAAATTGAGCAAAGTTATTGATGACAGTGCTTCACTGAAGAGCATTTGATGAATTTTCTATGAATTAGAAGTTTGGCTAGAAGACAATTGAAATGTATCAATGCAAAATTTTTACTCTAGTACCGCATGCTTTCATTAATATCTAACATCTTTCTACAGATTGATGGTGATGGAAAGCTCGACGAGGGGTCTGCAAATCTCATTCTTGATACAACACCATCAAAAGTTGTATCTTCTGAGCAAACGGTACATCACTTATTTGTCTCTTGAGTCTTGATGTTTATGTCTTAAGTTCGTGGCTGTGCTGAGCTGAATATTTATTGCTGCAGCCGTTCACTGGCGCATAATGTATCCAGATTTTTTCGTACCATGTAGTTGCACTAAATTTTATCGTTCGTCACTATCTGCTCTCTGGGATGAAAGTGAGGAATTGGTACTTAATCCGAGAGAAGCATGTCACGTCTATTAAAAAACCTTCTTATTTTAGAATTTTTGTACGACTTTGCCTTACTTGCTCTTCAGATAGTGTGAACAAATAAATTTCTGCTTTTTCGTTAACTTGCTCATTATGGCTTGTTGAATGACCACTCCACTAAAAGCTTAAGCCTGAAGGGAGTGTATCATTTTTTAATTTTATATATTATATTTCCAACACGTCCCCTCACGTCTAGGCTGATTTCTTTCTTATCTAGCCTTAGACGTGTAATTGTTTTTTTTAAATGGGTGGTCGTGCGGATTCGTACCCAAGACCTCTTTGGTCCCTTAGCTCTGATACCATGTTGAATGACCTCCACTAAAAGCTTAAGCCTGAAGGGAGTGTATCATTTTTCAATTTTATATATTATATTTCCAACATGGCTTATATGTTTTGCTCCCCTGATCTTTTCGTCAATGGTTTGTAATACTGATTCTTTCATATCTATGATGTGACCTATTCGCCATATATTTTACCTTTGATTTGTTTGGTAAAGATGCATTCGTATTGCTTTGGAAAGTCAATTTTTCAGGCCCAATTGATGCACATTTTTTTCTTTTCCCTCGATCCATCTTATTCATTTTAGCTTTTTGATTTTTAGTGACAATACTTGTGATTGTTTTTGTATGTTTGGAAGGCAAGAACATCTTTTGTTCTTCCCTAACTTCAGATTCTTTTCGATTCTTTTATTCAGAATGTCACCGTCAATTTGCAGCTTCACCCTGTAGTCATTTGTTAAGGTTTACTGATACTCTGTCATGTAAAACAATTACCATATTGCACCATAGCTAAGGCCTTGAAGAATTTCCAATGACATACATAAAATTTAAATATTGCATGTTGATGATTGACTAGTATTCATCTAGTTTTTATGGTATATTTTCATTGGGTGTACTGGTACATGTGCAGGTCTATGTCAAATGCTCATTGCTCTACATGGACTTTGAGGGTCGTTCAGATGGCAGCTCAGTCAAAAAGATTCTTGGTCATGTCTCCCCAATAAAGCTTGTGAGTACTTTGTTGCCGCCTTGACGTTACTGATATGAAATCCTGAGTTCTGAATAAAACAATGCTGCATAGTGTTCATCTTGAAGAGACCCAATTTTACTGACACTTGAGCTTATCTTCTGAAATGTGTGCTTGCTTGTCTTGTCAATATACTCACAATACGTTGTTTTTTCTAATTCTGGCCACTTTGTTAAACCAGAGGATACGGAATAACGATGACCTCTATTAAGTTAATTACTAGTGTACCAAGGAGGATAAGGAAACGGAGACATGTTGTGGGCTTCGTTCATATATGAGCGAATGATACTGCAGAACATATAATGCTGGAACCAGAAAGTAAATATTTTCTTGTCATATAACTGTTATATCAGTTGTGACTGATCTGGAATTGATACTTTTTCATGTAGTCTCGCAGCATTTTCTTATCAGACATCTTCTGAAACCGTCTGGTCCTAATTTTTGAAATATTTGCTGCTATATGAAATTTCTCTTGCAGGTATTGGTGCATGGCTCAGCTGAAGCTACTGAGCATTTGAAGCAACATTGTATGAAAAGTGTTTGCCCTCATGTATATGCTCCTCAGATTGAAGAATCAATTGATGTCACCTCTGATTTATGTGCTTACAAAGTAAGTTGCACAATGTCAATCTAACCAAATACTCATGGGTCCATAATGTTTATAGATAAAAGTGGCATTTTGGCAAAACAGGTCTAGGACCACTGGGTTCAATTCAAAAGATTGGTTTATAATTTTCCGATAATCTGGATTGACCTTATTGATTCTATACTGATGCAGGTCCAACTTTCTGAGAAATTGATGAGCAACATTTTGTTTAAGAAGGTAGTGTTGCAATCTGATTGCATTTATCCTCTTGTTATGTTGAAATATCATGCCACTAAAAATGCAACTCTAGTATTGGATTGACTCTCTCATACCACATCTCCACCATTGGCTGTTGAACCATGAGTATGATTAAGCTTAGTAAATGATATAGACAAAGGATATATATATATATATGTATGTATATAAATATATATAGGTTTGTATTTGCTACCACCTTTCATCCCTGTGCTTTAGACTAATATCTAAGATGGTCCATGCGTTGTGATTATTTTCTTCAATGCTATCGACATGAGTTTATTTTTTACTGATGCCAAATCTGTTATTACTGAACTCTGTCTCTCTCACTCACTCGCTCTTAGCTGTTTTCTTACTATAGCTTGGAGACTACGAAATAGCATGGGTTGATGCTGAGGTAGGGGAAACCGAGAACGGGGCGCTGTCTTTGCTTCCTCTTTCAACTCAACCTTCTCCACATAAGACTGTCTTGGTGGGAGATATTAAAATGGCAGATTTCAAACAATTCCTAGCGAGCAAAGGGATCCAGGTATTTATGTATTTTGTAAAGAGCACAATAATTAGATTCGCTTCGTTTCTTTCATCTCGTGAATATTTTGTAAATTTTCGTGTTTCTATGATATAGATTCTTCTCATACAATCTTCGTGACATTGCTTTCAGATTTCGACTAATGAAGGTGTATTTTGTTCGTGCCATAGTCACCATTAGCTTTTAAATCCGCTTTTACACTACGAAATTTGTCAGACTGCACCTCTGACTAAAATTCTTTCATAGCAATTCACTTATCTACACTTCAAGCATGTGGATTTTGCTTGACTTACCTAGGAATGATTGCCATTATTTGTTTCTTTATATTCAAATAGGTTAACAAACACAACTATCTGTTCGCGGTGCTTCTCTTTCCATTCCCATCAACTGTTAAGATGACTTTGTTGTAGTATTGTAACAAATCCATCTTGATGATTTATAATACTCAGGTGGAATTTTCTGGTGGGGCGCTGCGATGTGGTGAGTACGTGACTTTGCGTAAGGTTGGAGGCTCAAGCCACAAGGTTGGTATTGTCTTCTTGTATCAACAGACATGAAATTGTTACATATACATACTTCTGGGGTAATATTAGGTCTTAATTTGGATTGCATCATCAACTATGTATATGTATTTATAGGGTGGTGGTAATGTCCAGCAAATCATCCTCGAAGGACCGTTATCAGAGGAATACTATCAAATTCGTGATCATCTGTATTCTCAGTTTTATGCTCTTTAGGCTTTTTTTACACTGACATTTCTAGTAGTCGACCACTGATATTAATATATGAGCCGAAATGACGCTTAATCGGATCCCAAACACGCTATTTGGATTTATGATTTTAAAAACAATTCCATACATATATGAATGAGAAGCCTTGCCTTGGAGTATTATAGTAAACAAACACCCTGAAATCAGAGGAACTGTATCTTCAGGTCAATTCCATACATGGAGCTCTGTTTGAGTCACCCTCTTAGTTTCTTAGTTGCGTGATGACAGAAATTTGAAGATGCAGACTTTGTTAAACTTGTGCTTGCCCTGAGGATCGATACATAATTTGAACCAGTAATATACGGACGTGCTGATGTGATTTTGTTTAAATGTCAAAATTTTAAATTTTGGATCACTATATTTGATAATAGTAAAAAATGTATCGTGTTTGGTTGGGGGTATTGGGGGGTTAGGATTAATTAATGTGATGTTTGGTTGGAAGGTTTATTTAAAGGTGAGGTTTAGTTAATACTCCTCTAATACCCCCTATATGGTATTAACTAAAGGAGCATCCACCCCTCCCTTTATTTAATCCCACACAGTTTGACATATTTACCTTTTATTATAAAATAAGTTTTCTATATTGCCCTTGATTTCCTATACTTCGTCTTCCAGCGTTTTCTCTATCTACACCACAGAACTACTTCGGACGAACATACCACACACCCCACGAAAGGTGAACGTCGACAACATCCGACCACCAGCGACAAGAAAAACCCTCCAAATTTTCTCTTTATTGCATTTATATTTTTCTAAAAATATTTGTTTCCTTTCACTGAGAATTTTCCAATATTTATAAAATTTTTAATTTCAAAATAATCGTAATTGAGTTTAACTAAACCTAATACCATCTAAATCCATCTACCAAACATATCAGACATCATTACTTAATCCCATCAACCAAACACCCTAAAGAACTCATACCCCCATTATATAAACCCGAATAAAACTAATACCATCTAAACCCATCCCTCCAACCAAACGGGCTCTAAAAGAATATAAAACAAATTTAACTCCCACTAAGAATGCCATGGCTTGGCCAAGAATGTTAGCTGTGACTAGCGAAGAATGGCTCAACGTGGCAAGTTTTTCAAGTCTAAGCGAAGCTGGCCATGATTAGGCAACGGACTGAACCGACTGAGCTTATGACCAAAACGAGGTGAATTCACAAACACGTAGCAAATATAAACAAGGATTCAGCCAAATGACGTAAAAAAAGAGGCACAACATTCAAAAGGAAAAATTGGATCATACGAAGGCTAAATTGCAACATGCTTTTTTTTTTTTTGCCCCCAAAAGCAATTTTAATGTACTTGTTCAACTTAAATTTTGCATTTTCCATATTTTTAAACTATTATTTTATAACAAATATAATTTTATAAGACATAACCTAACACTGGTAGAGCTGTCAAAACGGGCCGGCGGGGCGGGCCGGTCCGTAGCCCGCCATTTGGCGGGACTAGGAAATGGTGGCCCGCCCCGCCACATTGGCGGGCCGCGGGCCAGGCGGGCCTGGCCCGCCAAGGTAAAAATTAAAATATATTATATTATTATTATTAATTAATTAATTTTTTTATTTTTTTCAGTAATTATTAATTAATTTATTATTAAAAACCTTAAAAATTAAATTTTTAATGTTACTTTATTATTAAAAAATATATAAAAATATATTTTTAATACTATTTTATTATTAAAATATATATAAATATATTATTAATATTAGGCGGGCCGGCCCGCGGGTTGGCCCGCCCCGCCCCGCCAAAGCCCGCGGCCCACGTGGGCTAGCCCGTTCAGGCCCGCTCACTGGCGGGCCTTAAAAGTCCCGGCCCAACCCGCCCCTTTGGCGGGGCGGGGTGGGCCGGCCCGCGGGCCGCGGGCCAAACTGACCGCTCTAAACACTGGTCAAGTCTATGTTGCAGATACTTATTGAAGTATAAAATATGCCTAAGAGGAGCGGATGAATTAGGCTTGTAAAATTTTGGTTCTTTTCAAAAAATCATTTTTTTGAGAAAACGTGGTAACAAAACAGATTATATTATATCATGGGAAAGAAGAAAAGTCTTTAGGTTATCACGTTTAACTTTAAAAAATATTTTGAAGTTATCTCCTGAAAAGTCTTTAGGTTATCACCTTTAACTTTAAACAATATTTTGGAGTTAACTCCTGATATTTTTAAAGGAAATGTTTTTTGTGTTTGTCTCACTGAAATATAAAGAAGTGTAAAGTAAAGTGACCCCAAACCGTGGTTTACTCTTCTCTTTGAGGTTTGCTTCTTAAGAGTTTCATCAATGAAATTGCGTTATCATAGGTGGTTACAACAATGATTGGTAGCCCTTATACAATCGAAGAAAGTAAAAAACTAGTCCGTAACTAGGTTATCACACGCTGAGTTTCACTCCACGTCTCTACCAGAGAATCTCCACTTCTCATACTGAAATCAGCTCGCTACTGAAGGACCCCGGATTAGCCAATCTTTGCCTTCACGTGTGCACAAACTTGACCTCGCCTCCTTCTCCAATTAACATGTGCGAAGATAGAATATATGATTTTTAGAAGATATCACTCAAGGGTACACTGGAATCGCAATTAAAGGCTCAATAGCAAAAGAGTATAACCAGTGCAAGCTTTCTCTGTCTTAACCTTTTCATTTTAAGTGTTGCTCTATATATAAGCACAATTTTAATCAACACTTTAATGGAAGGTTAATCACACATGTTATTCAGATTTCGTATACAAAATCCATGCATTTTTCTACGTGCTAATCATGCAAACTTAATCATACTAATCTTTATTGCATCATAACGGTTATAAGTTCAATTAACATAATTTTATTTCATATAGATTCACAAATTCGGATCAAGGCATATCTTTTCATATAAGGCATCAACATCCATTCCATCACACCATATGAGATCTCAGTTAGCATCATATCCAAATAAAGTCAACCAATTAATTACTTTCTATTTCATAATAAATTAACACAAGGAAATATTTTAATTGATTCATACCTTTTAAGATCAATCAAGATGCATTCAAAGAATATCTCCATGATCTCTTTTCAAAATAAACAGATCCCCAGCGGATACCACATATTCCATTTATATCACATGAACTTCTCATATATATCACAGTAAGATATTCCATATCATGCGAGATATCTGGGAATCAGTGATCATCAGAATTTATCAATTAAGCACATAATCACACTTAAATTAAATATTCGACAATTTGTAGTTATAAACCATATCAAAATATTTTGTGAAATATTATCACATACTTAAACAAATTGAAATTAACATACCAATTGGAATGAACGGTTATTATAATGCCATTGCCATTTGGTAAATAGAACTAGTATTTTCTGCACACTCGATATGTATGCTCTAATATATAAATATAACACTACCTAATATTTTGAGTTATTTTAATAGATGTAATAATAATATTATTATAAATATATATTATTAAAAAATTGATTTGGAGAATATAGTTGGAATTTATAAAAATGTTAAGGATAAAATGGTAATTGCAACTGCCATACCAAATTAATTTAATGACAGTTTCTAAGGTGCTCTTCAATAATATAATAAAATAATATACTAGTATTTCATGCAGACTCGACGCATATGCTTAAAATATAGATACATTATGTTACTCTATATTTTGAGTTATTTGTAATATATAATATTTAATAGATGAAATATTATTAAAAAAAGGATTTGCGAGGATGCAATTATAATAAATAAAATATTGAGGAGTATAATAGTAATTACTCATATTAAAATAAATTATAAAAAGAATGATCAAATATCAACTAAGTTTATACATCAAATTGACAATTTATATACACCCCCACACTTAATAAATAGTATAGATACTTGTATTTTATGTACACCCACGTGTGTGCTCTAATATATAAATATATAATATTCCGTAATATTTTCAGTTATTTTTAATAGATGAACTCATAACATTAATTAAAATTGTGTATCATTTTTAAATATATAAAAAATTAATTTGAAGGATATAACTGGAATTAACAAAAAAGTTAAGTGTAAAATAATTATAGTAATTGTTATACCAAATCAATTTAATGACAGTTACTTTAAGATGCTCTTCGATAATATAATAGATTGATAGAATAATAGACAGAAAGTTTGACTTGTTTGAATTGGTTGAAAGTCCGCTTAAATTGTAGGTCTCTAGGCACAAGTGAACTTTTCGTTGTGATAAGTTGAAGAGTGGAATTCATGAAATTGCCTTTATAGCATTAGTTGAGAATTAGTAAGATATTTAGACTAAGATATTTAATTAACTAATGATCTCAAATTTTGTCGAATAATAAAATAATAAAAATACAAAAGCATATTTGCTAGTGTAATGACGAACCCGTACGTGAAAAAAGATAATGGCTGCTGCTTAAAGCGATCGACCTCCCTTTTTTATCTCACCTCCATCCACGTTTCCTTTTTTTTTTAATAGAACAAACTGTAGTGAATGCAGATAATGAAGATGGGTGCAAAAAGGATGAAGACACTCGCACCATTGAGTTTACTTAATTTAATTGCTGTTAGTTTGTTTTGTACAGCTGTCATCTTGTTTAGCTTAACTTAGCATTAGAACAGACGTATTAGTATAAATACACATGTACATAACACATTTTCAAGATAAGAAAATATATGATTTACAGAGCTTTTTCTACGATTTCTACATTACTATTCTCTGCAAATTCCACTCTCTTCATGGTATCAGAGCTATTCTACACCAATTTCTATGATTTCTAACCTAATTACAGCTCAATTTTCTAGTCAATTCCTTCTAATTACTGCTGCGATGGAGAACACCGATGATGAAATCATCAATGAGATGGAAAATGAGAATGAGAATCGAAAAACAGAGGAGCGTAGTCTGTATCTTCACGGATTGAATTCGCCTGCTTTGATAGCTGAGAAGAAACTAGATCTCGTGGACGAAAGAGTTAAATCCTGGGAGCAGAATGAAGCCTGGGAGCAGAATGAAGTGAAGAGAAACCTAAACCTAGATGCATCTAAGGTGAACTTTGCTCATTCGAGGAACTTTGCAGGTGTGAATTCTAATTGTTTTTTGAGCTCAGCTGAATCAATAGGTACGTGGTTCTGGATATTGGACAGTGGTGCTACAAACCATATGTGCTATAAGCTTTCTTCCATGACTAATCCTAAACCTACTGATTTTTTCACCCCAATTTTTCTACCCGATGGCAGTATTAAGACTGTCAAGCATGTTGGTGATGTTCGAATCACTGATAATCTTCAATTGCTACAATGCCTACATATACCTGAATTCAAATACAATCTTATTTCTATTCGAAAAATTGTTGTCAACAGCAAAATTGATACATTTTTCTCTTCGAACTACTGTGTTTTACAGGATCATTGGACCAAATGAGTGATTGCAGTGGGAAGGATTGTGAACCAGCTGTACATTCTTGATGAAGATTCCTTCAAGCCACAAAACATACAGTCAGTACTAAATACCCTATCATCTACTTCTGTTCTTGATTCATACCAGTCCAATAATGTCTCAGACCTCTCCAATAAAAACAGTCTTGTATCGAGTCATGTCTGGCACAACCGTTTAGGACACCCTTCTATTGATGTGATGAAATGTTTGACCCTCAAAACTGATGGTGATAATTCCAGTGAAGTATGTGGTGTTTGTCCCCTTGCCAAACAACATCGTTTAAAATTTCCCATTAGTTCTACCCGTGCATCTACATGTTTTGAGTTGTTGCACATAGATATATGGGGTCCTTATAAATATCCCACCTATAGCAACTGCCAATACTTTTTTACCATCGTGGATGATCATAGCCGCTCCGTGTGGACCTTTCTTATGCCTACAAAAGCCCAAACACCCACCATAATTACCAATTTCCTGACCTTGATCAAGAATCAATTTGACTGCTCTGTCAAAACTGTTCGAAGTGATAACGGGGCAGAGTTTACTAGTTCACAATGCCAAGCTATCTTTGCTAGAAATGGAATCATACATCAGAAATCATCTCCCTACACGCCACAACAAAATGGCATTGTTGAAAGAAAGCACCGCCACCTGCTACAAGTAACCAGGGCACTCTTGTTTCAATCTAACCTACCCAAAAGGTATTGTGGTGATGCTCTCCTTACAGCCACATTTCTCATTAACCGATTGCCCACATCCGTACTTCACTAGAAAAGTCCCTACGAGATCCTAAACAATCGAGTTTATGACCTTACTAATCTAAAGGTCTTTGGGTGTTTATGTTTTGCCACCAATACCGTACCACACAAAGACAAACTTAGTCCTCGAGCAGTTAAGGGAGTGTTCTTGGGTTACCCTGTTGGACAAAAGGCCTATAAAGTCCTCAATATTCAGGCATGTGAGGTTTTTGTATCAAGAGATGTCATCTTTCATGAGTCCATATTTCCTTTTCATACCTTATCAACCCCTGATCTGTTACCATCAGAAACTTATGATGATGTATTGCCATGTCCAGCATTGGATCACTCTTTTGATAGCTACCATTCTGCAGTTCCAGAATACAATAATCCTAGTTCAAGCCATGACCATATTCTAGTTCCCACAGAGTCTGTTTCTCCACAGTCCTTCCCTGACCCACCTATAACAGATTCACCACCTCAACATTCCTTAGTTATCCCTGAAAACACTGTTCCAATGCCACGTCTAGGAACCAGGCCAAGACACCCACCCTCATGGATGAAGGAATATGTGACATGTAATGTACAAGCTGGCTCCACAAATACTTCTTGCTGCAGTCAGATTCGTTCCTCTTCTTATACCCCTCAAACATACCCTTTTATCATTAATCACAATTTGTCCCCAAGCTATATGTGTTTTTTAGCTAATCTGAACAATTCAAAGGAGCCATGTACCTATGAAGAAGCTCGAGTATCAAAGGATTGGGTACAAGCTATGAATGCCGAGTTAGAGGCACTTGAAAACAATGGTACTTGGGACATTGTAGATCTACCAAAAGGAAAAAAGGCTATTGGATGCAAATGGGTCTACAAGATTAAACGCAAATCTGATGGATCCATTGAACGTTACAAGGCACGTTTAGTTGCAAAAGGGTACGATCAAACGGAAGGCATTGATTATTTTGATATTTTTGCGCCCGTTGCTAAAGCCGTGTCTGTTCGGGTTATTCTTGCAATGGCTGCTGCTTATTGCTGGCCTTTGGAGCAACTGGATATTAACAATGCCTTACATGGCATTTTAGAGGAAGATGTTTATATGAAGTTGCCTCTTGGACATCCTACGAGTGAAAAAAGCAAAGTGTGCAAACTTCGCAAGTCATTGTATGGTCTAAAGCAGGCTTCGAGACAATGGAATACACAATTCACTCACCAGCTGCAAGCATATGGCTTCATCCAATCTTCTCATGATCATTGCCTTTTCATCCTCCGACAAGGTTCAACCTTTCTAGCTCTCATTGTTTATGTGGATGATGTGATCATCACTGGGTCTTCTCTCACTGAGATTATTCAAGTAAAGCAGTTTCTTGATGCTACTTTCACCATTAAGGATCTTGGTCCGGCCAAATTCTTCCTTGGAATTGAGATCATTCGAACTTCTCAAGGTATGTATCTCAATCAAAGAAAGTATGTATTGGATTTGTTGAGCACGGTTGGGCTGTCAGGTGCTCGATCTTCTAGCACACCTTTACCTTAGAATCATTGTTTTCCAAGTGAAGAATTATGTGGGCCTTTGCTTGAAGATTCTTCTCGTTACAGGACAATTGTTGGACAACTTTTATATCTTGGTTTTACTCGGCCGGATATAACTTATGCAGTCCAACAATTGAGTCAATACACTCATGCTCCTCGTGAGGCACATTGGCATGGCTATGCTTCATGTGCTCCGTTACCTAAAGGCTCATTCATCTCATGGTTTGTTCTATCCTGCTGCTAATGATTTTCATATTCGAGCCTACAGTGATTCTGATTGGGCGGCATGCCGTGTGTCTCGAAGATCATTGACTGGATATTGCCTTTTTCTTGGCGACTCACTGATTAGTTGGAAAACCAAAAAATAGAACACGGTATCTCGCTCCTCTGCTGAAGCAAAATATCGGAGTTTAGCTGCAACTGTTTGCGAATTAAAGTGGATAAGCTATTTACTGCAGGATTTACAGATTTCTGTTCATCTTCCTATCCCACTTTGGTGTGATAGTAAGGCAGCTATCCACATAACAGAGAACCCCGTATTTCATGAACGCACGAAGCATATCGAGATCGATTGTCATCTAGTCTGAGATCAATACAAACTCGGGTTCATTTCATTACATCACATTTCTTCTCGCCTTCAACTTGCTGATGCATTTACCAAGTCCTTGAGCTCCTCAGCTTTTATGTTCCTAGTTTCCAAGTTGGGCTTGTTGGATTTTCACCAAGCACCAACTTGTGGGGGGCGTGTAGTGAATGCAGATAATGAAGATGGGTGCAAAAAGGATGAAGACACTCGCACCATTGAGTTTACTTAATTTAATTGCTGTTAGTTTGTTTTGTACAGCTGTCATCTTGTTTAGCTTAGCTTAGCATTGGAACAGAAGTATTAGTATAAATACACATGTACATAACACATTTTCAAGATAAGAAAATATATGATTTACAGAGCTTCTTCTACGATTTCTACATTACTATTCTCTGCAAATTCCACTCTCTTCACAAACTTTCCATTCATCACTAATATTCAAGAATTAATTCGCGTGATCGACCATTCTCGATCAACATCTTTTCCTTAACAATTTTTGGTCCGAATGCAAAATGGTAAGAAAAACCCTAATCAACAATATTTGATTCCATGCTCGCATGATTTACATCATATTACTTCTATTTTCTGTCTACTTTTCCACCTCAGTTATATATATATATATATATATATATATATATATATATCTCACAATTGTGGGATCTCTTTCACAACAGCAACTTTCCTTGCATTAGACCTTTCATTGTTGAATGGTAATGAATACATATTTGCGTTTTACATAATCTCTCACCGTGTACGGATTGTGAAAGTTTACACAGGCACGCATATTCTTTGTTTATTTCCGTTCTTTCGCAAAAATTATATAACAATGATTCGGATGGTTTTATATAGGCGAACGCAGCCTCTGGAATGTCAGTGTTAGATGAATACAAGCTCAAGTTCTTGGAATTGAAAGCGAAGAGAAACCACCGTTACATAATCTTCAAGATCGAAGGTCAACAAGTGGTGATCGAAAAGCTCGGAGATCCACAACATACTTACGATGATTTCACTGCCTCACTCCCCCCTGATGAATGTCGCTACGCTGTCTATGATTTCGACTTCACCACTGACGAAAACTGCTAGAAAAGCAAGATTTTCTTCATTGCTTGGTACGGAATAATGCATAACAATGTTACCAATTATTATATAAAATTATTTTCTAGGACATGAATCTTCTTTACTTTGTGGCCCTCTCTCTTTTTTTTTTTAAAAAAAAAAACTTGTGATGGCATAAAGTATGATTGAACGAACTTTATAAGATCATGGCAATTATATTCAGTGCTTCTCCTAATTTGAACCCTAAATTACCATGAGCAGCAATTCATATGTAGAATCAAACGATGTTAGGTCCGTTTTTTACATCCAACGAAGAACTCGAGCATAGATTCGATAGAATTTACCTCGATGATAATGCGAGCGGAAGCTTAAGGATTAAATCAATCAAATCTTCATTAATCACAAACTTTCTCTACAAATATCCTCTTTCTCTCTCTACAATTAACCCTAGCTTAGATAGTGATTAGAGAGAGTGTTTCTAGTGAGAGAAAGCTAAACTCAAGTTGTGTGTATTTTACACACACTTGCCCTATATATACCAATCAATATTGGTATATTTACATTCTAGTCCCTAACTATACATATATTACAATTAAGTCCATAGATAAAGATAACTTGATTATTGAACACTATAAAATACTTCCAACAATCTCCCCCTTAGTGTTCAATTATAATTGAAGCTTCGGTTGTCTTTGTCTCTCGAATCTTCAGTCTTCATCATCAGTTGAACACAGCAGAATAAGTTCCAACAATCTCCCCCTTTGTGCTCAACTTTGAATGTGACACGGTCTTCTATTGCTGTTTGAAGAAAATAGCTGAGAGCATCTGGAGAATCTTCAGTCTCCCCCTATTTACATGCACTCTCTTTTTCTTCTTTGCAACTTGAATATTCGTCACCTTCTTGCATATATCAGAGTCGCGCGGATCATCAGCATTGACTTGTCGTGTATGCTCGAAACATGGAGAGAGGTCTTGTTTGTTGTGGTTCAGCACGTGCGTTGAAAGCTTGGCTTCTTTAGTGAGTTCACGTGCTTGGCCTTCTTGATATACTTCTCCCCCTCATGGCGATTCATTTGTATCGTCATGCTGTGTGATCAAGGTGAACCAGAGTGTTCGCTGAACGTGTTGGCGTTGAATTCCGGATGAAGTACCTGAAAACGGGACAGACGACCAATCATCGTGAAACATCCCTCGATGTCACTCTTGGTCGTTGATGCAAAGTCACACAGACTTGCATTTGAAGGGACTACGGGGCCACATAGGCAACCCGTTGACATCATTCTAGAGTCGTGCTCCAGAAGATGGCCTGCTACCGTTGTTGTTTTGATGTTGCAACGGCAGGACTTCCTTCTGATCATCGAAGCACATTTTTGCGATAAATGTGTCTACAGAAGTTCTGGCTAGGTCACGTGGACCTGCATAGTATGTGTAAAATAATATTTGTGTCCTAGAAAATTTAAAAATATTTAGGCTATGAGGACACACTAGACATTTACGTGTTCAAGAAAGTCGTGGTATGGGGCTGTGGACCACTTTGTTCAATATCTCCCGCTTCCAAATGAAACGGTGATAGCATATGCGGTTCCCCGTGAGATATTGAAACATCTGTCTTTAGGGAGACAAATGAGTAGCTAGGAAGGGTCGTGCATGCGTCTTTGGACCAGATGAAGCGTCTTCTACCCGTGATAAATCAGTCCTGTACCTATATGGTTATGGTCCGGATAGTTTGTGGTTGAGGTGTAATGATTTCATCGTTATTCGCTCGAATACCCTCACATACACTCGGGGTTTGTTCCTGGGATAGGTGCAGTTGGGATGAACTGAACCATGGGAACAGGTATGTGAACACCTCGTATTGTCCATGCGCTAGTTGATGTTGACACTCCCTCAAAGCTTGAAGTTTGTCTTCCGGCATTCTCTTTTCTTTCTTGCGCCTTTTTAGGTAACACTCCCCCTAAATTGTTGCGCTATTCCTAATGTGATGCCCTTGCTCCCCCTAAATAGATGTGCTATTTCAAATATGATGCTCTTGCTCCCCCTCAATATGTGCGTTCTTGTAGAAATTTGCATATTACTTTCTTTCAGGTCAAGCGCCCTTAGTAAATGAAGTATCACTCCCCCTTTAAGATGTGCGCCTTTTAATTATGCGCTTATGAGTATCACTCCCCCTAAAACATATGCGCTTTTGTTGTGGAAATCCGCCACTAATCGTATTTAGAAAAATGAGGGTCGCCAAGATATATAGGCCCCTTTAAAATTATTAAACGAGTCGGCGAGGTCGCGTATCAGTTAGAATTACCAGCTTCATTGTCACAGGTCCACGATGTATTCCACGTATCAACATTACGAAAATACATGGCGAACCCAAGTCAGGTGGTGGAGAACGAGTTTCCTCATCAGCAGTTGAGGCCAGACCTAAGTTATGAAGAAAAGCCAGTAGAGATTTTGATGCAGGAAATAAAACGACTTCGGAATAAAAACATTCCGTTAGTCAAAGTATTGTGGCGAAATCAATTAATTGAAGAAGCCACTTGGGAGCGAGAGGATGATATGAGAAATCGTTATCCCGAATTATTCCAATCGGTGTAATTTCGGGGACGAAATTCTTTTAAGGGGGGGAGGATGTAATACCCGAAAAATTTAATACGGGATTTTGATGTAATTAACTATATGATTATGTGACTTAGAAATTTTATTTAGTGAAGAATCTCAAAAATTAGGGTGAAGCAATTTTCGGGTAGAACCTTCCTTAATCCAAGAGGAAATAATGTCACCTGCCTGCCGTCTTATCAATCACAAGTTTCAAGCCCCTGTTATGTATAATCATTTCATTGAGAGAAAAGAGGAAAAACAAAAGGGAGGGGATAAACCTCACGAAAGAAAAAGGGAGGAAAAACGCAAGGAAGAAGGAGAGAAGGAAAAACAAAGCAGTGCAAATTCCTGAACATAGCTCGGACTTAAGGTAGGTGAAGATTTCATCTACAACACGTAAATATTTTCATTAAACCCGAATCATAGTTGAAAGGTCACCTATGTTCGAAGTTAAAATTTTCGAGTGTGTTTGTATGATTTTCGTGGTTACTTGCAGACTTGATTATATGTTTAACAATCCAAAATCTGGATTTTGGTATGAATATACATATTTATGTGCTTAGAAAATACTGGAGAATTGAAGAACTTAGTGTTTTTCGCATACTGTTCTTCATTTTCGGTGTTTTCATGTATTTTCGGATGATTTCATGTTTTCGCGGACCATAAAAGTTTCGCGAATGAGAGATAAGTTGGGGCCGTAAACCTGTTTTCGCGGGCCGAAAACTAAGTTTACGCGGGCTAGAAGGTTTCGCGAATGAGAGATAGGTTCGGGCCGTAAACCTGTTTTTGCGGGCCGAAAACTAGTTTACGCGGGCTAGAAGGATTCGCGAATTAGAGATAGGTTCGGGCCGTAAACCTGTTTTCGCAGGCTGAGGTCTTTCGCGAACCGTGAGACATCGCGGTCCGATTTTAGGTTTTCGCAGGCTGAGGTCTTTCGCGAACCGTGAGACATCGCGGGCCGATTTTAGGTTTTCGCGGGCTGAGGTCTTTCGCGAACCGTGAGACATCGCGGGCCGATTTTAGGTTTTCGCGGGCCGACTTCAAAATTTGCGGGGTGATTCCTGTGAGGGGAGTCGGGCTTTTCGCGGGCCTAAACTGGGTTTCGCGGGTCTGATCAAATGATTTCGCGAAATTCATTAAAGTTTCAAACTTTGATCTGAAGTTTTTTTCAGGTTGACTATGTTTCGAAAATAGGTTTTCGCGAATTAGGTTTGGGCTTTGACCGAAAATATTTGGGTTTGACCAACGAATTTATTTTGGGCATTTGCCCTATTTTTGACCCAATTCTTTTAAATAAAATTATTTTCAGCCCAAATCTTTTAAATTAAAAGGTTTTCAGGTTTTGATTAAGTTTCCCCTGGTCAACGATTATTTTATTTTCAGCAGTAAGCATTATTTTTGGAAATTAAAAAGATTTCCGAATCTTCAAGTTTTACGAGATGTGATTGTTATTATGTGCGACTTGTATGACATGCATCGCATATCACGACATTGTGAGAAATGGGTACCGTGTCAATACGGCGATACTCTGATATATTGATGAGCGGGGTAGATCGTGATCACGTTGATGATTCGTAGAGGAATCAAGGTTAGTACTCATATATGACACCTGACGGCAGACAGGCGTGATCGATCTGTCTACTCGGGTGTGAACGTCCCGAGGTGCAAAACCGTCTTTTATGTTATTTTCGCGGAAGGAGCGACCTGGTAGGGCAGTAGCGTGAACGTCTAAACGCTATCAGTGTAGGCTACCGTCTTTCATGTTATTTTCGCGGAAGGAGCGACCTGGTAGGGCAGTAGCGTGAACGTCTAAACGCTATCAGTGTAGGCTACCGTGATTATCATGAGCGCGCGAGGTGTCGAGTCTAACCTAGGGCCCTGTGTTGAGATATGATAAGATGAATTGAGAGGTAAAAGTCGAGCGTGCATTTATGGTGAGATATTTGGGAGGATGGTTGAGCGCACGCTGCATTCATGCATGTTTTCACCTACTGGGCAATAGCTCAGTTTTACGTGTTGTAGGTATTACTGAGCCCGACGTCGAGGTACGTCGTGACTGAGGTGGGCTGATGGCGGTGACTCCACGGACTTTTGAGGGCGAGGTTGTACATGGATGAAGACCTGTGGAGCGGCATTAGGGTGTTTTAATATTTTGAATATTTTGGGGCTACGGCCTTTGTAAATATACAACTTTGTAAAGTATGATATTTTGCGAAAAAGTTTTTGTAAAATGGGTCTTCCGCGGCTTTCGTTGTGGAAATCCGCCACTAATCGTATTTAGAAAAATGAGGGTCGCCACAGGTGAAAACTACGGTAATACGCTCTTTTGAAGCTCTTGCACCTTTTCTATCGATCCACTCCCCCTAAATAAAAACAATATAGAATATGAAGACCGAATATTCTGTAAATATAGAGTTTGACTCCCCCAAAATAAAACTCAAGTGCCTTTTGCAATTTGAAATTGGCTCGGCCTTCTTTAAACATTGAAGCTCAAAAGTTTTTTTTTCTCCCCTTTTTTTTTTTATGGCCCTTTTTTTTTATGGCCTTATTTTTCTTTTTCTTATTTATTGGCCTCTTTTTTTTTTTTTGGTTTTTTTTTTCTGTTTTTTTTTTTTTTATGAATAGAAAAATAAAACTAAAAACAATGTCAAATCAAGAACGTTGGAATAGTCTTGATTTGGTTTGTTTGCTCACGTCACATACCGATCACGTGTGTGGAGCAACCAGAATACCACACGTGTCGGGGTCTTGTGCGACTGCTCATCATCGCATACCGACCATACATGTGGAGCAATCGTCGTCTATTTACCATGTATGATCGGGATCCTGCAAAACAAATTATCGGGACTTTGGTACCCACTTTTGGACGGGTCCTCCCTTATTAGCAGTGAAACAATTATGCATATAAGGTTCAAATTTGAAAGCAAAATTATCACATAAAGCAGTCATAGGAATCCACATTTGTCGAGGACTACTTATTTCCATTTGTAGCTTAGGTTTCCAAATTTGTTGTACCTTTTTGAAATTTAACTTTTCAGCATCGGTGAATGTGTGTCTTTTTGTAGAAGTGAAAATTTTCTCTTTCGCCAGTCGCTTAAGATGCAATTCGGATTTGACTTTGACCGGGTACTTGAGAGAGGAATACGAGCTTATAGAATCAATAGCATTAAGTATAGAAGTGTCGTATTTCCTACCTTCTAGACTCACATCATTCACTTTGTAATGTGTACTAAATGAGCTACTTTTGTTTAGACAATTATTACTTTTAGACGTTTCAGTTTTAATAGAGAATGTGTACTTATTGTCTGTTTTAGCTTTAGTAGCTTCTTGCTTTATCTTTGGAATGACTTTAGGAATTTTTGGAGGAAGAATAGAGTTAGGAACAATTTTGTTTATTGTAATAGAAAATGAATTGTCTTGCTCTATTCTTTCCTGCTTTATAGGTTTAGTCATTTGAGTTTTCTGATCCTGTTTAGAAGATATATCGTTTAAAGGTTCAGATTTTACAGGATGAATGGTTGTACTTGTGCCATTTTCTAAGGAATATTTGAGAAATGAATTCTCCTTTAAAAGCTTATCCATTTTTGCTCGAAACTCTTTACGTTCTGATTCCAGAAGAGAATGCAATTCAGCAATTTTGCGTTCATTTTCTAGAATATCACAATCTTTAGAGTTTGGTTTTGTTGATTGTATAGAATGTTCCTTGTTTGGCACGGACTCAATTGTTTGAGTCGACTTATTTAGAGACAATATAGTTTCTTTTATTTCGCGTTGCTCAGTTTGTCCTCGTTTAGCTAGAACATCTACTAATTCTTTAATTTTTGAATATAATTGATTTCTTTGTTCAAGAAGACTTTTATTTTGGGCTGCACTATTTATTTCTTCGTCTCTACATGTAGATAATTCTTTTGTAAGTTCGCTTATAGTTGATTCTTGTTGTGCGACCCTTGTCTTTAAGCTCGTCAGCCTTTCTTGTTCTATTATTAGTTTATTTTTAAGAATAGATTTTTCTTCTAGACTCTTAACTAAGCAGTTGTAATTATTTTCTAGCCTAGTTTCTAATTCTTTGATTTTTATCAAGTAGTTGACTTCCATATTTACTTTTTGGGTTGGATGTTTTTTTATCGTTATCGTGTTTTTGAATTGATATTAAATTTTGGATCAATGTGTTCGAATAGATTTTCGAATGATTAAGTTTTCAGAAGTTTAGGTATCAAAAAAAATTTTGAAATGATTTAGAAAAGAAAAAAACTTATACCGAGAATAATTTTTGTACCGAAAAATTTTACCAGTCCAAAAAAAATTTTGTTATCCAAAACTTTTTCGAATGAACCAGGAATCTTTTTAAAGCAGGTACGCAAAAAATCTCGTAGCTAAAAATTTAAAATTTTAGGACTTTTTTTTGGCTACCTAAAACTATCGAAAGCTTTGCGGTATCGAAAATCTTTTACTCATTTGTGCAAGTTTTCGTATAGGTTTTCGTATGATAAATGTTTTCTTAGTCATTGTAGCGTTCGAAAACTTTGACAAATGTTTTTCGTATGATAAAATATATTTTCGTACTTCAAAATTTTTCGTATGGAAAGTTTTTCGTATCAAGGCATAGAAAGTTTTTCGTATGTGGAAAAAATTTCAACAATTTTCGTATCCAATTATTTTCGTACGAAAGTCAGACTAAATCGTTTTTCGTATGGACTTTTTTTCGTACGAAAAAGAAAAAAACTTTCGTATGTTAACAATGATAGTTTTTCGTATTATATAATTTCGTACGCAAAATTTCGTATTCAAACCTTTTTCGTATAGAAAATAATTTTCGTACGAGAAAAGAAATAATTTTCGTATGAATTACTGTAGCGTTCGAAAATTTTGAAAAATGTTTTTCGTATATGTTTTCGTACGAAAAAAAAATGTTTTTCTTATCAAATAATTTTTTTTTTTGAATGAATAGTGTGTGCGAAAAAGTTTTTCGAATGAACAGTAGCTTGCGAAAAAAATTTTCGGGTCAGTAGTATGCGAAAAAAACTTTTTCGGGTCTATTGTAGGTGCGAAAAACAATGTTTTTTTTTCGGATTCAAAGTTTTTTTTTTTTTCGTAAGCTACAGTATACGAAACTTAGAAAGTCAATGCGACAAATTCAGCAAATGTGAGAGGTACGAAATTTTGGTCAATGCGAAAGCTGATACGAAAACATGTCATGCGAAAATAAAGCTTGATACGAAAAACTATGAATGGTGCGAAAACGCGAGAATGTTCTGCGAAATCTTCAAATAACACTCAAATTAACACATTAAGCATAGTTAATCGATCGAAATTGATTGGGTAAGCATAGAAAACACTCGATTAACACAATCGAATCCAAAATATAGCTCAATTTTGCATTTTCAGTAGAGAACAGTTTGAAGTTGAAGAAAAAAATTCGATCGCAAATTTCAATCAGTCCAAATTGAGCTCAATTAATCGAAGATAATCGCAATTAACATACACCAAATGATTCGCAAATAGATTTCGTTCAGAATCATGCGAAAACAGCAATCAAAATAGCATACGAAAATCATATAGGCATGCGAAAAACTTCGTGCGAAGAACAACTCATACGAAAAACTAATTTCAGCAATAAAAAATTGATCAATTCACACGATTTTGGCTCTGATACCAATTGTTAGGTCCGTTTTTAACATCCAACGAAGAACTCGAGCATAGATTCGATAGAATTTACCTCGATGATAATGCGAGCGGAAGCTTAAGGATTAAATCAATCAAATCTTCATTAATCACAAACTTTCTCTACAAATATCCTCTTTCTCTCTCTACGATTAACCCTAGCTTAGATAGTGATTAGAGAGAATGTTTCTAGTGAGAGAAAGCTAAACTCAAGTTGTGTGTATTTTACACACACTTGCCCTATATATACCAATCAATATTGGTATATTTACATTCTAGTCCCTAACTATACATATATTACAATTAAGTCCTTAGACAAAGATAACTTGATTATTGAACACTATAAAATACTTCCAACAAACGAACTCAGATATCATGTTACTAAATTCAGGGGAAATCATAATAGCATTAATGGGTATATTACTAATTATTGTCCATAAAATCAATACAAAGAGTTTACTGTATAAACAAGTTATGAGCAATATTGCATCTGACTAGTAGATATCATCTTTGTTTCAGGTCACCTGCAACATCGAAAGTGAGAATGAAGATGGTTTACGCCAGCTCGAAGGACAGGTTTAAGAGGGAATTAGATGGGATTCAAGTCGAATTGCAGGCGACAGATCCCAGTGAAATGAGCCTTGGCATCATACAGTCCCGTGCAATATAAAAAACTTCTTATTATCATCATTATTACTATGATTGTTGTTATTAATTTAATTTGTTTCTGTGCCTTCAAGTATCGATGCCAAGAAGAAATCTGAGGGTAGGGAAGAAAGGAAATTGGCACTTAGACATCTTTTTTTTTTAGGGTTTTCTGTGAATTCTTTGGTCTCTTTTCGGCAAAAACGTAAATTCTTTGGTTATGAAACTGCATTGTGCTCTCTTAACTTCAAAGCTTAAATGAGTGTTCTTTCTTACATATATACGAACTAGGTTACAACATATGTCCGATTCTGGCTTCTCCAGGACCCTTTTTCCCATGTATCCACCTGCTTTATCCAACCATTCTACTTTACAAGAAAAGAATGTAGAGAGGCCGGGCCATATGCACTAGTACAAAAAGTTATATAGGCCACAACACTCTATAGGCGCCGGTTACAAAAAACCGACGTCTATAATATACACGTGGTGGCTTTTTAGTAACCTTTTAAAAGTTTGGTATACTATAGGCGACGGTTGCTATCACGTAACCAAGCGTCGCTTTGTTTTAAAAACCGACGCCTATAGTTCAAGTATAGGTGCCGGTTCTTTCAAACAACCGACGCCTATAGTTTCAGTACACTATAGGCGACGGTTACGAACTAGCAACAGTCGCCTGTGTCCTATACTTAACAGCCGCGAGACCTCATTTTCATTTCACATAAACGCGAATTCAAAACTCTGACAGGACCCACACCGCTGAAATTGATCATCTTGCAACGAGATTGTACCGTCCGACCACCTTAGAAAAAAGGGGGGTGCCAATAGAATTACCCTAACTCTAAACATAAAAATATTTGGTAATATCATTTCCCTCTATAGCATTGGCTTAGTTTAGTAAGCTTTTCAATTGCTGCCATCACATACTCGTAGTTTCATCTCAAGGAGAAAGAAATAATATTTACTTGCTATAATAAATATTATACGTAAAATGTATTTTATTAAAATAATTTGTGATATAAAGACTGATTAATAGAATTTGCAAGGGACAGATGCTTCGAACCGAATGAATCAAATATTTTATTTGCATTAGCCACATATGAATCAATTTTAGAGTCGATTCGTGCGGCTAACTGATTAATGATTAGACGAACTTCACCAAAATTCTGTTCGAAGAGCGTACGCAGGTGAGTATATATTTTTTTAAGTATTAAAGAGTATGAATCTGAAAAGGGCGCACGATATTATATATAAAAAGCAAGAAATATCTTCATTCCACCTACGGTAGACTGCTCGATTACTCATTTCATTAACATTTTTAATCCTCACGTATTCATTCAAACTGCCTCTCAATAAATGCGTGCATGCACATAGATGTTTTTTTGAATAAATCACATATTTTGAGAATCAATAAATACATACATGTACATAGAGAAAGTCTGTTCTGACATGTCGTATAGAGGGGGGCTTGTGATGCTGACATGGACTCACATGAGGTCACTCCATCTTTTATCTATATAAGATAAGATTATAATAAGAATCTTAAGAAATATAAAACTTATTCTGCGACAATAAGTTTGTGTAATTGTTCGCCGATACAAAATTAAAACCACAAAATATAATATTTTGACTATAATCTTATGGAATTCTCAGCCTAAAATTTATTAAATTTACTATTTCAACTAATACTCTCAAGAGTTTATATACATCCATCCCCATTCATCACAATGCTCCTGCATTATACAAGAATACACACTGTAAAAAATCATACACAGACCAAATCTAATGTAAGAAAATACTAGTGACGAAAGTTTCGTTAAAAACTTGCAAGAAATCTTTTTATAAAGCTTTCATTTGTTGTTCCATTAAAATCTTACCGAAAAATGTACTTTAATTGCCTGTTATATTTATTCTATTATATTAAGAATACTCAATTAATTCTAAAAAAATAATTATATATATAATATATATAGTACACGCATCGTGTGCGTAAATACTAGTTATATTATAACACCCAAAACTGCCCCATTTGCTAATAATATCAAGTTTTCTCCTCCTTGACAATCAATGCCTGGTCTAGATGAAAGCACTATATGTTGAAATAAATTATATTATTGAAGAGGTTGGATGTGGACGTGAAGTGTTGGAATTCATTTAACCTAACTCAAATGAATTTTGACATTCGAGACTCAGTGAGTGAATTAAATAAATTCATTTAGTTTTAAGTTAATGTATGAATGAAATTAAATAAGATTAATTTCACAAATTGGCCGAATTAATGAAATACATAAAAATATTAGATTGATAGTAAATGAATTAAATAAAATTCGTTTGACTTTTCGAATTCACAAATGTATTAAGTCATTTGAAGTATCATCTTCCCAGCAATAAATTGGGATTTTATTTCAATTTGAAACACATATAAAAAAAATCATAGAAAAGAATAACATACTCGAGTCATTATAAGTCTTTCTCTCAGTGTCGAGCCATTATAAGTCTTTATTTAGTGGAAAGTAGACTTTACGTTTTCATTATATCATGAAATAAAATTGTCCACGATAGGGGTGAGCATGGGGCGGTTAGGGCGGTTTTTAGTCAAATTTTAGTCCGACCCGATGTATTGCGGTTTTTAATAATATACCCCAAACTCGATCATAAAAATTTTAACCCGATACACTGCGGTTTGCTTGGGTTGGGTTGAGTTGGGGCGGTTTTTGCGGGTTTTACATCTTTTTTATCATAACGAAAAATCAGTAACCTAGTATGAATAATATTCTTTAAGTATCGATAGTATAAAAATATATATCATAAAATTGTTTATAAAAGTTAAATTTTATATAGAAAAATGTCATCATAACAATAAACATTAGTAATAAATAATAAAAAATTAATTCGAATAAGACCACATCCCCTCTATTATGAACTGAAAAAATTATTAATATAATGAATTACTACTAGTATTTTCATCTATTTAGGCGTTTTCAATTTGTATTATTTACATTGATGATTATGACCTTCCCAACTATTACGAGTTACGACTAATATTCATTAATTTATAACATATTTAATAAAATATAATATAATTTTAATATTATTAAATGCGGTTGGATGCGGTTTTAAAAATACAAACCAAAACCGATTGCAAAAGATGCGGTTTTATTTTTTAAAATCCAAACTAACCCATCAAGTCGTCAACCCGATACTTGCGGTCTGGGTTGGGTTGGGTCGATTGGGTGGGGCGGTCCGATGGGTTAAATGCTCACCCCTAGACTCCACGATCCTTTTACATATGCGAGAAGGGATAATTCTAGTTTAAGAAAATTGTGTTTCATCAAACTCGAAATTGATAGACAAAAGACCCCGAAAACCGACATATCCTATACTTAAACCCAAGACTATAATATATAATTGGATGTATGTGTGTGTGTCTGTGAATTATGAGGATGCATTTCTAATAATTAGATTTTTAAACTATTTTGCCTTGTGGGACAGAAAGCCATATTATCAACAAAATATCTTTAAAAACCTCCCATGCCATGTCGGCCATGGAAAATTTAAAGAAAAGTTATTTTAGGATTTTTCTTTTATTATTTGATAATTGGAGGGATATTTAAGACAAGAGACGTATTTTAGGGGTTATATTATATGTAGCTTGCCCATTCATATCCTATTGTAGGGTCCATGCAGTCGAGTATTATTATAATATAATATATATATTAGATTTCGTAAATGTGACATTTCGGTTGATTCTGTCGCCTTTCTGTCTAGTGCTAGAAAAAGGGATGTTTCTTCCGATACCCTTTTGTGTTTTTATTTATATTTTTACTCTTTGCAACCTAATATATTGTCAGTGTTATAAAAATATTAATTGTGATTAATATTATATTAAGATTATTTTATTATAATGATACTTATATTGAATTATAATGATAATATAGCTTATAATAATAAAGAGAGAGAGATTAAGTATTTCAATACTTGGTGTGTTTTACAATGAACTCTAATCACCTATTTATACTACTAATAATTCACTATTACAACTAATCACATTAATTACAATTATACACCTCACACTAAAATACAAACTCTTCAATTAAACACCTCATCTTATCATCTTATCACATTATCATCATTTAATATAATACTTCCAAATCATCAATAATTTAACTAATATTATTATTTAAAACATCCACATTTAATTATTTCATAATAGTCCGAACTTGGGGGAAAAAACATTGATATATAAACAATTTTGTCACAATCAAAGGGAACAGTAATACAGAATATAATGCAATAAACAGGCGAACTTTCTTCACCGCTATTCACACTTAGGATATTTAAATATTAGCATTTTATTATGAAATAATTAATAATGTGGATGTTTTAAATAATAATATTAGTTAAATGATTGATGATTTGGAAGTATTGTATTAAATGTTGATGAGATGATAAGATGGGGTGTTTAATTAAAAAGTTTGTATTTTAGTGTGAGGGGTATAATTATAATTAATGTGATTAGTTGTAATAGTGAATTATTAGTAGTATAAATAGGTGATTAGAGATCATTGTAAAATACACCAAGTATTGAAATACTTAATCTCTCTCTAATCTCTCTCTCTTTATTATTATAAGCTATATTATCATTATAATTTTAATATAAGTATAATTATAATAAAATAATCTTAATATAATATTAATCACAATTAATATTTTTATAACACGTTATCAGCACGAACGCTATCCGTCGTCAAGATCAACCTCCGTCGAAATTTTCGTACGAGTTTAGTCGAGGTATGGTAATTTAATATTTAATTTATACTAATCATATATTAATTGTGATTAATTTAAAAATATATATTATAAAAGTATATTTTAAAAGTTTTATAACTAAACGCCAATACCCGAGTGGTTTCGCGGAATATCGTTCACTATAAGTGACGAGAGGTCCAGATTTCCATACCCCGTGGTGGTGTGTGGAATTTTATTTACGATTTTTTTTTTTTATATTCACGTACACAACACCAAAAGTCCACGAGGTCTTGTGGTTATCCCCACCTCAGTAGCGGCATATTATTGATTTTTGATTGAACAATCTTGAAGTAATTATTGGACCGAATAGTTTTGGACACTGGACAATTTTATTACCGCAACCTTATCGGAGCTTGGACAATAATTATGAAATAATAAAGAACGAGTTTCATAAAACAATTCATATATTTTATCATTGATTTATATGTTATCTGATTATTATGTTCTTTTCATGTTATAGAATCATGTCGTTTTATACAAAGATGGATCTTCTGTTGCTTACTTTATTTACGGTGATCCTTACGGCTATGTGGATAATGTTTTTACCAATGTTTTTAAAATATAATTATTAATTATAATTTTTCTTTAATATTATAATTACTGAAATATATTTTATTTTGAAGGATGACGCTTTGTCCGATGTTTGATCTATTACTTATGATTATTATTACGGCGACAGTTATTTGGATGTGGATATCGTTTTTCATTAGAACTTTTACAAAAGAAGATATAAAAGAAGATTAACTATAATTTTTCCTTTTAATATTTTAATGATGATTTTATTTTCATGATATCAATAAATTGAATCTTGCAAAACTTTGATTTATCAATCTCGATTTTATACTTGCTACTGATTTACACAATTACTTCGGTGTATTATAAAGCATTCACCACGTTCAGTCCATCGGATATAATACGAATAAATATCGTGAGAAAATGATAAGAAAATATTATGATGGATGAATGAAAAGTATAACTGCGACTAAATGATTATGTTGCATTCCCTGAAGTGAATGTATGCGCAAACAATAAAAGTGGCCGTGAACATTATATTTACCGTGGTTATTATTAATACTTTCCCCGAAGTGGACAACTAGTATATGATTGAGAAAGATGTATTGAGCAATATAAAGATTATTATATATTATCGTTGGTTATTATTCGCACCCAAAGATCCCGTTGATCTTTATAAAGAGCAATTAAAAGTGAAGTGTCGATGAAATTAAATTTTGCTCAAGATTACGATATTTCAGAAAATTGGTGCTAGATCCTATGCTCATTTGAATATTTTGGTTTTTGTTAAAGATCCAAATAAAGAAAACTGATACATCGTTATAAATTTTGTTTAAGCATTATTTATTTATTATTTTATCTTTATATATATAATTTTATTTTGACGCTTATTTATTTAATAATTCTAGTTATTATATATTTATCAATACAATGGATACAAGCATGTGCAATGGGAAGTTATGTCTTGCAGATTGTGCAACGACTAATACGATTCTAAGAAATAAGAAATATTTCTCCCATCTTGAAATGAAAGAAACAATTGTTATCACTATATCGGGTAGCACAAATATAATTGAGGGCTCCGGAAGAGCTAATGTTATACTGCCGAGAGGGATAAGGCTGATAATTGAAAATGCCTTATATTCTCCTAAGTCTCAAAGAAATTTATTGAGCTTTAAAGATATTCGACATAATGGATATCACATTGAGACTGCAGAAAAGAGAAATATTGAATATTTGCACATTACAAAAGTGGTTTCGAATGATAAAAGAGTTGTTGAAATATTACATTCGTTTGACTCTGGATTGTATTACACGTATGTTAAAACAATTGAATCACATGCTATCGTAAACCAGAGGTTTACTGATGATAATACATTTTTTGTTTGACATGACCGGTTGGGTCATCCCGGTTCAATTATGATGCGGCGAATAATTCAAAATTCACGTGGACATTTAATGAAGAACCAGAAGATTCTTCAATCTAATGAATTATCATGTGCTGCTTGCTCTAAAGGGAAGTTGATTATTCGTCCATCACCAGTAAAAATAAAGAATGAATCCATAAGGTTTTTGGAGCATATACAAGGTGATATTTGTGGACCGATACATCCATCGTGTGGACCATTTAGATATTTCATGGTATTGATTGATGCATCAACTAGATGGTCTCATGTGTGTTTGTTATCAACACGGAATGTAGCTTTTGCGAGATTGCTTGCTCAGTTAATTCGATTAAGAGCACATTTTCCGCATTATCCAATAAAGAAAATACGCCTTGATAATGCTGGTGAATTTACTTCCAAGGCATTTAATGAATATTGCATGTCTATTGGAATTGATGTTGAGCACCCCGTGCCACATGTACATACGCAAAACGGTCTTGCAGAATCGTTGATTAAAAGGCTGCAATTAATTGCAAGACCATTATTAATGAAGTCGAAACTTCATTCATCTTGTTGGGGACATGCTATATTACATGCAGCGGCACTAATCCGCATCAGGCCAACAAGTTATAACGATATCTCCCCGATACAAATGGTTTATGGTCAGGAACCAAATATTTCCCATCTGAGAATTTTTGGATGTGCGGTATATGTTCCAATTGCTCCACCACAACGCACTAAGATGGGACCTCAAAGGAGGTTGGGAATATATGTCGGATTTGAATCTCCATCGATAATAAAATATTTAAACCTCTAACTGGAGATTTATTTACGGCTAGATTTGCGATTGTCATTTCGATGAATCGAATTTTCCGACATTAGGGGGAGAAAAGAAACAGCTGGAAATGAGTATTATTGGAATGAATTATCGCTAAATCATTATGATCCTCGAACGAAAGAATGTGAACTAGAAGTTCAAAAGATAATTCATTTACAAGGATTAGCTAATCAACTGCCAGATAGTTTTACTGACCTTAAAGAGTGACTAAGTCACATATACCAGCTGTTAATGCTCCTGCAAAAGTTGATGTTCCTGGAGAACATATAATGATCGAGCCTAAGCCACAACTAAAACGTGGTAGGCCCTCGGGTTCCAAAGATAAAAATCCTCGAAAAAGAAAAGGAGCAAATAATAAGAATGGTCCAGTCGAGGATTTATCGACTCTAGAAGAGTCAATGGGCATTAATGATTATGATAATGAAAATCAGGTACCTGAAATTTTGAGAATAATGATAATGAAGAGATCTCGATAAATTATGCCCAAAATGGAATTAGATGGAACCGAGAAAAAGTCAACGTTGACGATAAATTCTCATTTAACGTAGCGCTACATGAAATGAATGAGATGAATGAGAATGAGAATGAACCAATGTCTGTTAAAGAATGCAGACAAAGAAATGATTGGCCAAAATGGAAAGATGCAATCGAGGCAGAATTAAAATCACTTGAGAAACGAAAAGTTTTCGGACCTGTAGTCCGCATACCAGAAAATGTAAAGCCGGTTGGATATAAATGGGTTTTCATCAGAAAGAGAAATGAAAACGGTGAAATTGTGAGATACAAAGCACGGCTTGTTGCACAAGGCTTTTCACAACGACCTGGTATTGATTATGAGGAGACGTATTCTCCTGTGGTGGATGCAACTACTTTTCGTTATTTAATTAGTCTGGCAGTACGTGAAGGACTCGATATGCGTCTAATGGATGTTGTCACCGCTTATTTATATGGATCACTTGATAGTGATATATATATATGAAACTTCCCGAGGGATTTCAGTTGCCTGAAAATTCAGGGCCCCGAAATGAGTACTCAATCAAGCTAAATAAATCGCTTTATGGATTAAAGCAATCTGGGCGTATGTGGTATAATCGCCTAAGTGAATATTTATCGAAAGAGGGGTATAAAAATGATCAAACTTGCCCGTGCATATTTATGAAAAGATCTAGAAATGAATTTGTCATCATTCAGTTTATGTTGATGATATCAACATAATTGGAACTCCTGAAGAGTTATCAAAAGCTGTTAATTGTTTGAAAAAGGAGTTTGAAATGAAAGATCTCGGTAAAACGAAATTTTGTCTTGGACTGCAAATTGAATATTTAAAGAATGGATATTCGTACATCAAGAGACTTATACGAAAAAGGTATTGAAAAGATTTTATATGGATAAAGCTCATCCATTGGATACTCCAATGATTGTTCGATCTTTAGATGTGAATAAAGATCCGTTTAGACCTTGTGAAAATAATGAAGAACTACTTGGTCCTGAAGTACCATATCTCAGTGCTATTGGAGCCCTAATGTATTTGACGAGTCATACGCGACCTGATATAGCGTTCGCTGTAAATCTATTGGCAAGATATAGTTCGTCACCGACTCGTAGACATTGGAATGGAGTTAAACGGATATTTCGATACCTTCAAGGAACAACTGATATGGGATTGTTCTATCCAAATGAATCAAAAGCAGATTTGATTGGGTATGCAGATGCTGGTTTTCTATCTGACCCACATAATGCTCGATCGCAAACGGGCTATTTATTTACGCATGGCGGAACCGCTATTTCATGGCGGTCAGTTAAACAAAGTTTAACGGCTACTTCATCTAATCATGCAGAAATTTTAGCTATTCATGAAGCTAGTCGAGAATGTGTTTGGTTGCGATCGATAATTGAGCATATACAACAAACTGTGGGTTATTATCGAAAAAGTTACTTCCTACGATTTTATATGAAGATAATGCTGCATGCATTGCCCAATTAAAGGAAGGATATATCAAGGGAGATAGAACAAAGCATATTTCACCAAAAATTTTCTTTACACATGATTTAGAGAAAAATGGTGATATTGATGTACAACAAATGCGATCAAGTGAAAATCTTGCAGATTTATTCACGAAAGCACTTCCCCCAATAATTTTCAAAAGATTGGTATATTCAATGAAGACTTCGAGATTTGGAATGATGTTATCACCAGGGGGAGTAAATACGTGTTGCACTCTTTTTTCCTTCACTGAGGTTTTTCCCATATGGTTTTCCTAGTAAGGTTTTTAATGAGGCAACAATTGAAAGCGTATCTAAAAGAATCATGTACTCTTTTTCCTTCATTAGGTTTTTATCCCATTGGGTTTTTCCTAATAAGGTTTTAACGAGGCATATTCTTTGAAAACATCCAAGGGGGAGTATTATGAAATAATTAATAATGTGGATGTTTTAAGTAATAATATTAGTTAAATGATTGATGATTTGGAAGTATTGTATTAAATGTTGATGAGATGATAAGATGATAAGATGAGGTGTTTAATTGAAAAGTTTGTAAATTCTCTATCAAGAAGTAGGTTTATTAGAATGTAAATTTATTTATTTATTTTTTTTTTTTTGCTACTTAAAGCCTTTTTATTCCGGGGTGGGCCGAAAAATTTTTGGTGATCGAAAATATTTAAGTGTAATTTTTGAAGAGTAAGTGATCGAAGATTGGAAGTCACTGTTTTCGATTGAGAACAGTGAATTCTCGGGTGAAGACTTTGACCGAAAATCTTAAGATATGATTGGAAATTCGGGTACTAAGAATTTTCGGATAGGTAGAAATTCGGGAATATTGATTCGGATGATTTGCCCGAATTCGGATAATCAGTCCGAAAATCAGACAATCGCCGAGAGTGAGCAAATTCGGATACGTATGCCCGAATTCGGGTCTGCCCGAAAACTAGAAAATCGCCGAGAATTGAATCAAAAATTCGGGTGATGAAAATCGGGTAAGCATTAATTTTCGCCGTGCAAGAAATTCGGGTGATAAAAATCAGGCAAAAATTCGAAAATCGGGTAGAAACACGCCGAATTTCAAACAGAGTCACCCGAAAATCAATGAAAATCGGGTAGAATCAGCCGAAAATCTGGGCACTGTTACATTCATCTACCCGAAAATCAAATCTGCAGAAACATGACGAGTTTCCTATGCGATTTTCTACCTAAATCTCACTCAAATCAACTGAAATTTGTTGGGTAAACACTTAAAATCACTCGAAAACAACTTATTTAGCTCTTGAGCTTGCAAAATCAGTAAAATAAGCTCAAAGATCAAGAGCAAAAAGGTTTCGAACTCAAAGCTATGAAAAAGCCCAAAACTTTCAGAAAAATCGCTCAAATCCGAACGCGTTTGGCTCTGATACCAATTGTAGGATCGTGTACCGGAACCTGTGGGATTGGTCCCACCGCATACAGACTGATAGTCTATCCTCATTGTACCACCACTAGCCTTCCCAGTGTGCTTTGTCCTCACTCGCACACACCTGAGCAAACTTCCCAGGGGGTCACCCATCCCAGTGCTACTTCAAGTCAAGCACGCTTAACTTTGAAGTTCTTATGGATGGGCTCCCGAAAAGGAAGGTGCACCTTGGTGGTATGAGTAGCACTTATCAAGTCTCTTATACCATTCCTTTAACCACTCTCATTCGGGTATGGAACCGATTCATTCATGTACCCCTCCACCTAGAAGCCTGCCAGGAGCCGCTCATTGTCCGTGCACCTTGGCACCGGCGATCACTCCCCGCCCTCATCGGCCCCGACCTAGAAGCCTGTCAGGAGCCGCTCATTGTCCGTGCACCTTTGCACCGGCGATCACTCCCCGCCCTCATCGGTCCCGGGTGTCACGTGCCCACCAGCTTCCGCCTGGTTCGTCCTCGGACCACACCGTACTGTGAGTGGATTCAGGAATGGTTTTTCATGCCTCACCGGTGTGGGATTCCTCAGCATTGCTACTGAAGAGGTGGGTTTAAGAGTCGCGGATTTGACCGGCTCGAGGGAACATTAGTCCCATACCTAACAATGTGATTTAGTCACTATTTTAAGGTCAGTAAAACTATCTGGCAGTTGATTGGCTAAACCTTGTAAATGAATTATCTTTTGAACTTCTAGTTCGCATTCTTTCGTTCGAGGATCATAATGATTTAACGATAATTCATCCCATCTTATATTTCCTTCCGGCTGTTTCTTTTCTTCCCCAAACGTCGGAAAATTTGATTCATCAAAATGACAGTCGGCAAATCTAGCCGTAGATAGATCTCCAGTTAAAGGTTCTAAATATTTTATTATTGATGGAGATTCAAATCCGACATATATTCTCATCCTCCTTTGAGGTCCCATCTTAGTACGTTGTGGTGGAGCAATTGGAACATATACTGCACATCCAAAAATTCTCAGATGGGAAATATCTGGTTCCTGACCATAAACCATTTGTATCGGGGAGATATCATGATAACTTGTTGGCCTGATGCGAATTAGTGCCGCTGCATGTAATATAGCATGTCCCCAACAAGATGAGGGAAGTTTCGACTTCATTAATAATGGTCTTGCAATTAATTGCCACCTTTTAATCAATGATTCTGCAAGACCGTTTTGCGTATGAACATGCGGCACAGGGTGCTCAACATCAATTCCAATAGACATGCAATAATCATTAAATGCCTTGGAAGTAAATTCACCAGCACTATCAAGGCGTATTTTCTTTATAGGGTAATCTGGAAAAAATGCTCTTAATCGAATCAACTGAGCAAGCAATCTCGCAAAGGCTACATTACGTGTTGATAACAAACATACATGAGACCATCTAGTTGATGCATCGATCAATACCATAAAGTATCTAAATGGTCCACATTATGGATGTATCGGCCCACAAATATCACCTTGTATATGCTCCAGAAACCTTATGGATTCATTCTTTATTTTTACTGGTGATGGCCGAAGAATCAACTTCCTTTTAGAGCAAGCAGCACATCGTAATTCATTAGATTGAAGAATCTTATGGCTCTTCATTAAATGTCCACGTGAATTTTGAATTATTTTCCGCATCATAATTGCACCGGGATGGCCCAACCGGTCATGCCAAATAATAAATATACTGTCATCAGTAAACTTCTGGTTTACGATAGCAAACGATTCAATCGTTCTAAGATACGTGTAATACAACCTAGAGTCAAATGAATGTAATGTTTCTACAATTCTTTTATCATCCGATATCACTTTTGTGATGTGTAAATATTCAACATCTCATTTTTCTGCAGTCTCAACATGATATCCGTTATGTCGAATAGCTTTAAAGCTTAATAAATTTCTTTGAGACTTAGGAGAATATAATGCATTTTCAATTATCAGCCTTGTTCCTCTAGGTAATAAAACATTAGCTCTTCCGGAGCCTTCAATTATATTTGTACTACCCGATATAGTGATAAAACTTGTTTCTTTCATTTCAATATGGGAGAAATATTTTTTTTTAGAATCGTATTAGTCGTTGCACAATCTGCAAGACATAACTCCCCATTGCACATGTTTGTATCCATTGTATCAATATCTTTAATAAATATATAATAATATTATTGATGAATAAAACAACACAATAAAATTATATATATATAATATATATACGAATAAAATAATAAATCGAAAATATAAATAACGCGTAAAATAAAATACTTGTCCCTTGGGATCAAATATTTTTATTCGGATCTTTAAGAAATTTCACAATATCAGCTGAGTATTTTATCAGATCCGGCACCAATTTTCTGTAATATTGCAATCCTGAGCAAAATTAAATTTCATTGACACTTCACTTTTAATTGCTCTTTATAAAGATCAACGGGATCTTTTGGTGCGAATGATAATATTACAATAATCTTTATATTGCTCAATACATCAGTCTCAATCATTTACTAGATGTCCACTTCGGGGAAAATATTAATAATAACCACGATAAATATAATGTTCACGACCACTTTTGTTGTTTGCGAATACATTAACTTCAGGGAATGCAACATAATCATTTAGTCGGACTTATGCTTTTCATTCATCCATCATAATATTTTCTGATCATTTTCTCACGATATTTATTCGTCTTATATCCGATGGACTGAACGTGGTGACAGCTTTATAATATACCGAAGTAATTGTGAAATTCAAGGTTCGCCAAGTTCGACATATTTACTATCATAGATATAAAAACATGTTAACAATAAAATAAGATAAAATAAATAATCACAAAGCAAGAGATAATAATAAGGCGTTCATTATTATTTGTCTTTAATTTTTTCAAGTTCCGGTAAGGTAATTATGATGTCCAAAATCCGTGTCAATTGTCCACAGTCCATATTCATTGTCCAAAATCCGTGTCCATAGTCCAAGATTCGTACAGTCCATAATTAATTCAAAGTTTCTCAAAAAAAATTGTTTCCCTTTTTATTCTTGAAAAAAAAAATCACCACATGCCACTAAGGGGAATCGAAATCTGGACCTCTCATCACTTTTAGCGACGATATTCCGCGACACCACTCGGCTATAGGCGTTTTGTTGTATATTATATTTATTTTTAATTATTCATAATAAGTGTACGATAACAATATTACCGTAGACAAAATAAAATTATCATACCTCAATTATACTCGTATAACTTCTTTGAGAGAGGTTGATCGTTGTCGAAAAGTGCTCGTGTCCGATTATACTCGAACAAGATCTTCGCCGGAAGTTGATCGTTGCCAGAGAGCGCTCGTGCTGATAACGTGTTATAAATATTTAATGATTAGATTATATTATGATATTATGGAGAAAAAAGAGAGATGAATTATGAAAGGTATTTCAATACGGGGTGTAATTTTACAAACAACTCAATGGCCTATTATAGGCAAATTTCTCAAATTGACAATCACAAAGAAAATATACATCAACAAAAAAAACACAAGCGAATAGAGCGCATCAGCCTTATTTAACCACCATCTTTATTTATCCATCATTATTCATAATAGACATCATCTTTATTCAACTTTATCTAACCAACCATTATAAATAATATACATCCACATATCTATTCACAATATTACATAATAAATATAATATTAATCACAATTAATATTTTAATAACACAGTTCACATTATAGTAGAAATGCTATTAGAGAAAAAAAAATTCAAAATTTGGAACTTCTAGAAATGAGTATTATTTGGAATGAATTGTCGCTAAATCATTATGATCCTCGAATGAAAGAATGTGAACTAGAAGTTCAAAAGATAATTCATTTACAAGGATTAGCTAATCAACTGCCAGATAGCTAATCAACTGCCCTCGGGTTCCAAAGATAAAAATCCTCGAAAAAGAAAAGGAGCAAATAATAAGAATGGTCCAGTCGAGGATTTATCGATTCTAGAAGAGTCAATGGGCATTAATGATTATGATAATGAAAATCAGGTACCTGAAATTTCTGAGAATAATGATAATGAAGAGATCTCGATAAATTATGCCCAAAATGGAATTAGATGGAACCGAGAAAAAGTCAAAGTTGACGATAAATTCTCATTTAACGTAGCGCTACATGAAATGAATGAGATGAATGAGAATGAGGATCATGAACCAATGTCTGTTAAAGAATGTAGACAAAGAAATGATTGGCCAAAATGGAAAGATGCAATCGAGGCAGAATTAAAATTAGTTGAGAAACGAAGAGTTTTCGGACATGTAGTCCGCATACCAGAAAATGTAAAGTCGGTTGGATATAAATGGGTTTTCATCAGAAAGAGAAATGAAAACGGTGAAATTGTGAGATACAAAGCACGGCTTGTTGCACAAGGCTTTTCACAACGACTTGGTATTGATTATGAGGAGACGTATTCTCCTGTGGTGGATACAACTACTTTTCATTATTTAATTAGTCTGGCAGTACGTGAATGACTCGATATGCGTCTAATAGATGTTGTCACCGCTTATTTATATGGATCACTTGATAGTGATATATATATATATATGAAACTTCCCGAGGGATTTCAGTTGCCTGAAAATTCAGGGCCCCGAAATGAGTACTCAATCAAGCTAAATAAATCGCTTTATGGATTAAAGCAATCTGGGCGTATGTGGTATAATCGCCTAAGTGAATATTTATCGAAAGAGGGTATAAAAATGATCAAACTTGCCCGTGCATATTTATGAAAAGATCTAGAACTGAATTTGTCATCATTGCAGTTTATGTTGATGATATCAACATAATTGGAACTCCTGAAGAGTTATCAAAAGCTGTTAATTGTTTGAAAAAGGAGTTTGAAATGAAAGATCTCGGTAAAACGAAATTTTGTCTTTGACTGCAAATTGAATATTTAAAGAATGGAATATTCGTACATCAAGAGACTTATACGAAAAAGGTATTGAAAATATTTTATATGGATAAAGCTCATCCATTGGATACTCCAATGATTGTTCGATCTTTAGATGTGAATAAAGATACGTTTAGACCTGTGAAAATAATGAAGAACTACTTGGTCCTGAAGTACCATAGCTCAGTGTTATTGGAGCACTAATGTATTTGACGAGTCATACGCGACCTGATATAGTGTTCGCTGTAAATCTATTGGCAAGATATAGTTCGTCACCGACTCGTAGACATTGGAATGGAGTTAAACGGATATTTCGATACCTTCAAGGAACAACTGATATGGGATTGTTCTATCCAAATGAATCAAAAGCAGATTTGATTGGATATGCAGATGCTGGTTTTCTATCTGACCCACATAATGCTCGATCGCAAACGGGCTATTTATTTACGCATGGCGGAACCGCTATTTCATGGCGGTCAGTTAAACAAAGTTTAACGGCTACTTCATCTAATCATGCAGAAATTTTAGCTATTCATGAAGCTAGTCGAGAATGTATTTGGTTGCGATCGATAATTAAGCATATACAACAAACTTGTGGGTTATTATTGAAAAAGTTACTTCCGACGATTTTATATGAAGATAATGCTGCATGCATTGCCCAATTAAAGGAAGGATATATCAAGGGAGATAGAACAAAGCATATTTCACCAAAATTTTTCTTTACACATGATTTAGAGAAAAATGGTGATATTGATGTACAACAAATGCGATCAAGTGAAAATCTTGCAGATTTATTCACGAAAGCACTTCCCCCAATAATTTTCAAAAGATTGGTATATTCAATGAAGACTTCGAGATTTGGAATGATGTTATCATCAGGGGGAGTAAATACGCGTTGCACTCTTTTTTCCTTCACTGAGGTTTTTCCCATGTGGTTTTCCTAGTAAGGTTTTTAATGAGGTAACAATCGAAAGCGTATCTAAAAGAATCATGTACTCTTTTTCCTTCATTAGGTTTTTATCGCATTGGGTTTTTCCTAATAAGGTTTTAACGAGGCATATTCTTTGAAAACATCCAAGGGGGAGTATTATGAAATAATTAATAATGTGGATGTTTTAAGTAATAATATTAGTTAAATGATTGATGATTTGGAAGTATTGTATTAAATGTTGATGAGATGATAAGATGATAAGATGAGGTGTTTAATTGAAAAGTTTGTATTTTAGTGTGAGGTGTATAATTGTAATTAATGTGATTAGTTGTAATAGTGAATTATTAGTAGTATAAATAGGTGATTAGAGATCATTGTAAAATACACCAAGTATTAAAATACTTAATCTCTCTCTCTTTATTATTATAAGCTATATTGTCACTATAATCTTAATATAATTATAATTATAATAAAATAATCTTAATATTGTTATAAAATATTTATTATGATTATTATTTATATTATGATATTATTATTATGGAGAGAAATATTAGAGAGATGAATTATGAAATGTATTTCAATACTTGTGTGTATTTTTACAATACAACTCAAGGTGCCTATTTATAGGCAAATTTATCAAATTACAACCACAAAATAAAATATTACATCAACATAAAATAAACACATCTTATTTATATTCTCATCATCCTTATTTAACCACCATCTTTATTTATCCATCATTACTCATAATACACATCATCTTTATTCAACTTTATCTAACCAACCATTATAAATAATATACATCCACATATCTATTCACAATATTACATAATAAATATAATATTAATCACAATTAATATTTTTATAACACAGTTCACATTATAGTAGAAATGCTATTAGAGAAAAAAAAATTCAAAATTTGGAACACTAACTACATTGTTTTTCGACTGTAGATCATTAATAGTTGGATACTATTTTTCCGAGAAATAAGCTGAATATTCTATTGACTGTATTGTAATATGTAAGTTACCAAGCAGGTAAAAATATATTTCGTCATCAATCAATTGGAATTTCGATTTATATTTTCAAAAAAAAAAAAAAAAAAGAGGATTCAAGACTCAATTTTTTATTTTTTTTTTCCGAAGACTCAAATTTGTTTATGAGGTTACATGTTTTTACATTTATCAAATATATTGTCCAGAAATCGAAAGTCAACACATCTAGTGCTCATATATATAATTTGACAAAAATAAACTTAGACCCCGTATAAATTATTCTCGACTTTGACAAGAAGTGTTTTTTTTTTTTTTTTTTTTATTCTTTGTATTAGTTAATAAATTTCAAAAAGGAAAAGAAATTGTTAATTAGTTGTTTGAAATGACAATTGGTGCCAGAAAGAAAGCAAAGAAAGCACCCTAACAATCATAATCATAATACGCTCTTCCAAAATAAATAATGAACTACGCTCCCTCCCACATCTTACATTATTAATCAACGCAAAAGTTGCAAAATCCCCCATATAAATATTTATCAAAAAAAACAAAGTATCTCCACAAGCAATGCAAATGATGTCATGATTCATGAAATTGTGGTGAGTTTTCTTTTCAGAGAGCAGCACATCAAGAAAAGGAAACATGCTTTGTTATGTAATAAACATAAAATAATAATTAAAAAAAAACATGAAAAAAGTGATACACGCTTTTCTAAATCAAACCCACGCCTGACCCATTTATATTTCAAAAACCAACGCACTATAATGATAATAACGTTAGTTATTTGGCTGTCTATCTCTCATATTATCATTAACTCAACGAGGCCTTCATAAAAGAGCCCTCCCTCCTTTTCATTTCAAAAAAATCATAGGAGGACATACCCTTTACCATCTACAAATAATAACCCCCAGAAAAAAAAAAAAAGGAAATTTCTTGCCATTTCAAACTGAGATGTCTGTAAGTTATGTCTGTTTTAAATGGGCTTTTGTATATCTTTCTTCTTGTGTATTATATATAAATATATGATGTTTTCATCTTTGTTTTGAAGATGTTGGAGGTGAGAGTTCCCAACTTGGACTGTGAAGGCTGTGCCATGAAGCTAAGGAAAGCTTTGTCCAAACTCAAAGGTGACTGTTGAGGAGTTCTTTTTAAATTAATTAATCTTTATATATATGTATTTAAAATAAATAAATTGAAAAAAAAAATGGTTGCTGTTAGGCGTGGACGAAGTAGAAGTAGACATGGATCTACAAAAGATCACAGTAAGAGGCTACGCATTGGAGGAAAGGAAAGTGCTAAAGGCAATAAAACGAGCTGGGAAAGCAGCCGAGCCATGGCCATACCCTTCTGGGCATTCGCATTTCTATTCCTCACTTTATAAGTATCCTAATCACATCATCAGCCATTATTATGACGTCACCAGCAACAGAAACGTGTCAGCGCCGAGCCTTCACACTTTTTTTCACACGCCGGCGGTGTACTCAGTGGCCTTGTCTTCAGACGAGGCCGTGGCGTCACTTTTCAGTGACGACAATCCTCACGCTTGCTCTATCATGTGATAAACAAGTGCGTGGCTTTCGCTTTATAGCCTTATATAATCATATCATGTTTTTTTTTTTCTTTTTTTTTCATTTTTGTTATTGGAATGTTTTGATTGTATCTCCTCCTGTTCTTTTTTTTTTTTTTTTTCTTCTTAAGGATTAAATTGAGTGTGTATGACTCAGTCATGATTGTGTTGAAGGGAGAATGTGAGCTAAGTGAAGGTGAAGGTGGGCAATTAAGGGTGCTAAAGGAATTTGAAATCTGCCCCAACTTACAATAAATAATCGTTATGTGTATGCGAATAATATATTAGCCATAGTGGAACATTTTCTCATAGAGAAATTCTCTACTTGGTTCACCATCACTATGCATATATAATCTAGATGGAAATTTGTATAGAAAATCACATCTTGTAATATAACAAACTTTTTTGTTTCAAGATCAAGTAACTTATATAATTTTTGATCAACTGCTTATCCCATAAGCGTTTAGATATTTCTTTAAATTTATCAATTGAAGGTAACAATTCAGCAAATACATTTAAATAATGAAACCTTGATTCCTTACCAAATAACGCATATAATGATGTTTTACCTTTGAATAATGGAGTACATGTTCTATTGATCAAATAAATGGTTGTTTTAACGCATTCACCCAGTGTATAATTGGTACATTTGACTGGAATTTTCATGATCTAGCTACATCTAGAATATGCCTATGCTTCTTCTAAACTACTCCGTTTTATTGTGGAATATAGGAACAAGAACTTTGATGAACAACACCTAATGAGTATAAAAATATCTTACACTCTTTGCTCATAAACTCCATTACATTATCTCTTCTAATAATCTTACACCTTTTGAGAACTGATTTTGTATAAAGCCATAAATTTTTTCAAGATATCATATACTTGTGACTTATTTATCATAAAGAATCCACATACAGCTCGAGAAAGTCATCTACTATAGTTAAAACATACCTCTCAACTTGGTATGTTGGCTCCCTATATGGTCCCCATACATCCATATGTACTAACTCCGTATTAGAGGTTGTCATATTTGTTCTTAAAGGAAAACTTGATCAACTATGTTTGACTAAAGGGCATATTGAGCAAAACTTATGATCATCTATAACTTTCAAACTCAAATCACACAAGAAATTGAGTCTATTGAAAGACATATGACCAAATCCTTTGTGCCATAACAGAATATTATTGTTGCATGCTTTATTCACTACAATTTGACAAGTTTTGTCCTCACAAGAACTAATAGCCAGATTAACACACACTAGTACATAATACGTCATATGCGACGGTTGCTATAGGGTATGGTCGACGATTTCTGGAAGACGCCCAGAACCCCGACGCATATAATCGAGCTATGGGCGTTAACTATCACCAATATTATATTATAGGCGACGTTGTTAATGAAAATTGTCGCCTATTTGTGGTTATAGGCGACAATTGTTCTAAGTTCTAACAACCGTCGCCTATATAGTACATATAGGCGACGGTCAATATGAGCGACGGATGTATAACAAACATCACTAAGTATATTTCTTTTAAAAAAAATATTCTATTCCCTTTTTATATATCCCATCAAACATGTAATCAATCCAATAATTATTCTCAACGATACAATCCAACAACAAACAACTTTCAAGAATACAAATTTCAACTATTAAAAAAAGTTTAAATATTCAAACAAATAATTGACAACAAAGTTACACAATGATTCACAACAAAATTCTACTAAATTACTCCAACTCACTCAAATAAACAAACTGCATTGAAGTACTCGGCCTACAACTCTTGTATTTCTTTAATGTATGCGTCGTTGTAAACAATGGCTTTTAAAAGTTGTAACATTGAAGAAGAAAAATACAATTAAAACATACGAACTTAAACAAGAATTAAATTCCAAATTTATCATACCTTCACCAAGTTGGCCCTTTCCCCTCCGACACATCTGATAATATTGTACATAAATCGCATGACGTAGAAGCCATACAATTCAGTACTGAACGGTTGTTGTCGGCACTTAGTTTTACAAAGAACAAAATATAGTATGGTTAGAATACATAGGCCGTGCAAGCCTTTTCAACTGGCTTTTCACCCTATGATCCAGGAAAATGATCACTGGTGTATTAATAAAGCTGCGAAACCAAAAAAAAGAAAAAGAAAAACAGAATGAATATTATATATGACATGATCAAGTAATTCCTACTGAGCAATAATATGATTCAAAATCTCAGCACTATTCCACATTTCCATATTATTTCATCAGTCTGTAGGGATCACATTGTGGTTCACATAAAACATGCAACATAAGCTAAAAAAAATACTGGGAACGTTGCATAGATCTCGGATGGCAACAAAATAAAAAGAAATATGTCAAATTTGGCAGTTAAAAACTGTTTATTATTCATATAAAATTTCTCAATAAAACCTTCAGTTAGTAATTTGAATGAACTTACAAATTATCTAGTGCAACTAAATCAAGCTGGATAGGACTCACAAGATTATTAAAGGGTTCAGGCAAGTACAGAGGCTAATGACAAACTTAATCGCCTCACACTTATACAACTATAAGTTGCCATGCTGTGAAATATGAGAGGTAACAATGTTAAAAAGATATGTAACGACGAACTTGTTGAGTTTAGTAGATCAGAAGTTAATCAAGTTCTACCTACCAATTGCAATTACATTCATCTTTAACCTAATGATATTGGGGCTACAAAGAATCTTGAAAACTTGCAAAGATAAAAATCCATATTGTAATATATTGAAGTCTAGATTCAGGACTACACGAATAGTAAAACACTAGTACCATAGAATTACCATACCAAAAGGCGGTCTGCCTTAGATACAATATCGATATATCTAATGAAGTACCAAATCAAAACAAATGTGAAGGGCTCATTCTCATGAAAAAAAACAAACAAACAAACGACAGTTCAAAAGTGTTTTTCTTTCTTTGAAGCACGATGGCAAGTAAGGTAGGTAAAAAAAAAAACCCTAGTGCTCATCTCTCCCTCCCTCTCTTTAAAACAGCGGCCGTCTCTCATCTCCTTCCCCTTCCTCCCCTCCCTCCATTAATGGAGGTGGGGGAGCTCCTGTTTTTCTTTCTTTGAAGCACTCTTTTCTTTCTTTTCTTTCTGTTTTTATATTTAAAAAAAAAAAAAAAATGTTCGCTGCTGCTACCACCGCCTCCTCGCCGCCGCCGCCGTCGTCACCTCCACCACCACTCGCCATTCACGCACGGGTCTCTCGATTTGAGAGCTCATGTCTCCCGCCCATCGCGACGGGAGCTTTTTTCTCCCTCGTTGGAGCCCTCTTCTCCCGGTGTGGTGCACCTTCCGATGAAGGCAGGATCCAAGTAGTCGAAGGCCGAAGAAAGTGAAGAGTATAGTAAATTTAGCTTAATAGCTATTTTCGTGGTAGGTTCCTTAGTTCTTCGTGTTTTTTGACTGTGTGTCTCGTTTGCTGTCGGTTTTTTATTTTTTCCTTTCTTTTTGTTTGGTTGTTTCATGCTCATGTGTGAGCCTTTATTTCTCTTCCGGTTGATGATGTTACCAAAGAGACCCGTTGGACTATTTAATCCGTGTATTTTTTTTAATGAAATTCAAGCTATCGTTTCGAAAAAAAAAAAAAATGAAGTACAAAATCAAACAGTTATTATTAAGATACTTTCATTCGAAGATTTGATCACGCGTCCAAAATAACTCATCATATTCATCCAGATAATCAGATTGCCAAAGTAACTTGTCAACTTTTCCACTTTATGGAAGTTGTTAGTGGGGGGGAAGCCCCATTAGGACACTAATAATAATCAATAGACTTATCTAATAATTCTTAGCACTTGAGTAACTGAAAAGGGCTACAAAACAAATAGAGCAACCACCTTTATTTCAGACATCATTCCATCCTTTGAAATCCAAACTAACAGTTTTATGATCATACTAGCGATCGACATTCAGACCATGAAACACGGGCATCATTAAAAATATTCTTGTGGTTCCCTGCCGAGACGTTATCATTAAGGATGACTGACTATTATTCCAATATTTTATCCGGGCATAAAATTTCGGAAGAACACAAGGATAGTAGCGCAATGGTCTTTATTGAGGGTATTGCTTTGCATTGGATAGACCTAAAACATCAGAGATTACCTAACATTAGCTGGACAGAACTCCGAGAGGCCATGGTCAATTGCTTCGACAGGCGGTTCAAGTGGATCAGGTGGAGCGAATTTGTGCAGTGAAACAAGAAGGAACCATTGAGGATTACATCAATGATTTTGAGAGGTTAATCTCTCAACTTCCAGAAATTGATGAAACTTTCACATTGGGATTCTTTATGCACGACTTGCACCAGCGAAGGTTTGAGTTCAAAACCCCGAGAATGTTGATTAGGCTATTCAGTTAGCGTGAGATATAGAAGAGGAGCTGCGATTGTGTTTTCCCGAGTACGCAGAGTTTCAAAAAAATACCTCGAACAACTCCGTTCGATCCACGAGTTTTACGAAGGGTCCCAGACTGAATTTGGAACTAGAGCTCTCAAATGGGTCAGCCCGCCCCGCCCCGCCCCGCCATTAAATGGTACGGGGCGGGCCAGCCCGCCAACATAACGGGCTACTAAACCGGTAGCCCGCCCCACCTCAAAGCGGGGTGGCGGACTAGCGGGCCAAACTTGAAAATTTAAAAAAAAATACCTATATTTTATTAAATATATTAAACATTCAAAATAATTTATATAAAAATATATTTTATGTAATATATTAGTTACTATTAAATATTATTTATTCATATTTTTTAATAGCGGGCCAACCTGCCCAGCCCCGCTTCAACCCGCGGCCCAAACGGGCTGGCCCATGTAGGTCCGCTTTTAAACGGGCCTTTAATATATCAATTCACCCCGCCTATTTTTCATGGCGGGGCGGGCTAACCCGATGGGCTCGACCCATTTTGACAGCTCTATTTGGAACGATCCTAGCCCAGATCAGCAAGGGGAGACGTTCCTTTAGTGGGGCAAGGTCAGAGAGTCTCTCAGATGTATATTCGTCCTCACCATCGATCACCAAGAATGGAAACAACCACCTTACCCACGCCACAGCCGAGACCGTTCCGTAAGCTAAAAAATCAAGAATTTCAAGACTTGCGAAGTCAGTGGCTGTGTTTTCGATTTTGCCAACATTATGGTGAAGGACATCGGTGTCCGAACAAAGAGCTCAGAATGATAATTGACGGTGAGGACGATGACTTGATTGATGACGATAGTGAACCTGGGAACTCAATGGAACTACCGGGCTCGAAGAATCAAACCCACAAGTTTCTCAGTTAGAAGAGCTACATCTTTTCATGCTAGGATGGATTTTATTGAAATATTTTGTATCTATTTAGTATTATTTTGAATATAATAGGGTCAATGTGTAAAGGGTGATATTCCAAAGGACTATTGTGTATATACCTGGAGAAACACCTATTAGTGTTTGTTTCCTACGTTGGTTTATATTTAGGAGGTTTAAGTTAATAAGGTTTATATAAAACTAATTAGTGGGTATAAAATAAAATGTGTGTTTGGTTGGTGGGTTTATGAAAACCCACCTGAGATGGTAGGTTTATCCTAAACATGCATACATGGGTTTAGAGCGGTTATATATAAACCCATGTTTTATATAAACACACGAACCAAACACCTCAATAAGTCTTAAACCAACATTTAAAATCTTTAAGCCCTCCAACCAAACAAGCACCTATTGTTGATACAAACGAATCAATCGATCTAATTTTCATCTTCTTGAATAGAAAAGTTTTTTTCCTTTATGAACAGAGCATGATTCTCTCATCAGTTTCAGAGTTTAATTCTTGACATGGTATCAGAGCTTGGGTTAAACTACCACGCGATTCATTTGAAATCAAATTCGTTTCTTCTTTTTTTATTAACCTTCGTTACAAAATTGAATTCCAACGTTTATTAACTGAGATGGAAAAATTGAAAGAGAAGGATCAAAATCAACAAAAGGAGGATGAGATTCCAGATCCAAAGCGCGATAATCCACTCATTGTTATCGACTTCCAAGATCCACTATACCTGCATCCGTCAGATACACCAAACCTTGATATGGTGACAAACGTCTTATGAGGTTCAGGCAATTATAAGGTGCGGAGCAGAGAGGTGATCATCGCATTGCAGTCAAAGAACAAGATCGGATTTATAGACGGATCTTGCTTACCTCCAAAAGAAAATCAGGTATTAGTCCAGCAGTGGAATCGATGCAATGCTCTGGTAAGATCATGGATCCATAGGTCGATCTCTAGAGAAATAGTTAATGGTGTGATTTACTGTGAATCTGCTCACCTAGTCTGGATTGATCTAAAGGAAATATTTGATAAAGTGAATGGAGCTAGACTCTTTGCGTTGTATAGGCAGATTACTACAATTAGTCAGGGCACTAACACTGTTACAGAGTATCATTCTAAGCTGTGAGTCCTTTGGGATGAATATGATAGCTTGACACCATCACGTGCACTTAATGTTTCTAAAGAATATGTTAGTCATTGCAGTCAATTGAAAATGATGCAATTCTTGATGGGGCTTAATGATTGCTACAGCACAATTAGGTCTCAGATTCTTATGATGTCCCCATTACCATCACATGGTCAAGTATTTGCAATGGTTACCAATGAGGAAGGACATAGGACCATTAATGTACATGCTCCAAACTCTGATTCCTCAATTGCTTTAATGACTAACGTTTTTTCTAGTAAGCCTCAACATGATAGGAGCAATTTTTTTTGTGACGTCTGCAACATCATTGGATATACAAGGGAAAAGTGTTTTAAAATTCATGGTTATCCACCTAATTGGAATAGAGGAGGAAAAAGAGGAGCAAGAGGGGGTGGGTGGAGGAAGGTTCAATAACAATCAAGGAATAGGAAGATTCAATACCCAGGGAACTGGAACAATCTTGAGGGCAAACTCAAACACAGCAAATTTTCAAAATCTTCAAATTCCACAAAATGTAGCTGCTGGACTGAACTTCATCCATGGACAGAATGCTCCTCAGAATTTGAATGCTGGACTAAATTTGATCCCTGGACAGAATGTACCTGATGGGACAGCCATGGCACAACCACTACCACATATAAGTCAGCAGCAGTACCAATAATTGATGAACATGCTTAGAGGCTTGGTGAATAATTCTGAGCAGACAAAGTCCATAAATGCTGCAACAAATACAAATGATCATCGTGGTAACTCTATCTCTGTGTTACCATTCATGAAGATAAGTCATGAATGGATTATAGACACGGGAGCTAACCAACATATGATTTATAATATTGATAATATGATAAATATCTGGTAAATTCTTTATCAGATATTTCTATTAGACTTCCAAATGGAAGACTATGTAATGCAACTTGTCTTGGGACAGTTAAACTAGGTTTAAACCTAAGTTTAACATATGTACTTCTTGTCCCAGAATTTAAACATAATTTGCTTTCTGTGTCAAGACTTGTTCATGATCATAACATGTTTATCACATTCTTTCCTTGTTTCTGTCTAATCCAGGAACAATGGAATGGCAAGATAAGGGGGATTGGTGAACTAAGAAACGGCCTCTATTACTTGCAATTTATAACTAGAGACATGATCAAGATATTGATAGCCTTAGACAAGAAATAGATGCTAATGAAGAAATAAATAACCAGCTTTGTTCTAATGTAGCTGGAATAGATAGAATAAGTCTATGGCATAAGAGACTAGGCCATATGTCTTTTAGTAGGTTTGATTTACTGCCAAGCTTAGGATTAAAGGTTTCAGAGGGACATAAGTATTGTTCTATTTGTCCCTTAGCTAAGCATAGTATGTATGTTTTTCCAAATAGGACTACTTATTTCATATTCTATCTTTGAGCTTGTGCATCTTGATGTATGGGCCCCTATAGGGAGCTCACTTATAATAATGAGAAATATTCTTACATATGTCCATACTCAATTTTCTGTCAAGGTTAATGAAAGCTAAATCTGAAGTTCATGATATTATTTCATATTCTATCATAGGACTACTTATTTCATATTCTATCTGTTGTTGATGATTATTCAAGATCAACATGGATTTTTTTAATGAAAGCTAAATCTGAAGTTCATGATATTATTAAGAAATTTCTTACATATGTCCATACTCAATTTTCTGTCAAGGTTAAGAAACTCAGAACTGACAATGCACTAGAATTTTTTAGTGTTGAATGCAATGATTTGTTTGAGTCACAAGGCATAGTACATCAAAGTTCTTGTCCTTATACTCCCCAACAAAATGGGGTAGTTGAAAGGAAACATAGACATATCATGGATGTAGCTAGAGCACTAAAATTTCAATCCAATGTGCCGGCAAGGTATTGGGGAGAATGTGTCTTAACGGCTGCATATTTGATTAATAGGACTCCTACTCCCTTGTTAAAGGGTAAGACTCCTTATACTGTTTTATATAATAAAGAGCCGAATTACAAACACCTCAAGGTGTTTGGATGTCTATGTTTTGCAAAAATCTTGACAGAAAATGACAAGTTCAAGGCAAGATCAAAGGCATGTGTGTTGATGGGATATGTTGCAACACAAAAGGCATATAAGCTGTTAGATCTAAAAACAAGAACATTTATTGTATCTAGAGATGTATTTTTTATGAAAACTTATTTCCATTTTCCATTACAAATGATGTAAATAAGACTGTGAATGACATATCTATGCATGATGATACTAACTTTTATGAGGAGTTTATAGCACTATATAGAACATGTATTCAAGAGAAGGCTAAATTGCATATAATCCACTCGTGATTTAAAAAATAAACATCAAAACCCCTATGGTTTGTAAATAGCGTAAAACACCCTCCTGGTTTATATAATCATGCGCTCCTCATTTTTACCCCCTAATTGGGGGGTACAATGCTATGTTTTAGATACCATGAGGGGTACGATGCTAAGTTTTAGACAGCACATGGGAGTTTCACGCAATAAAAAAGGTATAGGGCAGTAATGCACATTTCAGTATATCCACGTGGGGGTATAACATAATTTACCCTCAAGAGAATACTAGGCAACATGAAACAATGGATTATCATGCTACAATTCTGCCAGAATTTAGGGCTTCACAGCAAGATTTGGATACTTAGAAACAGCTCCTTGCGGACCAGATTTGAGAAGGTCAGGTAGAGTGAGTAAGAGCCCTTATTGGTCAAAAGATTATGTTTCCTCCTTTATTAATAACTCAAGTGTTGCATATTCTACTAAGCACCCATTATCTAATTTTGTGCAATATGATAGAATTAGTCCCACTTATAGGTCTTACCTTGCAGCTCTAGACAGTGAGGTGATACCTAAAAGTTTTGATGAGGCAATTAAATCTAGGAAATGGGTTGTAGCTATGGAAAATGAGATTAAAGCATTAGAGTTAAACAATACTTGGAGGATAGTGGATTTACCTGTTGGGAAGAAAGCTGTGGGATGTAGATGGATCTATACCATAAAATATAAGGCAGATGGTAGTGTAGATAGATATAAAGCAAGGTTAGTTGCTAAGGGATACACACAAGTAGAGGGAATAGACTATACCGAGACTTTTTCTCCAGTTGTTAAGCATGTAACTATTAGAGATGTTATTTCGCTAGCCTCCAAGTTTAATTGGCCTATTTGGCAATAACGCTTTTTTGCAAGGAGATTTGTATGAAGAAGTTTACATGCTCATCCCACCAGGTGTGAAAACAGGTAATGAATGTATGAAAAATAAAGTTTGCAAGCTGGAAAAATCACTTTATGGCCTAAAACAGGCATCGAGACAATGAAACCATAAATTTACTCATATTATGAGTAAGAATGGATTCTAACAATCCAAGAATGACTACTCTCTATTTGTAAAAACAAGGGGGAGTAGCATTGTTGTTCTTTTAGTATATGTTGATGATATTTTAATTACCGGGAATGATGAACTGTTGATCAAAGAGACTAAACAGTTTTTGAACAATGCTTTTTTCATGAAAGACTTGGGTGAACTAAGGCATTTTCTAGGCATTGAGAAATTGCTAGATCAAAGGAAGGAATATATCTTAATCAAAGAAAATATGTGCTTGAATTACTAACTGAGACAGGTATGCTTGGTTCTAAACCTTTGGGAGTTCCAATTGAGCAAAATCTGAAGTTATTGGATGGCCCCATTAAAGCAGCAGAGATCAAAATTGCATAGGCAGCAACCAGTCAGTGATAGCAAAACAGAACCAGACCATGATCCCTTGGTCTCTGATGTTGCATTCTACCAGAGAATAGTTGGTAAACTCATTTACTTGTGTCTCACAAGACCTGATATCAATTATGCTGTCCAAATTCTATCACAATTCATGCATTGTCCACGAGAATCTCATATGAATACAATGTTTAAAGTGCTGAGATATTTAAAGGGCAGACCAAGTATTGGTTTATTGTTGAATTCTAACAATGATTTTAAGGTGAAAGCCTTTTGTGATGCGGATCGGGCTTCGTGTCCTCTATCGAGAAAATCTTTGACAGATTATGCATTGTTCATTGGAGATTCACTTGTGCCATGGAGAACAAAGAAGCAAGGCACCGTCTCAAGAAGCTCCGCTGAGGCAGAATATAGAGCTCTTGCCATGGTGACTTCAGAAATTATTTGGCTCTTAGCAATCTTAAAGGATATTGGAGTCAAGAGAGATGAACCGGTTGCGATCTACATGGACAGTAAATCAGCGATGCAAATTGCAGCAAATCCGGTTTTTCATGAGAGGACGAAACACATCGAAGTGGATTGTCACTTAGTGAGAGACAAGATTCAAGAGAAGTTGATTGCTACGCATTATGTTCCTACATGTGAACAACCGGCCGATCTCTTAACTAAAGCTTTGGGGAGATATCGATTTGAGTATTTGTTATCTAAGTTTGGTGTCTTTGATCTATATGGACATCAAACTTGAGGTGAGGGGGAGTATTGAAATATTTTGTATCTATTTAGTATTATTTTGAATATAATAGGGTCAATGTGTAAAGGGTGATATTCCAAGGGACTATTGTGTATATACCTTGAGAAACACCTATTAGTGTTGATACAAAGGAATCAATCGATCTAATTTTCATCTTCTTGAATAGAAAAGTTTTTTTCCTTTATGAACAGAACATGATATGATGCTCTCATCAGTTTCAGAGTTTAATTCTTGACAGATTTCAAGTCCGCAAACCATGAAACTGCATGGAAAAATTGGAGGCATGGAGGTAATCATTATTATCGACAACGGAGGAAGTCATAATTTCATATCTAACTTCATGTCTAACGTAGTCGCCAAGAACCTGTTGTTACCGCGAATTTCAGATACACGATTCTTCATAAGATTGGGGGACGGTAGATGAGCTGTCACTCTAAAAAAATGCCCAAGGAATGACTTATACCTCGTAGGGTGTGACATATCTACATAATTTTATATATGTAAGTTTGGAGGCATTGACGTTATCTTAGGAGTCAAATGGTTGCGAGAGGTTCGAGTGAATTGGGGAAAGTCAACAATGAACTTCGCATGGCTAGGGAAACAACATCGATTGTGTGGAGAGGCCGGGTTAGTAAAAGTTTCGATCACCCTACGAGCATTGCACACGATGACTGATTTTTTTTTTTTTTTTTTTTGTTGTCCCGAGATATCCCCACTCGACCTCGCTATGGGCTAGCCCCTAAATACCGGCGTGGGCTTTGCGCCACACAGACCTGGTGGAGGCTTAATTGCGCCACACACTCCAGTGGTGGGACTAATCCTCGGGGTCAGATGAATACGTCCCAAACCCACCTGACAACGATAGTCATGGGAATTAAATCACATGGGGACTACTCAAGAAATTGTGGGAGGGAGGATTCGATCCCACGACCTAATCCACAAATCCTTAAGGCATCCTCCTTGACCACTAGACCAATGCCTCATTGGCCACACGATGACTGAATATAAAAAATAAATATAGAAATGGAAATTGCATACTTATTTATTACTATTATGATTATTTGTTTTTAGTAACAATTTATTAGATCCAATGATTTACTTTTTATATTTTATTTATAGGTATCATAAAAGTTAAATATTATTTTGTAAAGTTGTAAAATATATGGATATTATTGAAAAGTTGTAAAAATTGGCGTAAATGTGAATATTTCGAGAATATTCTTTTGAGTTTGGGAATGATTTTAATGATTGGATTAAAATTATTGCATTTTGAGTTCGAGAATGAGTTTAATGATTGGAGAAGAATTACTGCATTTTGAGTTTGAAAATGAGTGTAATGGTTAGAGAAAAATTAATGCATTTTCAGTTTGAGCTTGAGAATGAGTTTAATGGTTGTTGAAGTATTACAACATTTTGAGTTTGAGTTCGAGAATGAGTTATTCCTTTGGAAATGATTATTTCAATGACATATTATCATTGTGTTTGCATTAAAATCATATTTAAATATAGGAAATATGCAAAATCTTGTAATCCCGAGTATATACAAACGATAATATCAAGTACGTTTTTCATCTCGTTGACTTCCCCAAATCAAAAGTTATGGAATTTTCTCTAAACGAAGGACCTATCGAGACCATTGATGTAATTCCATGTCCTTCATGCTGGAATTGGTGTGCCAAATCGATGTTGTCTAGACCATTTTCATTATCTGAAATTTCATCATCAATGATATTAACTTGTTTGTAAATAATTTGCTTCGAAGAAAAGTCCGTATTTATTTTCTCCAATCCAAGCAGAATCTCATAATTAGTAATAACATTTCTCCTATCTTCGTAACACTAGGGACCCCCCAACCTCACTCAATCGATTAGCAATCACAGTCAGTAATGTTCTCATCTGAATCTGTAATACCTGTAAATTTTAAACACGGGATTTGGATATAATTAATAGTGAAAAGACTTAGAAAATTTGGATATTATGTGAATGAAGGATAGGGTCGAAATTCGGGTAATGGCAAGCTTCAAGGATAAACCCGAAAAATTTCGGTTAAGGAGAAAAAAACTTTGATGGACTGAAAAATAATTAGGCCCAAAAAGGACTGAATGGCCCAATGGCAAAAAAATTGTTTGCAATGAAGAAAGATACGTTGCTAACACCTATGAGGTTTCTTCAAAAGGAGGAAAGACACGCACTTGCATGCTTAGCATAAAACCACTCGTAGGTAATGATATAGTTTAAAAAGGATAAGAAAGAAAATTTATCTCTTATCACACGAGCTAAGCAGAAAAGAAAAGAAGAAGAAGGAGAAGCAAATAGCTGTCAGACACAAGGATTTCTAGCTAAAAACAGTCCAGAGAAAATCCATAGCTAGGACGTGAGGTAGGTGAAACTTATAAACCCAAAAACTGATATTTTTAAGCTGTTATATTTATGGTGAAAGGATCACCATCGTTTTTGGTTCGATAAAATGCTATGTGTGATGATTGATGTTTAAAAACCCAAAATATGTGTTTTAATTATGTTATGAGTTTCTGGAATTTGTTGAAGATATGAAGATTTGAAGAACTTAGTGTTTTTCGTATACTGTTCTTCACTTTCGGATGATTTCTTGTTTTCGGGCCGAAAACCATTTTCGCGGGCCATTTTAAGTTTTCGCGGGCCAGTTACTTTGCGAATTGTGAGGAAGAAAAAGTTTTCGCGGGCCGAAAAATCAGTTTTCGCGGGCCTAAAGTTTTCGGTATGTGAGAGGAAAAAGTTTTCGCGGGCCAATAATGAGGTTTTCGCGAACCAAGCTTTTCGCCACTTTTTATGAGGTTTTCGCGAACCAAGCTTTTCGCCACTTTTTGTGAGGTTTCGCGAACCAAGCTTTTCGCCAACTTTTGTTAGGTTTTCGCGAACCCAGCTTTTCACCACTTTTTGTGAGTTTCCGCGAACCAAAACTTTTCGCTACTTAATATAAGTTTTCGCTAGCTACTGTTCAAAATGAAAAAGCTTTTCGCCACTTCCAAAGTTTTCGCCAAGTTTGAGCTGTTCGCTACTTTTCGCTAGCCTAAGCTTTTCGCCACTTAAAAGAAATGATTTTCGCCAGTTAAAGTTTTCGCCAGCTTTTCGCAATGCCAAAACTTTTCGCGACGTAGAAAGATTTTCGCCAGGTCAAAAGGTTTCCGTCAGGTCAACTTTTAGTAGGCTTTTCATGGGCCTGGTGTGACCATTCTGGGCTTTAGTTTGATTTCAGCCCAAATCTTTTATTTTTTGTTGAACTAAGTTTTTATAAAATATTTTCGAGCTTGGACCCAATTTCTCGGGTCAATTGATAAAGGAGTATTGGGTCTTAAATAATTTACTATTCTCGGGATTTTAAGTATTTGAACCAAAAGTACGTTTTAAATATTCTAATGATTTTTGAGGTTTTTCGAATATACTTAATATGTTCTGCGATTAATTGTTCATGCATCCACGGCATGTCATGACGAGAGAATTGATCGCATTTGTGCGATGGGAGAGTGTATGCCTTTCTTTGGCAGAGATTTGTGAGGTTAAGACTCGTAGGTGCACCTGACGGGAGACAGACGTGATCGCTCTGTCTACTTAGGCTTGAGCAACCTGAGGTGCCCACCGTCGTAGGATTGCTCGACTTGACGGGAGATAGACGTGATCGTTCTATCTACCCGGGTACAGCGTGAAAACGAGACTCGGGGTGCCCACCGCCATGAAATGTGATTTTCGAGTCTGTGTGACCGGATGATTGATGTGATGTTGCGCGCGAGGTGCCGAGTCTAACCTAGGGCCCTGAGTATTGAGATATGAGAAAAAAATGAGCGTGCATTTGTCATGTGAGATATTGGGATTTGGGGACATGTGCACGCATGCATTGCATTATTTTGGTGTTCACCTACTGGGCAATTTTGCTCAGGGTTACATGTTTTATAGGTACGGGTGAGTAGCGGCTGGTGGCGGTGACTCCACGGGCTTTTGGGGGCGGATGCAGTACATGGGACGCGACCTGTGGAGGCGTAGGAATGTTTTGGTATTTTGGGGCTTCGGCCCGCTGTAAAGACTAGCACGGCTTTTGTAAAACAAAGTATTTATATTATATATATTATTTTGTTTAAAAATGTGTTTTTGTAAAATGGGCTTTCCGCGGCTTTCGTTGCGAAAACTCGCCAACTATTTATATTAAAAAGTGGGGTCGTCACAGGTGGTATCAGAGCATAGGCTTTAGATTCTGAAGACTGTCCATGTACTGCTGCCCAAAAGCCGGGAGAACCAGCCGCGCCTGTAAGTTTTAATTTTTAACGATAGTATGTGGTACATGACTATGTGCTTGTATGTGTCTGTGAATGAAGAATAGTTACAAAATGCCGAGAGGGAGACGTGAACACGTTGGGGAGTCGAGCCGAAGAGGCGAGCCCGAATCTCCAACGCACGAACATAATACCATCGATAGACTGACCGAACTAATTCAGCGTCAGTTGGAGCAAATTAGTGACCTTATACACCATCGGAGCTCGTCGGAGCATCGTCCTTCCCCACAGCCCGATTGTGTACAAATAATCGGGGAGCGCTTCCGAAAATTGAATCCTCCCATCTTTACCGAGGCCGCCAACCCTGCAATGGCTGAAGACTGGATAGGCACTATAGAAGACATGTTCATCTATAGCAGAGTGTCTGATAATGAGAAGGTACTGTGCGCCGTTTCCCTCCTACGAGAGAACGCGCGCTATTGGTGGAACACAGTAAAAGTATTGGAAGACCCAATCACCATGTCGTGGGGTAGATTCAAGGAGCTGTTCTTCACCAAATATTTCACCGCTCATGAACAGGAGCAGCGTATGCTCCAATTCATGAATTTACGACAAGGAAGCATGCCGGTGGCGGAATACATCCGTCATTTTGAAGAATTGTCCCGTTTTGCCCCGTTTCTCGTGGCAACTAACACCCTGAAGGTGACTCGATTCATTCAGGGACTCAAGCCCGAAATCTATCGGGATTTGAGCATAGCCGGCGCGCGACAGCTGGAGTTCATGCAAGTTACCGAACGCGCCTTAATTGCCGAGCAAGCAGAGCGGGTAGTTGTGGAAGCCCAGGAAGCGAGGAAAAGGAGGGAGAATCAGCCAGGCGGAGGGGGAAACAAGAAGCGCCAATTCTTTGGCAAATGGCAGTCTAGCCAAGGAAACCGATCGGGCCAACAAAACTGGCGCCCGAGGCCGAATCAAGGGCCGACAAATATCTCCAAGCAAGCTCAGAATGTTACGCCCCAATGCCAGCAATGCGGGCGCTATCACTTTAGGGTCTGCTACGGAGTGAGGCAACCTCCACAGTGCTACCAATGCGGAAAGATTGGGCATTTCGCTAGGGCATGCCCAGAGAGACAACTCCTGGTGCAGAATCAACCCCAACAGTTGATCCGACCTCCACCGGTACCAGCACGAGTCTTCACATTAACAAAAGAGGAGGCGGAGACAAACCCAGATGTAGTGACGGGTACGATGAATATCTTTCACGTGTCTACATCTATCTTAATTGACTCAGGAGCCACACATTCTTTTGTGTCGGCTGAGTTTGTGAAAAAGGTGGGAATATATCCTACCCAATCTAAAAATGATTATTTAGTTAGTTTGCCACATGGGAACCCGACCCGAACCAATTTAGTGATAGAAAAGTACCCAGTAAATATGGAGGGTAGGGAATTGTTAGTCGATCTAATTGTAATCCCGATGAATGATTACGACATCATATTCGGGATGGATTGGCTTTCGAAATACGGAGCCATGATTGACTGTTCTAAGAAAATCGTGAGGTTTCAATCACCCGAGGGAGGAGAGTTCGTCTTTTGGGGAAAGGCGAGCAAGGATAGAATTCCTCAAATATCTGCCCTGAAGGCCCGACGACTTGTTAACTCGGGTTGCGAATTCTATCTTTGTTCTGCCATGAAGGCCGAGGAATCTCCTCTTTTGAGACTCGAGGAGGTTCCAATTGCGAATGAATACCCCGACGTGTTTCCCGACGACCTTCCAGGTTTACCTCCTGATAGAGAGATCGAATTCAAAATCGATCTTGTGCCTGGGGCTGCCCCGATATCGAAAGCCCCATATCGATTAGCGCCGAACGAGCTACGGGAACCGAAAGAACAGTTGGAAGAGTTGTTGCAAAAGGGATTCATCCAACCGAGCTTCTCTCCATGGGGAGCACCGGTTCTTTTCGTTCGAAAGAAAGACGGGTCGATGAGATTGTGCATCGATTATCGTGAGCTAAATAAGATCACGATAAAGAATAAGTATCCATTGCCGAGGATTGATGACTTGTTTGACCAATTGCAAGGAGCAACGGTATTCTCTAAGATCGACCTGCGCTCTGGGTATCATCAGTTAAAGATCCGCGAGGCAGACGTTCCCAAAACCGCATTCAGCACGAGGTACGGCCATTACGAGTTTCTGGTCATGCCTTTCGGGTTGACAAATGCACCAGCTGCTTTCATGGATCTGATGAATCGGGTATTCAAGAATTTCCTAGACTGCTTCGTGATCGTCTTTATAGATGATATCCTTATTTATTCAAAGACGAAAGATGAACATGAAGAACACCTAAAAACAATTCTAGGAATTTTACGGGAGAAGCAGTTATTCGCAAAATTCAAGAAATGCGAATTTTGGTTAACGGAAGTGGCCTTTCTGGGACACATTATTTCTGGAGACGGGATTTCGGTGGATCCTAGTAAGATTGAAGCAATTAAGAATTGGCCACGACCAACCACTCCCACGGAAATTAGAAGTTTTCTCGGGCTTGCTGGATATTATCGGAAGTTCATCAAAGATTTTTCCAGCATTGCCTCAACACTCACCAATTTGACGAAGAAGAATGTTCCGTTTAAATGGACGGAATCGTGTGAGCAAAGCTTCCAAGAACTGAAAAAGAGACTAACGACCGCTTCGGTTTTAGCAATACCGTCAGGAACTGAAGGATTTTCGGTGTATACGGATGCCTCGAAGTGTGGCTTGGGATGCGTGCTAATGCAGAACGGGAAGGTAATTGCCTATGCCTCCCGACAACTAAAGGAGTACGAGAAAAACTACCCCACGCACGATCTGGAACTCGCAGCCGTGGTATTCGCCCTGAAGATCTGGCGACATTACCTCTACGGAGAAAGATGCGAGATTTTTACGGATCACAAGAGCTTGAAGTACTTCTTCACCCAAAAGGAATTAAATATGAGGCAACGACGATGGCTTGAGTTGGTGAACGATTACGAATGCGTGATCAATTATCATCCGGGTAAAGCCAACGTAGTCGCAGATGCTTTGAGTCATAAAGCCGTGAGTGCGGAGCTGTGCCAGATTGGAGTAGAGGTGATCAACTTCGGTGAAGTCGAAGCGAGAATGGAAGCACTAACGCTCAAACCAACATTGTTGGAACAAATCACTAAGGCCCAAAAGGAAGATGATCTTTATGTGAAGATTAAAGGGGAACAAAACAAAAGCACTACGGCGGATTTTGAAATCCGAGGAGACGGGAGCTTACGATACAACGGCCGTCTGTATGTGCCAAATAAGGAAGAACTCCGATTTAAAATATTGACGGAGGCACATACTACACCATACTCTGTACATCCTGGTACGACGAAAATGTATCAGGATTTACGAGTTAACTATTGGTGGCCAGGGATAAAGAAAGATGTTGCCGCCTATGTAAATCAATGCCTGACTTGCCAACAGATTAAGGCGGAACACCAAAGGCCGGCAGGAATGTTACAACCGTTAACGATTCCTGAATGGAAGTGGGACCATATAACAATGGAGTTCGTCGTTGGACTGCCAAAGACTGTGAAAGGCCACGACGCAATTTGGGTAATTGTCGATAGATTGACGAAATCTGCCCATTTTCTGCCAATCAATAAAACATATTCCATGGAGAAGTATGCGGAATTATATATTCAAGAGATTGTTCGACTCCATGGAATCCCAATTTCGATCATTTCAGATCGGGGCTCGAGGTTTCTGTCTAACTTCTGGGGAAGTTTACAAAAGGCTATGGGGACCAAGTTGTCTTTCAGTTCAGCTTATCATCCCCAGACAGACGGACAATCTGAACGGACGATCCAAACACTGGAAGATATGTTACGAGCAGGCGTGCTAGATTTTAAAGGAAATTGGAGCAAATACCTTCCGCTGATCGAATTCTCGTACAACAACAACTTTCAGGCTACGATCGGAATGGCGCCGTATGAAGCTTTGTACGGGCGTAAATGTCGATCCCCAGTTCATTGGGACGAGATCGGTGAACGAGCGCTACTAGGTCCCGAAATTGTTCGAGAAATGACGGAAGCTGTTGCAAAGATTCGAGAGAGAATGCAAACAGCCCAAAGTCGTCAGAAAAGCTACGCTGATAAACGACGAAGGCCGTTAGAATTCGCGGAGGATGATTGGGTATTCTTGAAGATATCCCCGATGAAAGGCGTAAAGCGATTCGGACGAAAGGGCAAGCTGAGTCCAAGGTACATTGGCCCTTTCAGAATACTCAGGCGAGTCGGCGAGGTCGCGTATCAGTTGGAATTACCAGCTTCATTGTCACAGGTCCACGATGTATTCCACGTATCAACATTACGAAAATACATTGCGAACCCAAGCCAGGTGGTGGAGAACGAGTTCCTTTATCAACAGTTGAGGCCCGACTTAAGTTACGAAGAAAGACCAGTAGAGATTTTGATGCAAGAAGTAAGGCAACTTCGGAATAAAAGTATTCCATTAGTTAAAATATTGTGGCGGGATCAATCAATTGAAGAAGCCACTTGGGAGCGAGAGGACGATATGAGAAATCGTTATCCCGAATTATTCCAATCGGTGTAATTTCGGGGACGAAATTCTTTTAAGGGGGGAAGGATGTAATACCTGTAAATTTTAAACACGGGATTTGGATATAATTAATAGTGAAAAGACTTAGAAAATTTGGATATTATGTGAATGAAGGATAGGGTCGAAATTCGGGTAATGGCAAGCTTCAAGGATAAACCCGAAAAATTTCGGTTAAGGAGAAAAAAACTTTGATGGGCTGAAAAATAATTAGGCCCAAAAAGGACTGAATGGCCCAATGGCAAAAAAATTGTTTGCAATGAAGAAAGATACGTTGCTAACACCTATGAGGTTTCTTCAAAATGAGGAAAGACACGCACTTGCATGCTTAGCTTAAAACCACTCGTAGGTAATGATATAGTTTAAAAAGGATAAGAAAGAAAATTTATCTCTTATCACACGAGCTAAGCAGAAAAGAAAAGAAGAAGAAGGAGAAGCAAATAGCTGTCAGACACAAGGATTTCTAGCTAAAAACAGTCCAGAGAAAATCCATAGCTAGGACGTGAGGTAGGTGAAACTTACAAACCCAAAAACTGATATTTTTAGGCTGTTATATTTATGGTGAAAGGATCACCATCGTTTTTGGTTCGATAAAATGCTATGTGTGATGATTGATGTTTAAAAACCCAAAATATGTGTTTTAATTATGTTATGAGTTTCTAGAATTTGTTGAAGATATGAAGATTTGAAGAACTTAGTGTTTTTCGTATACTGTTCTTCACTTTCGGATGATTTCTTGTTTTCGGGCCGAAAACCATTTTCGCGGGCCATTTTAAGTTTTCGCGGGCCAGTTACTTTGCGAATTGTGAGGAAGAAAAAGTTTTCGCGGGCCGAAAAATCAGTTTTCGCGGGCCTAAAGTTTTCGGTATGTGAGAGGAAAAAGTTTTCGCGGGCCAATAATGAGGTTTTCGCGAACCAAGCTTTTCGCCACTTTTTATGAGGTTTTCGCGAACCAAGCTTTTCGCCACTTTTTGTGAGGTTTCGCGAACCAAGCTTTTCGCCAACTTTTGTTAGGTTTTCGCGAACCCAGCTTTTCACCACTTTTTGTGAGTTTCCGCGAACCAAAACTTTTCGCTACTTAATATAAGTTTTCGCTAGCTACTGTTCAAAATGAAAAAGCTTTTCGCCACTTCCAAAGTTTTCGCCAAGTTTGAGCTGTTCGCTACTTTTCGCTAGCCTAAGCTTTTCGCCACTTAAAAGAAATGGTTTTCGCCAGTTAAAGTTTTCGCCAGCTTTTCGCAATGCCAAAACTTTTCGCGACGTAGAAAGGTTTTCGCCAGGTCAAAAGGTTTCCGTCAGGTCAACTTTTAGTAGGCTTTTCATGGGCCTGGTGTGACCATTCTGGGCTTTAGTTTGATTTCAGCCCAAATCTTTTATTTTTTGTTGAACTAAGTTTTTATAAAATATTTTCGAGCTTGGACCCAATTTCTCGGGTCAATTGATAAAGGAGTATTGGGTCTTAAATAATTTACTATTCTCGGGATTTTAAGTATTTGAACCAAAAGTACGTTTTAAATATTCTAATGATTTTTGAGGTTTTTCGAATATACTTAATATGTTCTGCGATTAATTGTTCATGCATCCACGGCATGTCATGACGAGAGAATTGATCGCATTTGTGCGATGGGAGAGTGTATGCCTTTCTTTGGCAGAGATTTGTGAGGTTAAGACTCGTAGGTGCACCTGACGAGAGACAGACGTGATCGCTCTGTCTACTTAGGCTTGAGCAACCTGAGGTGCCCACCGTCGTAGGATTGCTCGACTTGACGGGAGATAGACGTGATCGTTCTATCTACCCGGGTACAGCGTGAAAACGCGACTCGGGGTGCCCACCGCCATGAAATGTGATTTTCGAGTCTGTGTGACCGGATGATTGATGTGATGTTGCGCGCGAGGTGCCGAGTCTAACCTAGGGCCCTGAGTATTGAGATATGAGAAAAAAATGAGCGTGCATTTGTCATGTGAGATATTGGGATTTGGGGACATGTGCACGCATGCATCGCATTATTTTGGTGTTCACCTACTGGGCAATTTTGCTCAGGGTTACATGTTTTATAGGTACGGGTGAGTAGCGGCTGGTGGCGGTGACTCCACGGGCTTTTGGGGGCGGATGCAGTACATGGGACGCGACCTGTGGAGGCGTAGGAATGTTTTGGTATTTTGGGGCTTCGGCCCGCTGTAAAGACTAGCACGGCTTTTGTAAAACAAAGTATTTATATTATATATATTATTTTGTTTAAAAATGTGTTTTTGTAAAATGGGCTTTCCGCGGCTTTCGTTGCGAAAACCCGCCAACTATTTATATTAAAAAGTGGGGTCGTCACAGAATCATACACCAGGTTTGAAGATTAGATTACTACAGCCAATGGCTAATTCTATAAAATGATTGAGGAATGTTAGAAATATTATAATAATCATTGGATTCGTATCAAATATCAATACATGACTATTGAGTTTTATGTCTCGTAAATGAGCGTAAACATAACTCTTAAAAGTGCATGAATTAGAGTCATAATAAACATAAATATGAGACTTGAATGACCATGATTTTGACTTTCTCTCTCCAATTTGAAACACATTTTTGCATTTGGACTCAAAATTTGAGTTTATTATTTAAAATTGTTATAAAGTCCTTTAATTTGTTTTGAATTACTAAATCACACATATACAAAACTTAATATAAATGGAATTGCATACTTATGTTTTATTATTATTATTATTATTATTATTATTATTATTATTATTATTATTATTATTTATTTTTAGACAATTTATTATATCTTATTATTTACTTTTCATATTTTATTTATATGTAACATAACAATTAATATTATTTTGTAAAGTTGTAAAATATATGGATAATATTGAAAAGTTGTAAATGTTGGTGTGAAAGTGAATATTTCGAGAATATTCTTTTGAGTTTGAGAATGGTTTTAATGGTGGGATAAAAATTACTGCATTTTGAGTTTGAGAATGAGTTTAATGGTCGGAGAAGAATTACTGCATTTGGAATTTGAGAATGAGTTTAATGGTTGGAGAAGAATAACTGCATTTTGAGTTTGCGAATTAGTTTGAGTTTGGGAATGAGTTTTTTCGATGGAAGATGGTTAATTCAGTGACAAATTATCATTGTGTTTGCATGAAAATCATATTTAAAAATAGGAAATATTCAAAATCTTGCGATCTTGCAGTATGTACAAATGATAATATCAAGTATTTTTTTCATGTCGTTGACGGCCCCAACACCGAAAGTTATGGAATTTTCTCTAAATGATCGACTCATCGAGACTATTGATGCAAGTCCATGTCCTTCAAGCTGGAGATGTTGCGCCAATGTTTTCTGGACTATTTTCATTATATTGAATTTCATCATTAATAATATTAACTTGTTTGTAGATAATCTGCTTCGATAAAAAAGAAGTCCTTATTTATTTTCTCCAATCTAAGCACAACATCATGATCAGTAATAACAGTTCTCATATCATCGGAACACTAGGGACCCCCAACATAACTCAATAGATTAACAATCACAATCAATAATGTTCTCATATGAAACAGTGCACCAGGTCTGAAGATTAGATTCCTACCGTCAATGGCTAATTCCATAACATGATTGAGAAATGTTAGAAATATTATAATAAATATCATTGAATTCTTATCAAATAACAATGCACGAATCTTGAATTTTATGTCTCTTAAATGAGCATAATCATGACTCCCAAAGTGTATGAATTAGAGTGTTAATAGGACACGAGTAAGAGTCTTCAAAAAGCACAAATATGGGTTTGAGAAGAATTACTGAATTTTGAGTTTGAGAATGAGTTTAATGGTCGGAGAAGAATTACTGCATTTTGAGTTTGAGAATGCATTTAATGGTTATAGAAGAATTAATGCATTTTAAGTTGGAGAATGAGTTTGAACAAATTAATAATCAACAGATTCCTCTTAAAACATAGATTATGAATCTTTCATCATTTCCGAGTTTCGTGAAAAGATGTTATCTCAATTTTAATAAAAGTCGACCATCTGGATTTTAATGGGTCTTTAAGCCAAACAATGCCCAAAGGCCTTATTCTAATTAAAATCCAATACAAGTGAAACGGAATTCGAGCTTTGCTGGGATACTTTCATAAAACTGGAAATTTTATATTTGGATCTGCTTGAATCTCGCTGAGCAGGAAATCGAATGCCATAAGAATCTAAGTTCAGATAGAAATGCAATAAGAGTGACTTCAATTTTCCGTGAAATCGATCTCCAAATGAGACAAGGCCAACACAATTCTACTATGATACAACTTATCTTAGGTAGAATTTCGACCCAAAGCCCCAAATTGACGAAAAAACTCAAAACATTAGCCCAGATCCGCGACATAGGAGACACGCGTAATAAAAACATTAACTCACAAGAAGTCTTTGCACCGACGTGGCCCATAAACGCTGCGACCTCCAGTATCTGCATGAGCTTCCCACCGGTGGTCCCCAAACCTAGAGGCTCCTAGATGGCCGCCGTTGTGATGAACGACTTGTAATTCCTGAAGCCAACGACGAGTTCCTCTTATAGAAGAGATTTTCGAACCGATAGATCCGGAAAAAAAATCTGATATTGTCTGATTGCAGCATACTTTGATGGCCACGAAGATTCCCAAGCTTGCACGCAAACGAAATAAATACTTTCACGGTGATGGTTTTTCCTTTCCATCTCGCTATTCTAGCGGTGGCACAAACGAAATAAACACTTACCTGAACCGCATAGACTGGAGTGACTTACCTGGAAGACGACGGCACCGATTTGGATAACCAGTTGACCTGGGAGAAGACGACGATGACGAATTTTGGCTACGAATGTTTGCGTTTTTTTTTTTCATTTTGATCTATTAAAATGAGAATTGTGATTTTAAGATTTTAAAAAAAATCAGGGATAAAATCGTCTTTTCATAAAAGATAGTCCTTATGTGCATGAAATGTTTTCGATATAAAGTTAGACATGAAAAGTTAAGTGATATGTTTTTAGGCGGATATGTATTTAAATGTAGTTATCCCCAGTATTTGCAAAAGAATTTAAATCTAAGCTCGAATTGGCATTTTTACTGTGACGTTGTATTAAATTGGTATTGAGATAATGAAAACTCCACCTACTCATTTTTATGTTTCTGTTTTTTGGGTTGCAAACTATAAACTAGAAATGGGATAAAATTCAAAATGATCCACAATGTTTACCTTTAACCAATTTAGTCTCGGGTGTTTCGCCCAATTTAGTACCCAATATTGTTGATTTTGGACCAATTTGGTCCTCACGATAAACGTTAATTTTAGCGAAAATTTCGCACGTGCCTCACAATTAGTCATGTTCTAGATCGATAAAATTGAAATGATTATTGAAATTAGGGCACAAAACTAAAAATATCTCTAAAAATCGAATATGATCTCTAAATCGTCTGCTTTGTTGAGCTCATTGACGGTAGAAGAAAACAGTACGAATTTCCAAATCCTACAAATATTCCAAAATTCGATCCATACATGATTTAGTATAGGGCACGTGTGAGATTTTCGTTAAAATTGACGTTTATCGTGACAGAATGACCAAATTAATCCAAAATCGACAACATTGGGGACTAAATTGATTCAGGCGAAACATCATCAACTAAATTGGTTTATAGGATAAACAATAATGTCCATTTTTTATATCCCCTAGAAATAATCAAATTAAATCAGATACTTTAAAAAAAGAAAAAAACATTGAGAAAAGGAGTATCATCAATCATATACTACGGAAAGACCATCGGAGTCCGGAAAGTACCGTAGCCGGCAAACCAAGGCCGAACTGCTGCGCCATCTCAACTCCAGTCCACCGCCGTCCACATAAGAATCACCATTGCATATTCTCCCTCGCTCGGGTGGAGCTGTCTATATAGCTTTATTCAACTGTAACTCAAATCCCGCCCCTCCATTAGCGATTAAAGCCCTTTTCGTCTCGAATCGGCCGGAGAAATTTCCAATTGGTGACGTCTTCCGTGGCTAGGATCGATTTCTGTAAGTATATAATGATCCCTAATTGTTATCCCAAAATATTAGCTCCTTGGGGAAAAAGGCTGCAAACTTGTTCTAATTCTTTTCATTGGGATCGATCGGAGGCACCCTAACTAAGACGTTATAACTTTCCAAACGAAAAGATAGAAAGTACATTCTTGTATATTTGTACATTTGGAATGAGACCTGAATATGTAATATAAGATATTGGATCTTGCCAGGAAGATTTACAGTTTTTGAGTTGTATAACGATTGATAATCTGGTTATCAACATTTCAAATAGTTATAGCTGTGTAAGTTAATCCTCTTTGTTGTTTATATCGTTGTGACAAGTTTTACTTGTTTAGAATAGATTTTTATGTATGACTGAATGAATGAAATTATGCAGCTAATGGTGACACAGAGACGTTTGCATTTCGTTATCTGTTTATGTAATTACTTTTGACATTCTAAATCTAACATCAAAATAATTCTTGAAGGTAACTTATTATTTGGTCTCCTAAATTCTGTAGACAAGGTTAGAATGGCGGACTTGCCTCGTTATGTTAGAGCCTGCATGCAGTCTGGGAAACTCGCTATGTTAGCAATTCTTGTGTCCGGGGGAATCGTATTGCAAATACTGGTTGTTTTCTGTTTCCTTTCGTTCTTCGGCTTTTAATTGTTGTTCCTATCTTTTCTTGCCATTGATCGCTACCTTCTGATTGCGTTAATTTTTCAGGCTTGCGCCTTATACAATAATTGGTGGCCAATGTTAACAGGTTGCATTTGAAAAACTTCTGAGACTCAATTTTCTGCATGCTGCATACATGAATTTTACAGCTTTTTAGGGATATTTGTTGATATCGTTTATCTACGGTTCATCAATTATGCATGATGATTTTGGTGGTTAAAAGAGTTAATAAACTTCCATATCATAGAAATCTTCACCATAGTGTTTTCTAACGGACAGTTTCATGTCATTAAAGTGGATTTGGATTAGGGTTATACAAGCATGTCACTGCAAGGCAAAGAATAGTCTGTTTGAATGATATCATTAACCGATATATGTTGAGCTAAAATACTTGGGCTATCAATTGGTTATCCTAGTGGATCGTATTTACACAATTTTTTGGCTGAGTAATTCGATACGAGGGTACAAGTGCATGTTAGATTATCCTTGCATCTTCCAACTGGCCATTGGTAAAAGGAAAGATGAACTTTTATCGTGTCGCCCAATCATAGATGCTTTTGGACTTTCTAGCTTCTTTCTTCCTGAACATCTGCCTACTTTTGCTATTCATTTGTTATCATATATTTTTGCACATGGAATGCTTCTCTGTAGTAAGGAAATTGACACGATTCATCAGTTTATAAGAAGTGCCAACTTGATAGATAACTTTCGATTTATTAGCAACTTAATTGATGAACTTGCAAATAATTTCGACCTAGTCGTCTTGTAAGCTACTTGCAAGTTGCACCATGCACAACAAATCAGTTTTCACCTGGTAGTGCCAGCTTGTTCGATCAGTTCCTCCTCATTTTATTGCAGTACTGATGTATGTTCTTCTCCCGATGCCTTTGGTCCTCTTTGCTGGGTCGGATACTTCCTCGCTTTACTCTGAATCTTCCAGCGGGTAAGTTTTTTCTTTTTTTCTTTTTCTGTTGAATTAGTTTGGGAGAGTTTTACCTTTTTTTCCCCGACTTGGTTTCTCTTATTCACTCATTTGAAAGCCTTTGCTTTTGCTTGCAGTTGGATCAATGCAACGAAGTTTTTGACTGGTGCTTCGGCAGTCGGCAGCATCGCTGTTCCGATCGTACTAAAACATGCTGGTGTAATTGGTTGGGGAGCAATGTCGATGGAGCTTTCGTCCTTCTTTATATTTGTGTTGGCAATTTTATTTTACCTTGGGATGGATGAGGATGATGGATACACAAGTATGTTCTAAAAAAGAAATTGAAACCACCCCTTTTGATGATGGACAATGGGTGGGTGGCGTTGTTTGAGGTCAGTTTATTCTTGTTGGGCTGCTTGTATTGTAATATGTTTTCTGTATGTATATTATTAACATGTTTGGCATATACCTTCCCTTCCCTTCCCTTCCCTTCCCTTCCCTTGGCTTGTCAACGTGCACAAATAAAATGAGGAAGGCTGCCTTGGAAGGAATGTAGAACGGAAAGTGGCACTGTAGTTTTGTCTTGTTCATGCCGATGGTTGTGTTCATATGTGATGTTTTTCGACTTTGCTTTATTACTTCATTGTTTTTTATTATCTATGCTCAACATCCTATAGTAACTAACTTTTAATCAATTTGGTGTGTCATTTGTAATTATTATTTTACCTTATAGTCCTCATACGAACGAAATCGAAATATCTTCATCATTTATAAGATAATCTTCCCCACCAATCTCAGCTCTACTGTCCATAAATCGTATCATATATATAGTGATCAGTCATGCGTAAACGCAAAGGAGCTCTAACCACCTCGAAATCATATATAGAAAAATACGTCCATCTTTAACTAACTCTTGAAAATGGTTAACTCGTTGATAATGAATAGAAGTCTGCATCTATGTATCCAGCCACACAAAACAAAAAATAAAAATATAAATACACAGAGAACAAATTCGCCAATAATCAAATGAACATATATCGTACCTTCTCATGCAATAACATAAGATCAACGCTCATAAACTCTCTCTCTCCCTCTCTTTTTTTTCCAGATTTCTTGCTTTCTACTATTGCAAAGGACGAACGATAATCGTCGGAAAATCAACTTAATGACTCAATTTTTGTAGATTATGGCACACGAACCATGAGTTCGAAATTGCAATCAATTATGTCAATAAATTAAAGGGAGAAAATCTAAAATTGTCCCCAATGTTTACCATGTAGACCAATTTAGTAATCGGTGTTTCACCTGAACTAATTTAGTCCCCGATGTTGATTTTGAACAAATTTGGTCCTTCCGTCATGATTAACATCAATTTTAGCGGGAATATCGCACGCGCCCCACACTAAGCCATGTCTGGATCGAATTTTGGAATATTTGCAGGATTTGGGGGTTCATAGGGTTTTCCTTTCAAATGTTAATGAATCTCGACGAAGAAGACAATCTAGAGCTCGTATTTGAATTTTGGAGGAGACATTTTTTGTTTCGTGGCCTAATTTCCGTAACTATTTCAATTTTATCGATCGAGACATGATTTATTGTGAGATACTTGTGAGATTTCCGCTAAAATTGATGTTTATCGATACGGAAGGATCAAATTGGTCCAAAATCGACTACATCGGATACTAAATTGGTTAGAGCGAAACATCAAGTACAAAATTGATCCACATGATAAACATTGGAAATCATTTTGAGTTTTATCCCATAAATAAAATGTACCCTTGTATTTCAATAAATAAGGAGCAATTGTAAGCCATTATATAGTAAAATCAAACATGAATCTGCTATTGAATTACACATGTAAGACTGCTGAGCTGCTCGGTTGATCAGATACAACGAATGTCTAATGCAGACAATCATTTTATGTTATAAACGACAGTCAATGATACATACATGCATATGAGCATGGGTATCAGAACACTCTCCCAAATATTAGTGACAATAATTAATATATACAAACCTTATCACACCATCCTCAATCAGTGATCAATACAAATGTTATATAGAAAAATCAAACATGAAACTGTCATTAAATTACACATGTATGACCGTTGAGATGATCAGTCTATCAGATACAATGAATATCTAATGCATACAACCGTTTTATGTTATAAATGGCCGTCAATGATAAATATATTGTATATGAAATGAGAATCACAATAGTCTCTCCCAAATATGAATCATAATAATTAGTATATACAAACGTAATCTGACCAGCCTCAATCAATGATCTATACAAAGCACAACAACTTTATCTCATAACCCATAATAAATGTTAAATACAACGGGTATAACCTTAGAAATCACAACAGACTCAGCGTCATAGTCTCACTATGAGAATTCATTCTGCCACGTGTCACATGAGGAGAACATCTCCTACAAAAGCTAATATCAGTCGGGGAACAAAAAAAAAAGAGAGAGAAAGTTTTCCATATTTGCCCACGCGTCGTATGGGGGGGCATTTAGTTGCAGACGTGTCCTCACAGGAACGTATAATAATATATGTATTAGATTATATTATAATTATATTTATGTCTTTACTTTTACTAATTATTTAAGTAATAATATTTTTCATGATCTTTTGTAGCTTATTTCCCTGTTAGGTAATCCATATGCACTTAATCCGTTGCTGGATTTAATTAAGCATAACTATTGCTAGGATTAATTATCTATTTTATGCTGTTCAAAATATGATATTCAACTACTTTCGAAATAGGTAATGAAGAATACAATAGAAAATAGAAAAATATATTTGAAATATATCAGTGCGAAAATAATTCTTTTATTGTTCTACAATTACTTGGTAGTTTGATGGAATAAATTAAAAGGTGATGAAATATTGAAATGTGAAACGAATCTCTGTAAACAAAATAGTAGACAACGATAATATTAAAATGTCCAGAAAAACGCATTATTAGAAAAAGACAGGCATGATCTAATTAATTCTCGGCCAACTAGCTTTTACTATTAAGTTTGAATCGTAGAAAGTGAGAATTTATGGCTTGGGAGGCCAACCATTTAAATTGGTTTCTACTATTATGGTTTGCTTTTTTAGATTATTCAATGAAATAAAATAAAATATATGACCACCAAAATATATTCAATAAATTAGTAAAATAAATTACTTAATATTCTAACAAAATTTTAGTTCTTCTCTATTCTGCAATTGTCACTAAATGATTAACGTAATAATTAATCATTTTAAAATATGAGTTTATTATTTTTCAAACTTCCTGCAGATAAATATAAATTTTATACGAATTTGTAAGGTCAGGCCGCCTTTTCATCACAGACACGTCAGATTTCCAATAAAACACCATTTAAATAACAGAAAACAAAAAACACTAATATTAAATAAGAGGCAATTATGTTTTATGCCCTCTTGAACTTAAAAGTATGATTCAGGCCTGTCAGGAAAACAATTAATTTAAAGGATGTATTTTACATAAAACTTAAAGTTAAGGACCTAAAATTCGAACTGACAAAAATACCCATATAATAGAAAAAAATATATCGACCTATCCGTTTCTGTTACCAACTAAGAATATATTGTTATCGCATATATATTATGTGTTACAATTTTGGACTGTTACAATATAATTTGGATTGTTATTTCTGTTTAATTATGTGTTATTTTGCGTCAACAGTAGTTATATAAGATATGTGTTCATTGCACAAAATGTTATTCAGAATGCAATATGTGTTACCCAGAATGCATTAAGTGTTACTCAGTGAGCATTTCATTGGCAATCGTTTCAATCTTAACCCGCGTTAAAATTCTTCATTCCTTGATGAACATCAACAATTCCCGTTGATTACTAAAACCCATGATTAAATTGGATCGATTTCACCTTATTTGTTAATTATAGTCGAGATTTCACCCCTTTTTAAAGAGATTTTGCGAATTAGGTTTAACACATTATTTATTCCATTTTAAAGTAAAAAAATTTCGTTAATTACTAAGACCCATGAGAAATTAACGTCGATTCAACCTTATTCGGTCATTAACGTCGAGATTGAACCAGATTTGAATATGAATTTTTCTTTCGTTCATTTGGAAGAGATGATGGCAAACATTAGTAATATTTGCAACAATAGAGGGTAAATATATCTTTTTGCATCATATGAGTAGTTTTCTCTAAAATTTTCAAACAATAAGTCCTTAACAATAAATAAAACTTGAATAGCGTCTGAACACTAAGACAAACATCTTAAGAGGGCTGAAATTAAATTAACCCATTAAAGTAATCATCCTCTCTCTCTCAAAAAAAAATATTAAATATTAAATAATCAGGCGAAAGATATATATATATATATATATATATATATATATATATATAAGCAAGTCCTCTACACAATTTGGAAATATCCCATTGCTCCTCTGCTTTACTCTCAAATGGCTCAGGTAATATGAAACCTCGCCCATATAAAAAAAAATGCAATTTTTCCTTTTCAATCACATTTATAACTTTAATAATCTTCTTCATCATTGATTATTTCTGGTTATGTCCATTCATATATGTGCAGCAAAAGTTGGTACTCAGAGTCTTGACCATGACGGATGAGAAGACAAAGCAGAAAGCCATTGAAGCGGCAGCTGATATCATAGGTAATAATAATAATCGAATCACCCTTACAAAAACATATAAGAAATGACGGATTTAGTTTATATATGTCCTAATTATCACATGGGTTTGCAAAATATATATATATATATATATATATATGATTTTGATGGACTCTGAGATCTGCGTGAAGAAATGAATAAAGATGAAGCTTTGTTTTCTTAATTTTTTTTTAAATGGAAAAATATAAATATAAATATATAGGGGTGGATTCAATTGCTGCTGATTTGAAAGATCAAAAGCTGACGGTGATCGGTGAGATGGATTGTGTTGCTGTTGTGAAGAAGCTGAAGAAGGTTGGGAAAGTTGATATAATCTCAGTTGGCCCAGCTAAGGAAGAAAAGAAGGAAGACAAGAAAGAAGAAAGTAGTAAGAAAGACGAAAATAAAAAAGAAGAAACTAAAGAAGACAAGAAGAAAGAGGAGAAGAAGCCATCAGCGGATCAAGAAAAGAAATGATGGGGGATAAAAGAAATAGATATATCTCTTCCATACCTCAATAATACTTAAAAAAACGTATTTCCTTGGATGATATAAAGCTCCAAGGGTAGTAGGATTTCATCATAATCGTCAATGTTTACTTACAGTAACGTGTAAGATTATTATTATTATTATTATTATTATTATTATTATTATTATTATTATTATTATTTATTATTACTAGGATAAATTCTAGCTATTTATTTTATATTTTGATTTTGGCTTACCGACATATAAAATTGATAGTGGATTTTTTTTTTTATTAATTCACCGACATACATTCATATTGGTTTAGTAGGCCAATTGATGAATTCCCAGCTATATTTATTTCTTTATTTATATATATATATATATATAGATAGCTATTTCGTGTACATTAGATTTCACCAAATTTATGAAAATAAGGCATATGCTTGGTTGCATCAGCTAAGCTTTAGTTTAGGACATTATTATCTCTTCCATTTATTTTTTCAACATAGTGGACAACTTGTGTGTCTCTTGGCTTGGTGAACATTATTTGAATAGAAATAACAATCATCAATATAAATCAAAGGACATCCTTCCTACCTTCAAGTATGCGAGATAAAATATAGCTTAGGTGTGTTAGGAATTAGAATGTAGACTAGAGAATATGACAACTCAAGAGGCAGTGGAAAACTAACGTGACACTTTCGTTAATCAAAGCAACTTGTTAATTAAAAAAAATAAAAATAGCAACTACAAGAAAACCACTAAGAACAAGTAATAAACTCAGTTACCAAGTAAGAACAGTTTCCAAAATACTAAGGTAACAGACATGACAACTAATTTTACTTGACATTTCCTCCCTTAAACGAAAATCTTCCAACTATTCTGTTTATTAACGTTTCGTTGAGTGAGCAGACTTCTATTAACTTCCTGAATTTATGAAATAGAGATAACTTCAATGGCTTGATCATTAATTATATCAGCAATATGATTTTCACTTTTGCAATAGAAAATATCTATTTTTTATCCTTTTCCGAAATAAAAGGCCACATCAATGTGCTTGTTTCTCTTATGTAGAGTAAGATTTTTTGGAAGTTTAATGGTAGAACTATTATCGCAATAAAACCCAACTGATCCTTCTTGCCTGAACTGCAATTCTTCGAGAATCTCCTTCAACCAAATCGCTTGGAACGCACATGAAGTTGTTGTGGTGAACTTAGCTTTAGTTGTTGACAAAGTAGCAATAGCCTATTTTTTAGATGATCATGAAACAGTCCCGCAAGGAGGTGCATTTTTGTTGGTTTCTCCAAATATGACTCTTTCTCGGGTTAAGCTTATACTTAAGTCCATTATTTAAGCACTTGACTATCTCAAGTCTTAAATTATATTAACCCTACAAATGTCCAACATTAGCTCATTAGCTCGACCTTATCGGACTCCAAGCCCACTAAGACCCAAACATACGTACTCTCTTTAGTGACATAATCTTGATGATCCTTATTAAGTTTGACTCTCTAAGTTCGTCTCAATGAACACCGAGAGAAATCCAAGAATGAGGTATTCTCCTAGTCAATCTCCAGTACCACTTAGATTTCGATTTGAGAATGAATACGATCCAATGTACCGATTATAAATTTTCATTGTACGTATAAATCCTTCACACGTGTCCGGTTGAGTGAGAGTCATGGTCTATGTAAAACTCACTAGACTCAACAATATAATAGAACCGTGTCAAATAAAATTACAAAATTATCCTTTATGTCCTATGAGTCAGTTTAAATACTTTGATCAAAGACTTTATGATTGCCCTGTTCACGTTTTTATAGGATACGTATCACGATTACTTGTGAGATTGTGAACTCCTCTTAGTGATCACTATTGGGCAATCACCCTTCATTGTCAAGACGACATTTTTCCATTGACCCATGCACACGACAATCCGAGCCTAGAAAAACTAGTGAGAAATCAAGACCATGAAGTCAACTCCATCAGTGACCTCTTCAGTCTAAATTGCGCGTAGACTACTATAATCAATCGTTTCATCATTGACACTCCCTGAGTAATAGGCAATGTGATCAGACGATTATGAGCCGTGTTTTTAAATACATTGATCTCATCAAACATATCTTTGTCATTGTAGCGTATTTTCTTTTAGAAAATCGAATAATCAAGAAAAATAGTACAAATTTAATTTGATATGATTTGGATAAAACTTAGTAGATTCTATCTCTATTTATTCCTATGATTCTTCAAATTGATAAATCTTGAAGGACTTCGCGGGAAATTCTTGATCTTGACTTTCCTTGACTTGGGTTTTCTTAGAAGTTTCTTCGTGAGCCTTGGGCTTGATCACAATCTTGATAAACATCTTTAAAATTTGGTGAAGAGGCTTTCGTGAACGTTTCTTCGTGGACTTTAAATTAACCTAAAAGTAAAATACAATCCGTGAAAATTAATAGGGGCTATTACATTTCATGCCCTATTATAGTTTAAAAATAGACTTCATGCCCCTGTCAGAAAAAGTATAGTGTAAATTTTAGAGTAAAGGACCTAAAATCTGATATGACCAAAATACCCCTACAAAAATGTTAAAAGAAGAGATATTGAATGCCCGCTTTCTGTTACCATATAAAGTATTATTATACGAAAATATTGTGTTACAGTAGGGTTAACAAGTGGTATCAACATAACAAAATTTAATTTCGACAAAATTTAACGTATTTTCACGACGCACGAGCATCATCTGCACCAAACTAAGTTCGATGTGTCATAAAAGTTTATTTTGATCTTTACTTCGTCGAATGTAAGATTTGTGATAATATTTTATTCGAAATTCTTGACGCAAATAAGAAAAAATAATGGAGAATCGATTCATTTTTTCGGCCAAAATTGCTGCTAATATATATAAATTTGACAGACCCATAACCTGAAAATTATGTCACGCCACCGTGTTTGCTCCATCATTTGCCGTTCAAGGTTAATAAAACTGAAAATAAAAATGCCAGAAAAAATTAGCGTAAATCACTTTTTCTTAAAGTGGTATGAATTTTAAAGCATTTGTCATCGCAAAACAAAGAAGAGGTATTCCATGTGAAACTATATTTTTTAAAGAAAAGGTACCGAAAAGGGTTTAAGTGGTACTATATGTCGTTTATTTGGTATACTTTTGAGTTTGTGGGTTTTGGCGTGATTTCCAAGTTTGGCTGGAGTTTGGGCGGGATTTTAAAAATATTCGTAAAGAAGTGAAGTGTTACTATACGCTATTATTGTGTTACTGTGAGGTTATTAAATGGTATAAACATCGATTAATTGACAAAGAAAGGAAAAAAATTGTAAAATTGAATCGTGCTTTCGGCCAAAATTTCAGCTAATATGTATAAAGTCGAGATACCCATTACCTGGACATTACGTCGATGCCAACGTATTGGCCATATCGTTCGTCGTTCGATGTTAACACAATTGGAAATGAAATCCACAAAAAAATTTAACGTCAATGATTGTTTCTTAAAATGGTATGAATTTCGAAGAATTTGTCATGTGGAAACAAAACAAGAGGTATTCCTACTTAGACATGTGAAACTATGTTTTTACTTGGTCCAAATTGCAGCTAATATCGGTACATCGAATCATATTTTCGGTCAAAATTGCAGCTAGTATGTATAAATTCGAGAGACTCATAGTTTGTACACTTCGACGTGCTACCATTTTGGCTTAATCGTCCGTCGTTTCAAGTTAACGAAGCTGAAAATACGATCGTTGGATCTTAATTTTTTTTTGAAACACATAATGTGATATTCGTAAGTGTGTAAGTATTATAAGTAAGATTTAAAGTGTTACTAGTTTGGAATTTACATGTGGTGTGGAGGGAATATTGATTTCGAATTGATATATGGCAGAATCTTAAAATTTTTCTGAAGCATATAATGTGGTACCGGTAATGGTTTAAGTGTTACTAGAAGTGGATTATCTGTTACAAATTACAGTTTACGTGCCAAGGTTTCTAGGTTTAGTTTTTAGTGTTTCGTGGTTTAGGATTTAGGGTTTCGGGGTTAAGAATAAGGGTTTACGGCACAAAAATTTGGTAATATAATTTATGGCTTATGGTTTATAGGATACAACCTTAAAATTTTTGTAGGGTTCGGTTTAGGGTTTAGGGTTTCGGGCTCGGAGTTTAGGATATAAGGTTTAAGGCCTATAAAATATTAATTGGACTTTGAACATGTTCGTGATGGAATTCAGGAAGTTATATTTCAATGAAAGAGATAATAGTCTATATCTTGCAATGAAGGCTTACATGTTTACATGACTACTAACATCAACATTCAATTACTAACATCAACATTTGCATAACGTGTCTTTTAAATGAATTTGATGGTTTTACTTAATCAAATCATATATTTCCATAAATGTCAATCTTATACATTAGAAAAAAAAGTACATTTATGAATGAAATTTGGTTGAATTAGTAATGTGGTACTAAAAACCTTTGACGTGGTACCAGTATGTACTAATGTGTTATACACTGTGTCCGTATTGTTTTTTTCTTTCAGACATGTGGTATTATCAGCAGGTAATGTGATAATACTCTGTTAATCCTATTAATATTCACTGGCAATCCAGAATATTCTTGAATGTTCATAATAAAGTGTTTTCTTCTACATATACATGTGTTATATTTATTGCAAAAAGTGTTACCCAGCTCTAAAACATTTCAATTTCGGGAAAATCTAATGTTTGCATTATTCCATGATTAACAACTCGTTGATTATTAAAACGCATAATCAAATTGAGTCGATCAACCTTATTCGGCCATTAAATTTGATATTACACCCATTTTTTTACAAGATTTTCGAATTGGGTTTAATACATTATTCCACTATAAACTTCATTAATGCTCATTGATTTTTAAGACCCATAAGAAATTGATGTCTATTTTACCTTATTCGGTCATTAACGTCGAGATTTGAGCGGTTTTCAGCGGTTTTTGGGTATCGTCTACTGTTTTTGATATGTTCCTCGTGTCCCTTACTTATGTACATGATGTGTTATTGACAAGAGAAGAATTGTTAATTTTGTTTAATTATGTGTTATTTGTTTGTCAACATTTGTTATCATTTACAAGACATGTGTTATATTCATTCAGAAAGTGTTACACAGCTAGTGTGTTATGTTACTCAAATAGAAAACGTTTCAATCTTGGTTTGCGTCAAAATTTCGTATTATTCTATGATTAATATCAGTAATTTTTGTTGATTAATAAAACTCATGATCAATTTGAGTCGATTTCACCATATTCGACCATTAACGTCGAGATTTCACTCGTTTTTCAACCATATTTTGAATTGAGTTTAACACACTATTTCATTATAAACTTCATTAATCTTCGTTGATTATTAAGGCCCATGTGAAATGGAGGTCGATTTCATCTTACTTGGTCATTATCATCGAGATTTCAGCGATATTCCAACGAGATTTCAGCGATTTTTAGGTGCCTTTTATGATTTTCGACTTGTTTTCCGCGTCTCTTACTGTGTACTGGATGTGTAATTAACATGAGAATCGTTAATTTTTGTGAATTATGTGTTACCCAGCTCGAAGACATTTGTTATATTAATTGCATAAAGTGTTACTCAGGTAGCGTATTGTGTTATTCAAATAACAAACGTTTCAATCTTGGACCACGAAACAATTCCGCTCATTCCTTGATTAACATCAATATTTTTCGTTGATTACTAAAACTCATGATAAAATTGAGTCGATTTCACCTTATATGGTTATTAACGTCGAGATTTCTCCAGCTTTTCAACGAGATTTTCGAATTGGATTTAACACATTATTCCATTATAAACTTCGATAATTTTCGTTAATTATTAAGACCCATGTGAAATTGAGGTCGATTTCACCTTACTTGGTCATTAACATAGAGATTTCAGCGGTATTCCACCGAGATTTCAGCAATTTTTGGGTGTCTTCGACGGTTTTTGGCTTGTTCTCCGCGTCTCTTATTGTGTACAGAATGTGTTATTAACATGAAAATAATCGTTATTTCTTTGTAATTATGTGTTATTTCTGTGACAATAGTTGTTATAAATTACAAGACATGTGTTATATTAATTACATAAAGTGTTACCCAGGTAGCGTGTTGTGTTACTCAAATAACAAATGTTTCAATTTTGGGTCACACCAAAATTCTGCATCATTCCATGTTTAACATCAGTAATCTTTATTGATTACTAAAACACATGATCAAATTGAGTCGATTTCACCTTATTTGGTCATTAAATTCGAGATTTTACACGTTTTCAACGAGATTTTCGAATTTGGTTTGAAGCATTATTTCATTATAAACTTTTGTAATTTTCCTTGATTATTAAGATCCATGAGAAATTGAGGTCGATTTAACCTTATTCGGTCATTAATGTTGAGATTGAGCCGGCTTTCGAACATGATTTTTTGCTTCGATCGAACGTGAGTTTTTGTTCAATCGTTTGGGACACCAACAACATCATACCAACAATATCATTAATTATATCAATTCATTTTACAAATTATACCAACATTTCTGATTATTGTACCAACAAACACAATTTTTATATAAATACTTTTCTAGCCAATTTCTAACAGTTATACCAACATAAGCCAAAATTATACCAAATGTGTAAGTTATTGTACTCAAAGTACACTACATAGTTGTATACCAACAGATCTGTTTATTATACCAGTTAATAGTTAATCAAATTTATTTGTAAATATACCAGCAAATGCTGAGATTATACCATCAGACATGATTATTTGACCAATAAAAGAAGATATTATTCAACAACTTAGTACCAACATGATTGTTGGTATAATCATGGCATTTGTTGGTATAATAGTCATGGTACTTGTTAATAAGATGTTTCTTGGTATGTAAACGATGGTATTAGTATGATTGCGTACTTTGTCGGTATAATTACGATATTTGTTGGTATAGTAGTCATGATACTTTTAAATAAGGTGTTTGTTGGTATGATAAATAATGGTATTAGTATGGTTATGTACTTTGTGGGTATAATCAAGATACTTTGTTGATATTTAAAATAAAGCCTCCATAATCGAACCAATTGGTATTTAATCAACACTTTCTTTTGGTAGAATTATAGCTTCTGTTGGTACAATAATCGAGTTTGTTGGTATAATAACGTCAAACGTAGAATTATAATAACAATATTTAGAATAATCGTTATAATATGCAGAACTATTGGTATAATACGCAAACCTGTTGGTAGAATAATTGGTCAATAATGTGCAAAAATCTCTTCGGATATTCAAATTATAATAACATTATCTTAAGGCAATCGTTCAGTATTTATTGTTAAAATAGTGAGCTCTGTTGGTATAATTAATAATGAATTTTATCAGTATTTATTGGTATAATAATCAGATCTGTTGGGATTATGCCGTCTTTTGTTGGTAAAATGGTCAAAAATTGGATGTAAAATTTACAAAATTATAAATGAATTTCTTGGTACAATTTCGGCATTTGTTGGTAGAATAAATGTATCTGTTGGTGTAGTTATTTGTAAAGTTGATGAGTATCTATTGGTACAATATGTACTTGTGTTGGTATAATACTCTATGCTGTTGGTAGCAAACAAGAGAAGAGTGGAAAGAAGAGCTGCAAGTAGGGGTGTTCAAATGGGTGGATTATCGATTTTCGGGTTATTCGATTTGGGTTATTCGGGTTTTTGACACTTAGGATAACCACCCGCAAACCAAACCAAAACCAATTAAATGGTTTGGTTTTCGGGTTATTCGGTTCTCGGGTTAATGGTTTGGTTTTCGGGTAAACCAATTAAATATTGTAGTTTGTATATTTTTAATTATAATTATATAACGAATTTTTTTTATATATTTTTTATATTAAATATATAACTTTCGGGTTAATCGGTTCGATTTGGTTTGTGCGAGAGAGTAAAGTTCGTTTGAGCGATGATATCGATTTTTTACTCTTCATATAATATATAAATATATTTTAAATATAATTAAATTACTCTTATTCGAGTTTCGGGTGAGCCCCGAAATTTTTTACTCCACCCGATACCCGAACCATTCCCCCATTTAATAGTTCGGGTGACCCAATTAACCACCCGTTTATCCGATTAACCGAACCGAATAAGCCAAATTCAAAATGGTTCGGGTGGATAATCGGGTCACCCAAATAATGAACACCCCTAGCTGCAAGATCCGATGCTTGACCGAATGCCTTGAGTAACTAAAGACTGGAATGAACCATCCAATTTATAAGGAATGAGATTCTATCTTTTGGATTTGGCGAAATGGCCGGGGTGGAGCTTCCCGACAGAGGCTCAACACGAGCACAGGCGCAGTTGCTGCAGAAGAAATTGGTGGAAAAAATCAATATTGTAATTATTAGATTTACAGGAATGATTATTTGATTATTTTGTTGGTATAATTTTTTTCGTTTACTGGTATAATAGTGATGTTTGACGATATTAGATGCGAAAATTACATTTGCTGGTATAATAGTGATGTTTGACGATATTAGATGCGAAAATTACATTTACTGGACTAGTTATTTGGGTATTTTGTTAGTATAATTTTTAAATTCGTTGGTATAATGTAGGTGTCTGTTGGTACAATTTTCGGTAGAATTATCAGTATCTATTGATATAATCTGTACTGCAGATGGTATTATGTTATGTGCTTTACTATAATAATTTGATTTCCTGAAATAGTTAATTTCAGTATTTCGTTGGTATAATTCACATGTTTGTTGGTGAAATTACTGTTTTTCTTGGTATAATTATTGGTAAAATTAATCAGTATCTATTGGTATAATTGACACTTCTCTTGGTATAATATTTCGCTCTGTCGGTATATAATTATATTTACTGGAATAGTTATTTGAGTATTTTGATGGTTTAATATTTGTATTTGTTAGTATAATAGTGATATTTGACGGTATTATATATGCGAAAATCACTTCGTATATTTTTGGTATAATAATTATGACAGTTGGTATGATGCTTTTATAATTTATTGGTATAATACTGGCGACATCTGGTATAGTATCTTTGTTTATCAGTATAATTGCGACTTTAGTTTCCGGTATAATAACGTGCTTTCTTGGTTTAATACTCGCGACAATTGATATGTTAGTCATAGAGCTTTTCTGAGTCAGTTAAGTAAGGTTAGTTTTGTCTTTTCATATCTTTTCGGTACTAAACAGGAAGTTTTTGCCAAATCGGTATTTAAGAGGAAAAACTAACTGAAGTGGTATTTAAGAGGAAATTTAAAGTTCGATCGGGTCTGAAACGGAATTTCCCCAACTTAAAACTATATGGGGCCTGAAACCTAATGAAACTATCCTAATGGGCCTGAAACCCAATTTACTCTAGAATGGTTTTCTAAAAAATAAATAAATAGCATTTTATGTCAAAATAAAAGATGCATTCATCATATACAAAAGACATGAATCTCATCACAAAACACATCTTTTACCCCTTCCCTATCAGATGGGCACGGTTCGAACTCCTTCTTGGTAGTTATATGGCCTTTAGAGCCGTCAATTCCCTGTCCCGCCCCGCCAAAGGGGCGGGTTGGGCCTCAGTTTTTCAGGCCCGCCAAAGAGCGGGTTTAGGCAGGACAGCCCGCGGGCCGGCCCGCCTAATATTAAAAATTATAATATTATATATTTTAATTATATTATATTAATTAAATATTATTTTTGTTTAAATTTTATTTTTTAATGGACTAATGAGCCAATAATTAATTATTGGATTGAGCTTTATTTTTTCAAATTAACTAAAATTTTAATTTAAATTTATTTTTATTATTATTTTTTAATTTTTTCAATATGGGCGGGCCGCCCCGCCCGGCCCCCGGCCCGCCGGCGGGGCGGGACGGGCCTTCATTTTCCAGGCCCACGCCCGCTCGCCAAATGGCGGGCTACGGGGCAGCCCGCCCCGCCGGCCCGTTTTGACCGCTCTAATGGCCTTTGTTCAAACCCAGAAAGAGCCATTGCAGTGAAAAAGTGTAACGAACAACATTTAATTTTCAATAACCACCAATACTTAGAATTCAGATAACCATATGTTTCCACAAGATCGACACAACATAAAGAATTGTTATGGGGCGAACCAAACCTTTGATTCCAAAAACAAATCCAATCTTTTCAAGAAATTTTTAATCAAATTCAGTGCATCACTAACATTAACATTAATCGAAACAGATATTCAGTTATAAGTTCTAGGCATCCTACAATGCAAAATACGATTGCAATTTTCTCATTAATCCTCAAAATATATATTACAATTTTGTTGAAAAAATATATTAAATGCATGAGCAATTAATTTATTGCAGAAATAATCAAGGAGAATCGCCCCAATCAATTGTAACTGTGACAAAGTCGCTTACGAAGCATTATCATAAGAACTCAGGATGCCTTTGTGAGGACATGGACGAACAGCTGGGACAATCAAATCATAAGCATAAGCAATTATGGCACAACTTAAGCCCCAATGCCAAATAATGCCAACGTTTTGAAGACCCCTGCGCTTAAAAATTCTGAACTGCTTTGGGCATGCTTTGAAGAAACACTTGAACCATCTAACAGCCTGAACATAACATACCCAATCATGTTAGAAAAAGAACAAAACAACAACAATGAAGATTAATCATTTATTATTATTTTAAGGCATCGTAATGACTTCCTCAGGACTGAAAGACAATAATTCCAGCAACAAAGAAAGAAGGATTCAAACATCTTAAGAGCCAACAACTATCAATAAATATTCAAATTAACCCATGCTATAGAAGCATCAATAATTTCACAAACACAACTGATACAATATTAAGAAGAAACTGGTTCAAAGGCAATACAAATCTCATTAACCTTAAAATAAGATGATGGCTCCCTCCTAGTTTATTGCGAGTTAACGTCGCAATAAATCTGTTTAACTTCCCAAATCTTGCATCGAAGAGAAATAAAGAAATCAATGAATAGCAGGAAAAAAATAATCACTACAGAACCGACAAAACCAAGCCAGCCAGTAAAAGTCGAAACGCGATGCACTTACAGTTAATTTTGAACTGTTTTTATTTAATGCGATGTGCATGACTGATAGCGGGTGGTGGTTATAAGATAGTGGTATTATTTTATTCTGGTAAAAAAAGTATAATTAAATTGATATATACAGTTTTTATTGTATATGGTGGAATGAAGTTATTGGATTCTTTTTAATTAAAGTGGGTTTTATGTATATAAATGTGGCGACCACCCCAAACTCACCCGGAAAATACATAAACAATGCGATTTTATGAAAATAAATTTGCGTGATTTTATATAAAAACTCTTCTAAACCCTATGAACAATATTGAAAAATACTCAAAACCACGATTGTTTTAAAACCCAAAAATATATTTTAAACATTTTAAATAAACCGTTAACAACACACTTATATAATACCAAAAGCACACGACAACGTCTCGACTCGATATATATATATATATATATAAACCATAAAATTAAAGATAGCATAAAACACTATAAATACACACAAACGACTGGACTTAAATTTTGATAAAACAAAATCCTTAAAACCACGAATATTTATAAAACTCGATAATAAAGCAAACTGTCAACCACAAACTTTCACAATATGATAAAACACAATCCAATAAAGTTCATGACTCTAAAAGCACGTGTCCACGACTCGACTCGACTCGATATATATATATATATGTAAACACAGAAAAAAATAACATACACGCAGCAAAAGTTATTCGCCCGCCACACAGGTTGTCATCCATGTACAGTCCACCTCAAAAGCCCGTGGAAGCTCCAAACATCAGCCTCGCCGACTACGTCAGTCACGCAAAGTCATCATGCTCACCTACAACGCATGAACTATATGAGCTAGAAGCTCAGTAAGCAAAAACCATGCATGCGGTATGAATATGCAAGCCCTCATCAAATGCATACTCTACGTGTATCAATATACGACTCAGTATCTCGAAATATATCATCGCTCTCATTTCTCTCTCTCTCTCTCTCTCTGGGCCCGTGGCTAAACTACTATGCACCATAAAGAGCTCTATAAATCAAGTGACAGTGCCCACACTGGGTAGCCTACGCTAGGTCTCCCTAGGTCGCTCCTTCTGCCACGCGGTCGCCTACACTGGTTGGCCTACGCTAGGTCTCCCTAGGTCGCCCCTTTCCAGGTCGCTCCTTACCGCATCAATATAATGGCAGTGCTACACTCTGGATGGCCTACGCTAGGTCTCCCTAGGTCGCCCCTTTCCAGGTCGCTCCTCCTGCCTCAACACATGATGGTGGCCTACTCCAGGTGGCATACGCTAGGTCTCCCTAGGTCGCCCCTTTCCAGGTCGCCCCTACCGTCTATGGTGCAATAGTAAAAGTCATGACTCTACTGCGAGTCGACTGCCAATAACCGGCAAACACATCGCTCTCTGGCGATCACGACAGTGCGTATCAACACTCGACTATACTCGCTAAATATGCATGCGCGTGTATATGCCGTGAATGATATGATCGATGTATCACATACCTCATATGCAAATATCAACCAAACGGAGATAGCAACGTCATAGAATAATAAACAAAACATAACAACACGTATATTATAAACACAGAATAATATGTCCATGCGTCGTAGTTGGATTTTCACTTACTTGAAATCCCGAATTTTGGAAATCTGATTTGGTATTCCTAACTAGAAAATAGTTGCCCGAGATTTCCTTCTCTTATATAAAGCAATGCCTTACATGGAATATAGTGCTGAAAAGTGTGAATCGAACAATCATATATTTTGCATGGTTATAGTATTCTTACTAATATATAAACATCGTGGTAATATAAATTACCTTACTAATATATTGAGGTGATCTTATAACAGCCGTGAGGAACAAAGCCAAAGGAAATACAAGTCGGTTGATGCTTACACTCGCACCTCAACTATTCACTCGTATTTTTATTTTTATTTTTATTTTTTTCATTTCACTGTTCTCTCTTTATTCTTGGCTTTGATATAATGTATGTTGAAGCTATTTCTTATTCTCCCAGGTTAAGTAAGTGACGAGTATTGAGGTGGTGGAACACAACTCACATGATGATTTGAAAATTTAGAAATGAGCTACTACATCATTCAATACATCATTATCTTAATGGGCGTCTGTCTACCTGAAAGGGTAGCGCTTAAAATTGACTTGGCGAAGGCTAATGATCGGGTGGAGTGGGACTTCATATTGGCGATTCTTGATGCGCTGAATTTCCATCCAATGTTTGTGGGATGGGTTTGAGCGTGCCTCTCTACTGTGAGGTTCACTATTAATCTCAATGGGCGGCCGGAGGGTTTTTTTGCAGGCAGACGGGGGTTGCGACAGGGTGATCCTATTTCCCCTTATCTCTTTACATTGGTTATGGAAGTGATGCATGGTATCTTGGAGGATCAGATACAACGTGATAGTGGGTTTCGTTTCCATTGGCGATGTGAGACGATTTCACTTTTTATGCTCACGTTTGCGGATGATCTCCTGTTATTTTCTCATGCGGATTCCACGTCGATCAGCCTACTTAAGCGTGGATTGGACCTTTTTGCGACTCTATCGGGATTGCAGGCAAATCTGAATAAGAGCGAGATGTTTGTCTCGAAACGAGCGGAGGCGTTGATAGGGACCCTTCAGGGCATTATGGGCTTTCCTATAGGGACTCTACCTGTTCGTTATTTGGGGGTACCTTTGATCACGTCAAGGCTGACCTTAAATGATTGCACTCCTCTCCTTCGAAATGTTGATAGGAGACTGGGCTCTTGGACGCACAGATCGCTGTCCTATGCAGGGAGGATACAGCTAATTAAGTCTGTCCTTTTGGCGCTGCATGTCTTTTGGGCGGGTGTGTTCTTGCTGCCCAAGGGTGTTATTCGTAGTATCGAGGCAAGGATATGGTCTTTCTTGTGGGGGGGTTCTACCGCTAAGGTGGCTTGGGCGGATGTCTGTCTTCCTAAGAAGGAGGGAGGGTTGGGTATTCGCTCTATTGAGCTTGATAATAGGGTTTTGCTGATGCGCCAACTTTGGAGTTTAGTGAGTAGAGATACGGGTTCTGTGTGGACCACATGGATTAGCCAGACTCGACTGCGTAACATATCCTTGTGGAGTGTTCGGCCATCACCGCGAGCTGCTTGGAGTTGGAACAAGTTATTGAAGTTGCGTGATCAATTTCGAGCGCACCTTGAATTTATTATTGGGAATGGAGCTACCTTATGGCTTTGGACAGGTTCATGGCTACTTGCAGTGCTGCTGGTGGAGCGCTTCCCGCGGGGACCGATGGTGATGGGGCTTCCACTGGATTCGCGCCTAAGCCGGGTTATCCATGAGGGTGGCTGGTGTTGGCCCGCTCGGTCCACCAGGTCCACCACGGAGTACATGGAGATTGCTGAGATGCTTCCCTTAGTGTATCCTACTGAGGTAGATACCGTTCGTTGGAGAGCCTCGGCCGACGATCGCTTCTCTACTTCTTCGGCTAGGGAAGTTTTGCGCTGTCGCCGACCGCAGGTGCTTTGGAACAATTTATTTGGTGGTCCAGTATCGGTTCCAAGACATGAGTTCCTTCTTTGGCTGGCAATTCGCGACAGATTAGCGACTCGAGACAAGCCTTGGATTGCGAATGCAGCTGGGACTACCATTTGCCTTATGTGTGATGTATCGTGCGACGAGACGATTCGTCATCTCTTCTTTGAATGCCAGTTCTCGAGACGGTGCCTCCGATTGTTGCGTACACGATTCCGTTTTATGTGGCCGATGAATGATTGGAACTTGGGCATCCAATGGGCAGCTCAGCGCTGGAGGGGTCAACATTTAGCGGCACTAGTATCTCGGCATATCCTTGCGTCAGTAGTTTACCATATCTAGCTGGAGAGGAATCGACGATGGCGGGAAGGAAGTAGGCGCTTACCTGATCGGGTAGTTGCTGATATTGTTAATGTTGTTTGTATGCGTTTAGCTACTTTGCCTAGCAAATTTCAGCTTCAGGTAGCTGCTATGCGCCGTGTGTGGCGGATTGCTTGGTAGGAGCTCTCTTTCTCTTTGTTTGGTGATGTGATCCGGTAGATATGTTATCGGTGGGTGCAACATGATGATGGTCATGTTGCAGTTCTTTTTACCATTTTATATTTATGCTAGTGAACTTTCCCAAAAAAAATAAAAATACATCATTATCTTCCTATTATTTTTATTTTTAATAAATTATTTTTTGTTTATTTTGAATTGGTACATTAACACGTGTTATCAGCAAATTATATGTGTAATAGATATAGCATGCATGTAACACAAATGTAAGTCCAATAATACACGTGTATATAGGGGTGGGCAATGGGGGTCGGGTTTCCTCCGATCGGGTTGAAAATTCGGGTTAAACCCGATACCCGATAGTATTAATCGGGTCGGGTTTCGGGTAGCATTATGCTACCCAAAAAACCCGATCGGGTACCCGATTCTCTATTAAAAAAATATTTTATTTTATTTTTGATGATGTTAAATTTATTTGATTGTTAATGTGTTAATATTTTATTTTTGAATGGTATTAATTTATTTTATTTGTGAACGGTGTTGAATTTATTTATTAACGATAGTGTTGAATTATTTTATTATGGTGTTTGAAATTATTTTTTTTTGTGTTAAAAAAATAAATTAAAACCCGAACCCGCAAGTCGGGTACCCGACGGGTTTCGGGTACCCGATTGTCGGGTACCCGACTTTTGTCGGGTCGGGATCGGGTATCGAAATACAAACCCGCACATGTCGGGTACCCGACCCGAAAAACCCGATACCCGTAAAACCCGACCCGATCCCACCCCTACGTGTATATTAAGCTTTTCTTTTTTTTTTTTTGTTCATTATTTTTATTATTATTATTATTATTATTATTTTCTAAGTCCAGTGTACTTAACAACAACACGTGTAACTAACCACGTCTAGCGGTCGACGCGTATCTAATGACTAACCCGACCTAACTAATTATATAAGTACTTCTACAAATATTCTTACTATATTTCTTACTATTTATTTATCCTATAATGATGTCAAAATTAATAATTACTACGTTAGCCAAATATATCGGAAAAATATAAAACATACGCAAATGCATAGAATATGCATAGCAAGAAGTGTCATGTATTTTGCAGCATATTATGCAAAGCACATATTCATATATGTTAACAAATGAAATGCATGAATTATATTGGCCGAATTAATCGTTCGAGGTCTCGGGTATCACAATAAACATGAATGAACGTGGGTTAAATTATTTTTTAGTATTTTAATTTTTAATTTAAAAAATAAAAATTGGACACGTGGCAATATTACAATCAACCTACATTTGCATAGTATATAAGATTTGTTGGTATAATAGTGATAACAGTTGGTATAATACTCTTACATTCAACTTGGTATAATACTGAAATAGTTGGTGTAATATCTATGTTTATTGGTATAATTATGTCAATATTTTTTGGTATGAGGATTGCAAATGAATCGAACTTTTTTTGTTCGACTCGAGATTCGATTCGAAAATTGAGATTCAAATTCGAAATATTAGAGTATCAAATCCGAATAAGAATATTTTTTTCGATTCGAATAATTTTAGAATACGAATACAAATATCGCAATATTCGATTCGAGTCGTAAAAAACTAAATATAAATATTAATATTCAATATATAATTGAAATGTAATCATTATAATTCAATATATACATAGATATATTATTAAATAAAACATATTATAATTCCACATATATTTGAATATAAGATACATAATTAAATATATATTTTAAATATAATATTTTTTTTATTAAATAAAAAATATAATAATAAAATATAAAATTGAATGATAATATTCGAATATTCGATTCGATATTCGAATGTCATAATCAAATCGAATTCAAATCGATTTTTAGTATTCGAACAGTATTCGTATTTGAGTTCGAATTCGAATTTGATAATAGAATATGAATAGAATATCATGATATTCGACTCGATTCGATTCGTTTGCACCCCTTATGATAACATTGTTTTGTTGGTATAATACTCGCGACTGATGATATATTTTTTTGAAGGTTTTTTTAATGTGTGATTAAACGTTATTTTCTTCTTTTCAATGTTTGGGGTATTAAACACACAAATTTTCACATATAGGTACTTAATAGAAAGAAATAATTCGAGGGGTATTTAAGAGGAAATTAAAACTTAAAATGGGACTGAAAGGGAATTTACCCTTTTTTTTCAAAATCTTCCGAATAAAGACCCTTTTCTCTCGTAACACACGGCAAGGCAGTTGTAATAATCGACGAAGCCCAAATTTTCTCAAGACGTCCGCCTAAGATACGGTTTCGGTATCTCACTCGATCTTCTCCGATTCTATTGGATCTGTGTTTGATTCGATTGTAATTTTTTGTTGTTATCGAAACATCTGTGTCCACCGTAATCTGAGTCGTGGGAAATAAAAAAGTCGATGGAGGCGATCGAGGAATTGGCGCAGCTATGAGATTGGATGCGGCAGGCCTCGGCTCTGCTTGCCAACGAGGATGTTGATGAAACGACGTCTTCTTCTTCGTTGTCGAGGCGTGCCTCGACTTTTCTTAATGTTGTTGCGCTGGGAAGAACTGTGAGTGCCGTTGATCTAATCAGTTGTGGAAATGTCATTTTTCGTTTCTTTGGTTTTGTATCTGTTATGCTGGAGTGGTTAGGTGATGAATCTTAGCGTGCATTTCTTTAGGTAATCGTAGCTATTGAGGATATGAGAAATGTACTCCTTGGGCCTTTCTTTTACGTTCCTCCATGCAATGTATATTTCCGTATCTCATGGACTGTCTTCTTGGTCCAATTGTACACCTTTCTTCTTGTGCCGATCTGTCCTCAAGTATGAGTTCTGTTCTTATTAAGAAAAGTTTTACGTAGGGATTGGTATTGTGATTTATACTGATCATCTGCTCTGAAATGTTTGTTGTATTTGTATATATTGAACACTAGGCATCCCCGCTTCGTTTCTGATTTTTCTTGTACACATCATGTTCAAAATCAAGCACATGATATTTTGCTGACTCTGATCTTTACCTAGTATTATGGACTGCGCATCATTCTTGTATTAGTGCTTGATATGAATTAGTTTATCTATTCAGTAAATACTTTGTTTTGGTTTCTGTCTGATTATGAGTACTCTTATCAGGGTGCAGGCAAGTCTGCTGTACTGAATAGTCTAATTGGGCATCCGGCATTGGTAAGTAGCCACTAGCCACTGACTTGTGATTTTTGTATTTGGCTTTTATTTCATGTGATACTCACTAACTCAACTCTTAAGTTTGCAGCCAACCGGAGAAGGTGGACGTGGAGCAGCACGAGCTCCAATATGCATTGATTTAACAAGAGCAGCATCCTTTAGCAGCAAATCTATTATGCTTCCATTTGCAAGTAAATTTCAGCAACACTGATATTGAATACCTTTTCTAATTGTGATTGTGAATATGTCTTTCCTGTTTATTTTGTTTGTGCAGGTCCACCCTTAAAATTGATAGATTTACCTGGGATTGATAAAGGAATATTGACGATTCAAAGGTGAGTGTACCTCGAATGCTTCCCAGAGTACTTATCTTTTACTTTAGCTTGAAATAAAATACTCTTTCTGAATTTCATGCATGTGGGTAACTTGGTCCAAGCCAAATGCTAGGGATAATTTTATTGTTTCTTTTTTGTTGGTGAAGGAAATGGTGATAGTTCACGTTGCACTGCCGTTTTTAAATTTTATGTTCACTATTGATTTACATCTTTTTTTCTTTTTTAATGTTCTTTTGTAGATTGAATATGCAGAAAACAAAGATGCAATATTGTTGGTTGTTATACCTTCTTCCCAGGCCCCAGAATTGTGGCCTCAGTTAAAGCTGTCAGAATAGCCACGAAGCTTGATAGGGAATGCTGGTTTTTCTATGCTGATTTTGTGTTTCCTTTTAAATCTAAGGAATTTGTTGTTCGGACTTATGGAATCGTGATTAGTATGCAGAAGTAACCATGTTGAGTTGTATTTGTTAGGTACAAGGATTGTTGGAGTTATACGCAAGATAGATCAAGCTTCTTCAGATCCAAAACTCCTTGCTGCAGTGCAAGCTCTTTTGTTAAATCAGGGCCCTCGAAGTACTACTGACATCCCATGGGTTGCTTTGATAGGGAAGTCTATCTCGATAGCATCTGCTCAGTCAGGAAGTGTTGGTGCTGATAATTCTCTACAATCGACGTGGCAAGCGGAGAGTGAGAGTTTAAAATATATTCTTCAAGGACCTCCGGAAATCAGGCCGGGAGGTTGGCTTTAGTAGAAATTCTTGCTGACCAGATGTGTGAAACTCGGGCTTCTAAATCTCGTGTCTCGGTAAGCTCTTTGTTTCCATGTTTTTTCAACTTGTAATCTGACTGGGGGCACTGTTTCTCACTATAATTCACTTAGTTTAATTTACTTGTAGTTTTTCTTTCAAAAGAAGATTTATCGTGTATTTGCTTGAGTATTAAACAATGCCTTGTGGAGCATGTTTACGTTTGTCTCAGTGCCAATCACTAGGATCTATGTCCATGATTTTAATTTGATATGTATTCTCAAATGATCAGGTCATAATTGTTCGTAACTGGGTTTCAACATATCGTCCGAAGTGGTGGACTTCAAGGCTGCGTGCATTAGTGATAAATGACTTTGCTGAAAGTGATCAGAAATTATTTGGGGGTAGAATATGTGGAAAGAAAGCTTTAAATGCATATACGTCAAATAATTGCAATCATACCATTTTCCTGATGCCTTGTGGCGTTGTTAGCCTCTAATTGGCATTTTAAATTGTTTGATGTTACTGCTGCTGCCTTATATATATAATATTAATTCACCTATTGTTTGTTTACTGGAGTTCAATACTATACCTGATTTTTCACTAATATTTTACCTTTTTATCTTTAGCTTATAGTGATTGCCACAACTGCTCTCGAAGGCTTCAAGAATGAGGCGAGAAACATGGTGGTTGCACTTGTGGAGATTGAACGAGCATTTGGTGCTGCGGCGGTAAATGTCTTTTCTTATATTCGTCAAACAGTACGTGCATTGTTTATTCAAACTATTCGTCAATATTTTATCTAAGCATATTTGTTGTGTGTTTGTCCTCTGTTTCTTTCATATATATATCAAAGTTCCTAGCACTCTCTTTACCCCCCTTCCATAGGATGGATAGACAACGACGTGAAGAGGAGCTGAAAGGTCGATCATCTAAAAAGACAATTGAGGCTGAATAGTTCATAATGAACAGGGTAGACAGAAAAATCTGATTTCATTTCAACTTTTCATATATTTTTTTTTGAGATATCAAAGCATGGGTTATGAACATCAACATCTTGCATGCTATGCTCTAGTTCAAGACTCAAGCCACTGACTTGTGAATTCTGTATTTGGCTTTTATTTTCATGTGAAACTCACTGGCTCAACTCTCAAATTTGCAGCCAAGCGGAGAAGGTGGGCAATATGCATTGATTTAACAAGAGAAGCATCCTTTAGCAGCAAATTTATTATGCTTCAGATTGACAGCAAATCTCAACAAGTATCTGTAAGTGAGGCCATTTCCTGAACTTCGAACATTACTGATGAACTATCAAAATTGACCTTGCTCTTCAACCTTTATTACAAGACAAATTGAGCAAAATTTCAGGCAAGAGTCGTGATCAGTAAGTTAAAGGGACAGGTTTGCAAGAAGCATCTTGTTTGAAAACTGCTGGATCAGAAGGGGATATTTCGGCAGGTTCGTGCTTAAATTTGTCTTTATTTGCATTCCTGTTGCTTGTTAAACTTCATAAAGTTTTCTGCTTTCCAACCTACCTAGTTTAACTTCTATCGCATTCCTATAACTGTGGGTTTGCCATTCAACATATATATATATATATATACAATCTGTTATAAAATATTTATTTATAATATATAAATCTTTATTATTATATTAAGTATATATTATATTATATTATATTATTAGCAATAGTTTAATACTATAACATGAGAGAACAAACGTGTTTAGAGATAATAGTTTTTTGTGTGTACATTCAAGTGAGGTAGTGAGCTTATTTATAGGCAGATAGTCTAGCTACAATATTAATATTTATAGGCAAATAGGCTTTTTTTTTCATTTTTAATGTTCTTTTGTAGAGTGAATATGCAGAAAACAGCGATGCAATATTGTTGGTTGTTATACCTGCTTCCAAGGCCCCAGAATTGTGGCCTCAGTTAAAGCTGCAGAATAGCCAAGAAGCTTGATAGGGAATGCTGGTTTTTCTATGCTGATTTTGTGTTTCCTTCTAAATCTAAGGAATTGAATTGATGATATAATTGTAATTAATTAAAAATATTAAGGGTAAAATAATAATTATAATTGACACACCAAATCAATATAATTACAGTTACGCTAAGTCTCTCTCCAATAATATAATAGATAGATAGATATATAAGTAGAATGGAGACTGTCATGCTGACACGTCAGCAATGTCCGATATATATATAAGTAGAATGTAGACTGTCCTCACGTCAGCAATGTGAGCCTGATATATATATAAGTAGAATGTAGACTGTCCTGTGCTGACACATCAGCAATGTGAGCCCCCAACCAATAGACATGAGCAAAGGAGTGGTTTGGATTCCTTTTTTTGGTTTTTTGTTGTGGAATGAGGTTGTGGTCATACGTTGGAATGTTATTGCATTATTTGGGTTCCATCAACAAAGTATCACATACATATCAACGATTATTTTCATTACGATCATTCATGAATTTGGACGACACTACCTTTTCCAAATTTCCAATCCAATCATTAATGAATAAGAGACGCCTTCACGCATTCCATACCATTCCACAGTAAACACATGCATGCTATCTACATACACATCCGGAGGATCGACAACAGAACAAGCTAAAGAGGCCTTAGCCATTCTATACAACAATCATCAGCCCTCGTCGCCTATGCATGAGAGTGTAGTCACTTGAGGCTGCCAGGCAGGTTCATGTGCACATCAGGATCAACAGGCATATCATCAAACACATTATTTCGTACCAACGGGCATATCATCAAACACATTATTCTCGTCGTAATTATTCTCGTCGCATATCATCAAAAAATATTGTGGACGACGAGAATAATGTGTTTGATGATATGCCCGTTAGAAGCGTGTATTCATGGAACTATTCATTCTGGACAATTGAAGAGATGACGACGATGTTCCTAGAAGACTTTTGTCAGAAGGTTGACCTAGAATCAGAGATATTCTGTTGAACCACCCGTAATCACGGTTTGGTTACGCGTTCCATTTAGGAAATGAGAGACCTGCATAATTCATGATAGAAGATATTTTTCCCATTTTGGTAGCCGAAAGATTTTACTTCTACATTTGTTTGTTCTATCATGCAGCGAAGATTTAGAGAAATGTTTCATGAGATTAACAAATATCACTTCAAGGAATTTGCAGATCTCATAACTCATCCAGCAAAGAACAACGTCCATGGAATCGAATCTTCGACTTCGTGCGACTGCTAAAGAGGATGAGGATCATGGGTAGGTGCAAACTAGGCTTGGCAATGGGGAGGGGATTCCCCGTTCCCCGCGGGAATCGCCCCGATCGGGGCAAGTTTTCCCCATTTGCTTAGTGGGGACGGGGCGGGGATTCCCCGATAAGTGATGGGGTGGGGATGAGGATTAATCCCTCGGCCCCGCCCCGCCCCATTGCCAAGCCTAGTTCAAACAGATCGTTGATACCCTTTCAACCACCAACAGCTTGATCAAAGCATTAAAGCAAGTACATGCAGTTATCGATTGAAGTTTTGAGGAAAAGAATATGCTTCGCTGATTTTCATATGTTCCATGACAAAGGCAAGCACTAAATGGTAGATATGTTTGTTTGTGTTGTAGTATGATTCATCATTCTAACTATCTCTTTTGTTTTTGCATTTTTAGTTTATTACAATAATGTTGTGATTTCTTGACTTATTTTCAGGTAGTTATGATCTGAAGAAGCAGCTATTACGTTCCTTATGATGCACATTGACTTGCAGCGGTTATTGCAGGTATATTCAGCTTCTGATATCTAAATTATTCGTATTAGTTCCCTACCTGTGAACCACCCTACTGTTTTTCTTGAATTGGTTTGTTTGGCTCCATATACTTTCTTAGATTGCAAATTGAACCAATTTTCACTCGCAATTACCAATTTTCTTAGATGGCGTTCTCTCCACCGTATTTTGATGATATTTGCTTGCTCCTTGTAGAATCGTTGTCATTGTGTCTATGAAGTACTTTGGTTGGCATTGGTATCTGGGGACGTCAATTTTCCGATGAACGGAGTTTTTTTGGAGCGTCGTTGTCACAGAAATTTCTCAATGTTGGCCACTTCTGGAGTCTTCCTCGCGCCTCGGCTGGTCAACGTTCGCCATCGCAAGCTTAAGATCGGTTTCTGGCACCGCCGGCTTCTTCTTCTTTGGAGCCATCTCGTTCGATTTCGTCGACGATGAGGGGTGATTTAGGGTAAGGTTTTGTGTTATTAGAAAGCGGGTTTGTGGTTTATGATCCCATCTAAGTGTTATATCTGGTAGATGTAGCTTTTCCCCACTTCAGACCGTGTAGAAACAGCCAAAAATGTGTCTTTTGATACCACGTTTTACAAACTAACTACAAAGAATATTTACTGAAAGTGTTGTGTTATTCACATGAGAGGAAGTGTTATTACTATTGTTGATTTTGTTATTAGATACACAATATATATTACTAGATGTATCATAAGTGTTATTTGGCCAAACATGTGTTGTGTTAGTTGCAAAACGTGTTACCAAGCTATCAAACGTTTCGACCTTCGAGAAAGCTAATTTCGATATTCTCGTTTAGTAATTTTTGCCCATTAACGCATTATTCCATTATTATCTTTAGTAATTTTCGATCATCATTAAGACCCATGATGAATTGAGATTCTTAATTCGGTCCTTAATGTCGGGATTTCATCGAATTTTCATCGGCTCGTGGATCACCAATTGTCTATTAACAATTTAATGGATTATGAGTTATTATTAGGGCATTATTTGTTATAAAGTACATAACATATGTTACTGAATGTAATTTTTCGTCCAAACTTAAAGAAGTGTTTTATTCCGTAGATGAATTGTTATAGAGGTTACATAAAGTGTTACATATCTATGATCACTGTCAGTAATTTTGCTTTCATTAACGCATATTCCATAATTACAGTCAATTATTAAGAACCACTATGAATTTGAGTCTATTTCTACCTTATTTGGACATTAATGTCGTGATTTCAATCGATTTTCAATAGATTTTCGTTTCAGTCATTAGCACATTATTCAAACTTTTTCTTCAGTGATTTCGTTGATTATTAAGACCCATGAAAAATTGAGGTCGGTTTCACCTAATTCAATCTTTAACGTTGGGATAAGTATCGGTTTCGTAATGTGATTATTTCGTACCAATTTAATGAATGATGAGTTATAATTGAAGTCTTTATTGTTATATATTGTGCATCATATCTTACTCGATGGTTTTTGCTATTTATGTAGAACATAAAGAACTGTTACATTTCGCGAAACATGTGTTATACTAATAGAACAAGTTACTATACCACTCAATATGAAAATTATACTAACAGAATACTCAAATTAACTATTTAAGGAAATCAAATTATTATACTAAAGCATATAAAATAATACCAGCATACGTACCGATTATACCAATTGATATTGATCAATTTCTATACAAAATTATACCAACAGACTCCTAAGGCATACCAAAAAAGACAAACATTGTACTAATTGATTACCGAAATAACTATTCCAGGAAACGTATTTATTATACTAACAGGTACTAGATGATGGCAAAGATAAGTAATTTTCGCAACAGTGAAGGACAAATGTGTCTTTTCAGCGAAAATGGTTCCTTAACTCTAAGAGAAACTTAAAATGGGTCCTTCTATCTATTTTAAAATTATATGAGGCCTGAATCCTAATGAAACTAGCTTAATAGGGCCTGAAACTTAATTTACTCAAATTAATATTCCACTGATTTGAGCTGCAAACAAAAAAAAGAAAAAAAAAGGTCAACTTGGTTCTAAATGTCATTTTGTCTCCAAAGCGGAAAAAGAGAAACTTCATATAGAGATAGACCCCACTCGTAAACCATTGGTTCGAGCGAGGGAAGCAGCTAAAGGAGGGACTAGAGAAAAGGGTGTTTCAATGTATGGAATTTTATTTTTTTTCTTTTCTCTTATTAATTTTTCGATTGACTTTTTGAAGTTTTAGTTTAATCCATTGAATTCTTTCTCTATGTTTATTGTGGATCGATTCGCCTCTTTTTAGGTGGTTTTTGTTTGTGCATTTTCGGTCTGCGATTGATCTTACCATGTTGTTTCGAAGTGCTTTTGTGGTGGTAACCGTAGATTAATTAGTTGTGTAATCTGATGTTAGTATTAGTTGTTCGTCCAATTAATATTGGTCTTTACTTTTTCGCATAACTTGAGTGACTAAGATTTTGCAAGTTAGAAAGCTTAGCTCGTTTGTGTGACTTTCCTTAGATGCTCTTATGGATCTTTCTCTACATATATGCCACATCTCATTGTTCAAATTTATTAGAAACTAAATCTGTTGCTTGATTAAGGACTGAGGATAATGAAAACTCAGAGAGATTTCGTTTTTTTCGTTCCGAGGAACTTGTCTGAAGTGTTTTGAATCATGGTCATCTGTGTATTTATATATATGCAATCTCATCAAAATTGGTTGCTCATATATATATATCGAATTGTGGTGGTGTTAGGCCAAGAGTTCAATGGGATGAAGCTAACCTTGGGGAGATT